>MU227052.1:261403-272892 GCA_018584345.1 Thuja plicata
CCGGGGCACGATCCCGACCTCATCCCTTATCAGATGTCTTCACGAGATTTGAACCCTGGTGGACTCAATGAGAACCATTGAACTTCACTAGTCGACTAATTCATAATTGAAATTCTAATTATATTTAAAAAATAACATACATGAAATATATGTAAATAAAACATTTTTAAACCGATATATATTTAATATCTATATGAATGATCATGTGAAAAAATTAAATTGAAGAAAAAAAAATTCAATCATATTTAAAAGATAATTGTTGAAAATATAAGAACATTTTTTTTTAAAATTATAATATATTATACAACATTTTTAAAATAAAATTCTAATCTATTGACATGATGAGAATTTATTTTTGTATAAAAATCAAAATATTAGAAAAATATAATCAAATGGTAAGACCCTAAAATCAACAAAAGTCACACCACAATTTAATGATGACATTATGTCGTTATTGCCAAATTATCATTTTAAAATTATTATTAAATATAAATATTTTAACATGTAAATGAAGATTGTCATATGTTTCAATACATGGCTTAACAAGGTAATGTTAGAAAATAGGCAAAATTTTTGTATAATGGCTAAATTGGCAAAGACAGATTACATCAAGAACTAACCTCATGTCCCCATGCGACTCCTTAAGTGGCATTTGTGAGCTGTCTTTACCATGTTTCTTTATCTCCATTTTATTTGCAATAAACAACAAATGTTTCATCTACCTATGGGACCATCATTTCCACAAATTGTACCTAAAAAAATTGAACACCACAAATTGGGCTATGTCTATGGAACCACATACTTGCACCTTAGTAAAACAAAATATGTTGTTAACAAAATGTGTTAGCAACATATGTGTTAGTCTATTGTATTAACATGTTTTAGTAATTTGCAAACAAATACAATAGATTAACACACATGTTGCTAACACATTTTGTTAACAACATATTTTGTTTACTAAAGTACAAATATATGGCTGCACAGACACAGCTCCACAAATTGTACTTCAAAAAGTTGAACACTCCAAAAAAAACTAAAAAAACTAAGCAGCATAAGCATAAGGACCTGCCCTAATAAATGATACATTTTGATAAAGTTGCCTTCCATAGAACCCAGCCTAAGCCTAAGCCTAAGCCTAGTTGATTTCCTCTTCAGATCCAACCCTAAGATCAAACTATTCGAGCCTTCCACAACCGAACTTGCTCTACCAAACGACAAGGGTTATCACGTGTTTCTCACTTTCAGAGGAGATGTGAGAAAGGCTCAGTTGATCATCTCTTTCAAGTTCTCGCCGTAGCAGGATTGAATGTCTTCTTAGGCAGCCACAAATTGGAAAAGGGGGAAATTACTGGGTTGAGCTTGGAAAGAGCAATCGAGAGCAGTGCCATACCCATTCCTAGATTTTCCAACGGCTATGCAGAATCACGATGCTTTCATAAGGAGGCCGCTGCAATGTTGAGCATCCCTGGCTTGTTCATTCCTCTCTTTTATCATGTAGATTCAACTGATGTTTGATATCCTGAAAAGGCTCGCAGTCCCTATAAGGAATGATTTCTCAAACAGTATGACCATTTAGATCGATATGCAATAGAATATATTGAATGGTGGATGAATGCCCACAAACAGATCCGTTCTCGTTCAGATTGGTCAATGGATATAGCTCAAGGGTAAGCAATGAATCTCACTTTCAGGTTGCATTTTTGTAGTTTTGGTTAATAATTTCATGGCTGCCGCTGGATAATAGGTCGCATGTATTCCTTCAGTAGAATATAGTTATCTAAGGATAGGGTTTTGGAAAGCGATAGGGTTTTTGGAAAGCGATAGAGGCTAGGGCTAGGGCTAGGGCTAGGTTTTCTATTCTTATTTTGAAAAGAAAAATCGTTTTGCTGATAAATTTTAGTTGGCTCTTTTCATAGAACTATAATCTAATTCTAAAACATGATTCCGTTTCTTTTCTGTTTTTAGTATGCCTAAGCATTTAATTGCTGAACCCTGCCTCCTGTCACAGCAAATTTTTGAAATAATAATTTTTTAATATATAAAACTTTTATCTTAGATTGGCATGCCAAGAGCCGTAGCCTAATATTAAAATTTTATTGTACTTGCTTTTCTGTATTTTCAGTTTAGCTACCTTTTTTCATATGAAGGATGCCAATGAAAGTACATATCAGCTAAGGAAACAGTCAGTCGTATGAGGGAAATCCATAAAACAGAGCCAATCCATAATTAACAGAGCAGTTACCTATTAAATATTTAGTTGAATATGGTTGTGTCTATGCAGTCACGAATTTGCACTTTAGTAAACAAAATGTGTTATTAATACAATATGTTAACAGTGTGTTAGTCTATTGTGTTAATGTGTGTTAGTAATTTGCAAACAAATACAATAAACTAACACACATGTTGTTAACATATTGTGTTATCAACATATTTTGTTTACTAAGATGCAACTTCGTGACTGCATAGACAGCCATTAATTGATAGGTGGCATTTATAAGAGCTCCTGTCCAGCAGCTTTCAAAACATAATTATTTAATTTTGAGATTTATGTTAGACTGACAAATCAAGAAATGAATTCTTATTAGATTTAATTTTTTGGAGACTTCTTGACATTTGAACCTAAGATTTTTCTTTGTTGTTGGGCTGTTCAACTATCAAAAAAAATAATTCTCTACTCTTGATGTAATATTAAATTTGTAGACATAGATCAATTAAGACTGGAAACTAAAGGCCTTTCATAAAATGATGGGCGATCGCTTGACTATTGCAATTCTTAAATGTAAATTATCTCGATCACCAACAAATTTTTCGTAGATGCTGGTCCATTTAATGTATCAACGAATGTCTGATTTTACAACTTTTATCTTTCATAATAATTTGTGAATAATTTTATTTTAAAAATATTCTCTTTCATATTATATATGAGTATCAATTTCAACTTTTCTAGCAACGGATTGCAGAGTAGAAACAGGATAATTAGGACTTTTGCAATTTCTATTGACCCACTCTTCCCATTGCAGTTTTGAAGCTTGGGTATTAAAGACAGTGGTGAATGATATGATTGAGATATTGGATATAGTGCCATTGGAAGTTGTCAAGCACCCAGTGGAAATGGACAGCACGAACAATGTTTTCAATGAAAAATTAAATTTCACTTCGATGGAAGAGTTTGTTAAAGCTCAAATTTGGGTATTGGCGGTATCGGCAAGACGACAGTTGCAAGGGCTCTGTACAGTCAACTTAATTGTGATTTTGATGCCACAGGTCTTACAAATTTGCAGAAGCAAATTCTTAAAGATTTAACCAAATATGATAAAAAGGTGAACATCATTGATTAGATTAAATCTTTGTTTGCATTGCAGAGGAGTATAGCCAAGATAATTGGCGTTCTTGAAATTTTTATTGACCTATTTTGACCATTGCAGCTTTGAAGCTCAGCTAGTAAAGACAGTGGTGAATGACATAATTAAAGACATTGGATAGAGTGCCATCAGAAGTTGTCAAGCAGCCACTGGGAATGGACAATGTGAAGAATGCTCTCATTCAGAAATTAAATCTGAATATATTGGAAGAGGCTGTTAAAGGTGGAATTTGGGGTATTGGTTGTGACCACAGTTGCAAAGGCTCTATATAATCAACTTTATGCGATTTTTGATATTGTTGCTTTGTATTTAATGTCCGTGTCATTTCTGTAGATGCCAAGGTGTCTTACAAGTGTGTAGAAGCAAATTCTTAAAAATTTAACAAAATATGATGAAAGAGTAAACAGTGTTGATTAGAGAAAATCTTTGTCTGCATTAGAAAGGAGTAGAACTGAGATAATTAGCACTTTCAGGAATGGACAGTGAAAATTGAAGACAGTGGTGAATGATGTCATTAAGATATTGAACAGAGTGTCATTAGAAGTCAAGTTACGAATCAGCCACTGGGAATGGACAGTGAAAATTAATTCTGAATTGAATGGAATAGGTTGTTAAAGCTGGAATTTGAGATATTGGTGATGACCTCAGTTGCAATGGCTCCGTTGTCTGTACAATCAACTTTATGGTGATTTTTTATGCTGCTTGCTTTGTATTTTAGTGTCTGTGCCATTGATGTAAATGTTGCAGGTCTTACAAATTTGCAGAAGAAAATTCTTAAAGATTTAACCAAATATGATGAAAAAGGGGACAGTGTTAATCAGGCAAATCTTTGTTCACAGTGCAGAGGGGTATAACAAGGATAATTAATACTTTTGCAATTTCTATTAGCCTACTCTGGACATTGCAGCTTTGAGGGTCAGCTCGTAACGAAAATGATGAATGATATGATTAAGACATTGGACAGACTGCCTCTAGCAGTTGCCAAGTACATGGGAGTGGACAGCATGGGGAATGCTCTCATTCATAAATAAAATCTGAATTTAATGGAAGAGGTTGTTAAAGCTGGAATTTGGGGTATTTGTGGTAATCACATTTATAAAAACTTTGTACAAGCAACTTAATGGTAATTTTGTTGCTGCTTGCTTTGCATTTAACACCTGCGCTGTTGTTCTAGATGAACTGGTCTTACAAATTTGCAGAAGGCAATTCTTAAAGATTTAACCAAGTATGATTGAAAAGTGGACAGTGTTGATTGGGGAAAATCTGTGTTTGAAGATCATTTTGGAGGAAAATGTGTGTTTATTTTGGATGATGTGGGTTTTGTTGTACAATTGGATGCTTTTAAAAGGCTTTTCTGATTTGGACAGTCTTTCTATCTCTTCCCTATTTTCATTTCTTAATCTACAACTGCTGTCTAGTACCATTGACAACCTGGCACATCTACAACATTTGAACTTAGGAGGGTGTACAAGATTAAATAGATGTGTTGATACCATTTGGCAGCCTGTCACAGCTACAGAACTTGAAGTTAGGACGGTGCACAAGATTAAATAACTGCATTGATACCATTGGCAATCTGTTATAGCTCCAGCACTTGGATATGAAATGGTGTAGAAGCTTGTTTAACCTTCTTGATACCATTAGCAATCTGTCTCAGCTGAAGTTCTTGGACTTGACTGAGTGTCACAGTTTAATAAAAATCCTTGATTCAATTGGCGAATCAATTGGCAACCTGTCACAATAGCGGCAGTTGAACTTTGGGGTGGGGGGTGTGTAACAACTTAAATAACCTTCCTGATGCTAGCTGTAGCACATAGGTTTTGGTAGAGTGTAGATGCTTATATACCCCCCAATACCATGACAACTTGTCACAGCTGCTGTACTTGGACTTGACAGACTCTAGAAGCTTAAATAACCTTCTTGATACCATTGGTTACATATTACACCTGCAACACTTGACCTGAAATTGTGTAGAAGCTGGAATACCACACTGACTTGAAATGGTGTGGAAGCTTAATTAACCTCTCTGACACCATTGGCAACGTGTCAAACTGCAGCACTTGGACACGACAGGGTGTTACAGCTAAAATAATTCTAATAATGTGATTCATGTGTTTTCTTTGAATTCTATAAGACAAACTCTTTAGTGCACCCTTGAGCATTGCTTAGACTTCCTAGTTTTCTTTTACAGACAGTGTTAATTATTTGGTAGCCCTTTAAAATCTTAATGTTGTACAGTAGTGATTTATTAATTGCTGTCTTATGTAGTTACAGTAGTGATTTATTAATTGCTGTCTTATGTAGTTTTTTCTCATTTTCAACAAAACAATCACCTTTGTCAATTTTCATATTCCAAAACTAAAGTTGCAACTTCCTTTTTATGATGTATGAAATCTTACACAGATACTGTTATTATTTTTTCTGAATGGAAACTAACTGCAGAGCTTTTCTGTGCATTATTGGGAAGAGCTCTTGTGCTTAATTGAGATAAATATATGATGTTTTAAGCTTGGAGTTTGCATGTTTTTCATTCCACTTTGGTCTTCATTTCAAATTAAATTAAATTCTCTCTTATAATAATTTTATTTCGAAATGTTCCTCCAAGTTTAATTGGTTTTATATATATTATATGTTTTCGAGCTTGTTTGAGACTGTAGGGTGTGATTTTCTATCCATACATTTTATATATTGTGAATGTGTACTTTTATTTAATTAGTAGAATCTGAGGCACCGTATTCATTAAGAAAAGCCGTTTGAAAAGAGAGATTCATGTAAAAGCCACATTATCTATGGGAATAAATATATGCACCTATATATATATATATAGTTATATTTCATTTAAGTCAATTGTGATAGAATAAGTTTTTATATATTGACTAAAAGGTGAGTAACGGAAGGCGCGTAACAACAGTTAAAGCATCAGACTGCACAAGATAATTCTTGAAAAGCAGAGACACTACATAATAGTATCCAAAACTAAGCATGACAAACAAAGGCCAAAGCGAGTAATTCAAATTCAACCACCCCTAGTTGGCCATTCAATCTCTAGGCCAGTTTAGTTCACAACGATCGTATTAAGAACAAGTTTTGCAATGGTTAAGTTAATATATAAAAATCTGAATTGTAATTAATTTTGATAGAATGTTCTAGTATAATAATGAATTAAGTGACACAATTTTGTGTGAAATAGTGCTTATTCATCAGTCCATTATACTTGTCAACTTACCACCTATATGTCTAGGTGGTTGACTTTATCTCAACTCTCTTTGCATCAACTCTCTTTGCATATGTTTCTATATATATAGAAACACTTTTGGCACCACGAATGATTTTTTCTATCCAAACAATCCTTTGACATGTAGGAGTGATGATAATGAGCCCTTGCATAGAGACGTGGATAAAGATGAGGGTCTAGTAGAGTGAGAAATATAAATAACCTAAGTGGGGAAATCAAAGTAATATAAATGTAATTCAAAATGTGGCATCACAAGTATTAGATGAAAAATCTTCTACTAGATATGGAAATGAATCTGAGGATAATAAGCTCTATATTAAAGAATTTAGAAGAGGACATGGTAGAGGGAAAAGGAGAGAAGATTTTGTATGTTGTAAGTATAGTGAACTAGGTCATTTCCTATGGGCTTAGAAATAACTTTGAGCATTATTTATATGGTTTAGCAAGGGTCAAACGACATTTTAAAAATAACAAAGCTATCACAAATATAAAGGAGCTATTCAAATGAATAGTAAGGAACTAAGGTAATTTTGAAAATCTTTAAGGATAAACCCTTAAATATCCAAAAATGTCAAAGAGTAGTTCCAATTGATGAAGAAAATTTAGAAGTTACTTGATAGAAGAAGAACAATTGAAAATATGCTACTTAAAGAAGAAATAATTGGTAAGAAAAAATATTTTTAAAAAAATTGAAGATATGAAGAAAAAAAAGGAGAAAGTGATAATTGGTAAAGGCACCAAAAAATGAGGATTAGTGGCATATGAATTAGATAAAGAAAGTGGGAAAGAATTACCTAATTAGAAAAGTCATGACTCAATAGTGGAGTGTGTTGGACAAGCCAAGATTTGAAAGCACAATATAATGATATCTTCCACAAGTGAACAATGAACACAAAATTGCATCTATTTATAACATGAAAAGTGAAAACATACAATGAGTCTCTGACATATATAGTAAAGATAGGGGAGGTAGAAAGGTAAGACTTAACAATTGACTGCCCTTCCAAATGTGCAACATGTGTGCTATTACGACAAGTGTTTGAACATGTGTCATGTATGCATGAAATAGAAGTCTCAAAAGGTGAATAAATGGTGTTCTTAGCCACATGAATTGTAACAAAAGAGATAAGTGAGTAAGTCAACTTGGAAAGAATGATTAGCTAACTAGATATGAAATGAGCCTATTTGCACTAATAGAGAAAGCGACAAAAAATATAAATAAAAATAAAAAACATGTGCGCTAGTCTAATGTGTTTGAACATTTGTCAAGTATGCATGGTATAGTAGTCTCAAAAGGTGAATAAATGTTTCTAAACCACATAACTGAAAAAAAAGAGTTAAGATAATACGGTTTTGCAAGGGTCACAACATTATAACAACCACCAAGCAACCACAAATACTAAGGAGCTATTCCAATCAAATGCATAGAAAGAAGCTAAGGTAATTTTGAAAATCCCTAAGGATAAACCCTTAAATAGAAAAAAAATGTCAAAGAGTAGATCTAATTGATGAAGAAAATATATAACGTTATTTGATAGAAGAACAATTGAAAAGATACTACTTAAGGAAGAAATAATTGGTAATACAAAAAAATCTTTTCAAAAAAATTGAAGATATGAAGAAAAATAAGGTGAAAATGATAATTAGTAAAGACACCAGAAAATGAGAATTGGTGGCATTTGAATTAGATGAAGAAAGTGGGGAAGAATTACCTACTAAGAAAAGTCATGAATCAATAGTGGAGAGTGTTGGAGAAGCCAAGATTCAAAAGTACAATCCACTGATATCTTCCACAAGTGAACAATGAACACAAAATCACATCTACTAATAGTATGAAAAGTGTAAAATTATACAATGAGTGTCTCACATATATAGGAAAGATAGGGGAGGTAGAAAGGTAGGATTTAATGATTGACTACCCTTCCAAATGTGCAACAGGTGTGCTATTACGACAAGTGTTTGAACATGAGTCAAGAATGCATGAAATAGAAGTCTGAAAACGTGAATAAATGGTTCTAAACCACATGAACTGAGACAAAAGTGTTAAGTGATAGTAATTCAACCTATAAAGGATCATTAGCTAACTAGATATAAAATGAGCCTATTTAAAATAATAGAGAAAGCTCTAAAGATTATCAAACAAAAACAAAACAATATGTGTGCTATTATGGCATGTTTGAACATGTGTCAGTTATGCATGAAACATGAGTCTCAAAAGGTGAATAAATGTTGCTAAGCCACAAAAATGAGACAAGAGTTAAGATATGTATGAGTAATTCAACCCATAAAGAATGATTAGTTGACTAGATATGAAATGAGCCTATTTACACTAATAGAGAAAGCTACAAAGATTTTTTAAAAAGAACAAAGATATGATTTTTAAAGGGTTCACTTTTCTTAAAAAGAAGTATTAATATTGAAGGATTTGGCCAAGTTTGTAGTGGAAGATAATACATTGGAAAATCATAAGAAATTGATTAAGTATTGGAATAAGCACCATAAGAATATTGTAATCAAACAAGAAACACAAAAGAAACTAAAACAAGATGACACAAAAAATCTATACCAATAGATGCAAACTTCTATGGAAGATGGATGGGAAAATAACTAGTAGACCTAGTGCATGATATTATTATAATTCCCAAAGAGGTTTAGGAAGATTCAAGAAAACCATTGTTACATGATGATTTGATCAATATTATGTTGGTGTATAGTTTAACAATTGATATAATACGAAATCGCATAAATGTATAAGCAATTTGATGGGAATGAAGAGGGTGATATATTTTGATGTTATAAAGATGAAATATCTTTTTGATACATTAGTTTCCTCCTAAACCAAGAGTGATTTGCAATATGAAATATTGCATTTTAGTTTAGGAAAGAATAGTTGATCTTACATGGGAAGATAGGGCGGTTCACACAACCCTATTTACTAATTAAAGGCTTTTACTTTTTGGGGAGAATCCCCAAGGTTTGAGATAGACGACATTCCAAAATATGACAGGAAACTAAATCAGATAATAGCCCCTACAATATAGACAATGAAAATATAACATAATCTTGGATTCTTAAGGGGCCAAAAGTTAGGAAATTTTTTTTTTTAAGGATTAAACACATATTTATCCCTACAAAAACATATTAAAAATTAGGAAGGTTCCACTAACACACCTCTAAAAAGTTTTGAGCTCAAAACAAGCAAGAAAAATAATAAGTCTTTGTTTGGGATAGACTAAACGACTTAATGGGTCCAATGACTCCCTCCCCAATCGTTCACCATGAAAAAATTGAATTAGTTTGTTTCAACATCACCTCCCAAATTGGGATCTAGGGTCGTGGGTGTTGTTGGAGATGATATTGTGGATGCTTGTGATGGATCACTGTCTTCTTTCTGTATTGCACCTGTTTTGGGGCCTATGGGTTTTAAGGGTGTGCATGTCTCTGGTTCAAGCATTGCATCTGGTGTAGGGGTTTCTACTTCGACGGTGCTTGCTGGGTTAGGTGGTTTTGTACCTGTTCTCATAAGGATCTCTACAAGGAAACATGCTACAACTACTAATGGGAGAATATTTTCTCATGTTGTTGTTGATGCTCTTCCTCCAAAGGTGAAATCTCGGTCTCTTTCTCGTGTCAAGGCCTTCCCTATGGTGGTCTATTGCCTAAATGTGGTGGATATTGTGGACTTCTACCAACGTTGCGGATTGGTTTACAAATTTGCTAGTTTCTAACCCTCTCTACCAAATCTTCATCATTGGGTGACCAATTCTTGGAGACCCTTAGTTCCTAGTAACATTGATATTTTCCCTTGTGCTAAGGGGGTTTTTTTGGCTCTTGTTTCTATTAAGGAATGATATCTAGTGATGAGCCAACTATGGGTTTGGGGGACTCATTCCCTTTTGGCCAAACCCTGGACACTTCCTTCAACCCTCTTACTAAACCACTTAGTGTACATATAGTGTGGGCTCATCTTTGTAATCTTCCTCTACATCTTTTAGAATATTCTTATTTTGAGGCCCCATCAACAAATCTATTGGCTTCTTCTTAAAGGTTGATGATACCACGACCTTAATGGGTCTCTCTACCTTTGCTCAAATTTTGATTGACATTGACATCTCCATACCTTTTCTTGGAATTTTGCAGTTTAGGTCAATCAGACGGTCGTCATTTTCCCTGGATGGCCAAATAGGTTTGAATGCATCTAACGGTTGGCGCTTTCCCTGGATGGCCAAGATGAAGGTTTTTTTTTTCGTTCAAGGCATTACCCTGTTGTGACACATGTCCTTTCCGGTCAAAGTGGGGCCTACAGTTTTGATGACAAGGGTTGATTTAATGTACGACTTAGTTGATCTTCATCCTGTGGTTGGTGTTTTGCCTTAGGATCAAGATGCACGACAAATAGTCAATCAAGACATTGCGACATCGTGCCATGTGTCTATGGCGGGGTCGGGCTGAGGTCAGAAGGGAAGGTAAAGATCAATCAATTCATAATCGATATGACGGTTGGCGCTTTGCCTTTGTTAGATTTATAAATAAAATAATGAAAATGAGAAGGAAAGAATCCAAGAGAGTATGCAAAGGAAAATATTTTACCAAAATACTGAAAGAGAGAGAGAGAGATTTCTTCAATTGATCAACCAATAGTTTACCAAAATGCTCCAAGAACCATGACAAGAACACAAGGATTTGAAAGGGGAAAAGCAAGAAAAACCCCTTGTGAACAATATGAATATGGCTCAAAGCCTAAAGAATGAGAGCAATAAGCTCTTTACAATATTACAAGAATGAGAATGAGAGAAGAGAGAAGAAATCCAACTTAGAATCCCTATGAGAACCCTAGAACCTTAACTTGTGTGTGAGAGCCATCTCTTAAGTAGAGATGAGTGGAGGAGTTT
>MU227052.1:360024-374030 GCA_018584345.1 Thuja plicata
TACTAATGCACACAAGCACTTTCTATGTGTCCATCATACAATATTGATGCAACATTGACATGTACCTTATGCACATTTATAAATTATGCACAAGACATGAAAACCAATCGATAATATACATACCATTGAATCCTAATGCAAATTAGTATACAAGGCTCACCATATAAATTGAATTTCTAGAGAAAAGACAACTCATATGCAATACAGTCCTAAAGATACCGGTGCTGATATGAATGATAATTATAAAAAAATATGTTCCTTCTACTATAGCTTCTAGAACATCTTTTTGTTAATCTAATCATGGTCTACAATCTATATGATTATAGTTTGTAGCTTCTGGTTGTGTACAAATTTTTTACATCAATGTTTCAGATCACATTCTATTATTCACTATCAAGATGCCAAAAAATTAAAAAGGAAAATGACTAATATTTTAATTTTTTTTAAAGTTTTCTTGTTTGTTCTGCTCATTGATATTGAGTTATTCAGTTACAGGCCCACGAAGTAGCATGTATTTTATCGAGGATAGAGAACATTAGGTACTTATCCATCTTCCCAGTGGTTGGTGTGCATTTTAGTTTTGTTAACATATGTGAGCGTTATCCAATTCTATGTCTTGTACGTAAAGTACCAATTACCAAGTGATTTAAATACACTATGAGAATTTATGATTTGTTCAAACAACAACTGTAGTCTGCCTAATTAATTCTCAACTTTTACATGAATAAATTAAGACAATGTTGATAGTCTTTTTATTTATGGATTTAACTGTGCAGACACTCTGCCAACTATCATGATTAGGATGAGAGAGATTTTTTTTTGTTTTAAAATTCAATTGGGTAGATACTGCAATCCATCATTATAATGAGAAAGCTTATTTATGTTTCTGGGTGCAACCATCTTTTTTTTTCTGGGTACAACTGTGTAGAAATGATTTTGCAAATATTTTGACCAGCCTTGGTGATCTAACATTAGGATGAGAGGGCTTTATCATTAGAATTTAATGATAGATCCTAAAGTATATTAGGAAATGTTACCAATAATTATAAAGCTCTTTTATTTTTATGATAGAAACATTTGCAAAAATATTTCTATACAATAGAATCCAGAAACAGAAACAAAAAGACTATTCATAATGTAAAGTGAAATCTAATCTTTTTGATTAAGACAATGTTGTTCAAGTTCATAAAGTACAAGCTGTAAATGTCATTATTGCCAATAAAGATCAGTTAGGAAAGTATCCTATGTCTCAGGGACAAACTAACATTGTTGATTAATCCATAGAGATTGTTTAAAAGATGGAGTTTAAAATAGAAAAGATAGAAGACAAAATTAGTATAGTGGCTATTTACTTTGTGGTTGCTGAAGAAACTCTACCTAAAAATTATGGTTGAGGTAACCTATTTATACTCGTTACATAGAAAATAAGTGTATGTACATACATATCCTAATAATCTCTAAAACTATTGTGAATTTATCACACGTATACAACCCTAAAATGTAACCCCCGAGCAGTTGTATAAAAATGCTGCAGACTTTCTAGCAGACAACAATCCTTGGACAACCAAATTTCTGATTTTTTTTGTGGGTTGTGTAATCGATCAACAATAACTCGTTAAAATCTAAAATCATTGTAAAAATGAGACATTAACTGCATATAAAAGGCATAGAGGAGTGATAAAATCTTCTTGAAGATTACCTGAAATCGGCTACCAATCTAGCTTGAATTTTGTGGGTTCAATTATGCCTGGCTCTAACTTCAAATCACATGTAACTTTTGACAAGAAAATTACAAATGGATCAAGAAACGGCCATAAAAGCAATGGAAGAAAATTCTTTTGCATTGATTCTTCACTACAATTCCCAATATCATATCTCCCAAACTTATATTTGACTCTAGAAGTGTTACCCTCCAAGAAATTGAAAGTGAGACAGATTTTTCCTTCGTAAGGCTTGGCGCAAAGATACTTAATATTTACAGTCACCAAAAGAAATAGGCACATGCAATTCAATCCCGGTCAAGGTTTGGTGAGAATGGTAAGTAAGGAGGGCCCTATCTTGTCAATTTTTGGGAATCCAATGCCACATTAATTTTAGCATTTATTCATCCCTTGTTTGTATATGGATAATAATCGAGGGACTGACCGAGAAATATTTAGACAACCATTGCATTGTTCAATGGAGTAAATTTAATGGATGAGTCTAGTAAAATTATGATATTGTTATCTGAATTCAAGTTTGTAGCTTTTAAGTGAAATTTAATGACCTCTGTTTGAATAGTTGCTCACAAACTCATCTCTCATAAATGTGAAAGTGAATGGTAGGTAGTTTCTATACATAATTTTTTTTCATTTTAAGGGTTCAATTTGGTTTTCTCTTTATTGCTTCTCATTTTGGGTGGTGCCTATGCATCTCTCTTCACTTCTCTTACTCTTCCATTTCCTGTTTCTTTGGATCACCTTTCAAAATCTAGATTTTTTGAGTTAGTCGTGTGTTTTATTTCTTGTAAAGTGGCTATTTGATCAAATGGTGGGAGTTATCCATACGCCCAAACTACATGTCTCTTCTTTTGAAAATTAGCTAGGGGATATAACTTTGTAGTTGAGCATGCTAACTCTGACTTTAAAGTTCTTTATAAACTAATAATTTGTTCTTGTAGATATTGAGGAAATTTTGATCTTGTTGTTTCTCATCATGTCATGAACACTGACGAGCCTAATTACCATGGTGGAAGGCTATTTATTTCATCCCAAAGGTATTTTTCTAATCTCTTATCTATCCATAGTAGATTTAATATGACTGTTGATTTTGCCACTAAAATTTGGCATATGCTAAGATAGGTTGTTAGGGAATTTCATCACAGGTAATAGGCATTCCAATTCTTTGGGAGATATCATAGTTCTTCATATAGTGCTTCTAAAATTGTATAAATGTTGAGCCACCATTGTCCAAATAACAATATATTTTGGGTTGTAGCATCTTCAAAATTATGCCCTCTCATAATACCTTCATGAGCCTAACCCCAATTTTGTTCTCATTCATGTTCATACACTACTCCTTATAGTACTTCATCTCACCCTTTCTTATATAGAGCTCCTTCAATTATAAAATAAATAAGGGATTTATGTGGTGATAGTTTTTTATCATGTTTATTCATGTCCATTCTATTTGTGTTTGTAGAAAGTTACTTAGCTACATCACTGAGTTGTTTCGGTACTAGAGTTATCTAGAATGATTTATTTTTGGTTAGATCTCATATGTCATCTTCATGTACACTTCTCCTCATTTATCAATTCTAGATAGGTAATCTAGATCCTAATTGTTTCCTCCAGACGCATGACCATTATATGGGAAAGTAACTTAGTACCATATGCATCTAACAATCAACCTTTCTAATTTTCATCCTACTTGTAACACGCGACCTATTTACATTTGAAAATGATGATATCTCAGATTTATTTTATTGGTAATAGGCATGCCTCAGGAAAGTGCAATTTATTTGGCTTAATTTGAAAGAATTCTTCTTGCAGGAATAACATCTAATATTCGTTATTTTGATATTTTATTATGTTTTCTATGCAGTACCACTATGTTCAATCGTTCTCAAATAGTTCAAACTTTCACTGTCAAACTATGCTATGCCAGCCAAGTAGAGGTCATGCATGATTGACTGAAGGATGCTCTTCTAGGAAGAAGGGCAATTGAGATTTTATTCTCTTGATCTTTTATGTTTAATTATGATACTCTGGAGAAATATTTGGCAGTGTAGTGGCCCACACTTCCAGCCTTTTCAATTCCTATACATATTATTCTCAAGTCATTTTAGGGGCTCTTATAAAAGAGTGTTTCAAGTGGGATTTTTATAATGGTGTGACTGGTGTGTTCTGTATGTTAACATTTCATTATTCAAACGTAGTTTAAATTGATAATTAATCTTGTAGGTCTAAGAAATGACATATCTTGAATCTACCATTAATGAATGTAAATACGTGGAAATTGTAATTTTACACGGTAAAACTAGCATAACAAACAAAGGCTTCTCACTATGATCAAACAAACCCATAGTTAAAACCATGAAAATGGAGTACATGACACTTCTTTTGTAACAAGAAATAGAAAGCCTAAAGATTAGTACACCTATTTCTAGAATACCAAACAACTTTCGGAAGTTGAAGCCCCTGGATACTGACAAAAACCAAAATTGGTTGAAGGATGTTGGGTGCTACTAACCATACTTGAAAAAATCATCAATTACTCACTCAACTCATGGATCGGATAGGGCCTGGAAGTACCTGCATTGAAAATTCTTTGACAAAAACTTGCCAATGGCTCACAAGTTATATTGAAAAACTTGGCTGGTGTTAAAATAAGCTTGTCCAAAAAAAAAGCTCATTTTTAATCATTTTTTGAGTTTGTTTTTTTCCAGCACTAGTATTGGAGCATTTGAGGATTGAACAAGATTAGCAGACTTATCAGCTCTAGTACTACTACATTCAACAAGTATATAACATGTTTCTAGTTTTTTTTGTGCCTTCATTCGAGTGCTAGGGTTTAGTTATTTACTATTTATATTTTTGATTTTGAGTTCATTTGTAGTGGATTTTAGGGTTTTAACTTTTTTCCCTATTTTTCTAGGGGTTAATTACTTTTTTCCAAAACAAAATAGAATTAGTAAGTAGTGATGGAAATGGAAGTGAAGAATCTTGTTTAGATAGTGAGAATAATGTAGCTACATTTGTGAAAGCTAAGAGACTTCTAGAAACAAGCCACCCTACACTATTTGGGAGCCATTATGTTGTCTGCACATTGACCTTTTCCTTCAGGATATAGGTAAGCATAGCTAGGTGAAGATTGTGTTCGAAGCTGAGAGGAATGTGAAACAACATATCATCTACTACCTATTAGATTAGAATCTCATAAGAGGGCACACAAATAGCAAGGAGTTCATGTAGTTGAGAGTCACGTGATTTGCAACTAATTTCATCACTCTAGAAAGTATTGTAAAATAACTAATCTATAGAAAATAACAACATTTTACTTTTCCCTAACCTACAGGTTTTGAGATGCTTGGATTCATGGAAATGCGCACTATGCTTGATCCCTCCTCTCGCCTGCGAGTGAACTGAAAAATGAGTTTCAATTTTCACTTTTTTTTTTAAATTTATATCCCGCATTGGTCAAAATTTTGATAAAATTAGGCTTGTCTAAATTTTGACCAAATCAGGGTCATAAACAAAAAAATAATAATCTAACAAGCCAAAAAAAGGCCTTGGTCGAAACTAAAGGTAGAAAATAGCTATCAAATGTATTAGTGTAATATCTTAAGATTTAACCATTGGAAAAATTCAAAACCTACTTTGTTTTAAAGTATATTCAAGGAGATTTAGAATGGAATTGATTTGGTATCAAATGATTTTGTTTGGTAGAAGATATTTGATGCCCTAGTAGGCTTTTCCAAAGAGTGTTCAGTGAGTTGACAATTCAATAGTGTGTTTTTAATTATTATTGATGTTGAGGGGTTTTTGATTGATATTAATGGATTGAGTAATGCCTAATAAACTTAAATGACCCCATAAAGGTGCATGTTAAAGGATCTTGTGAGTCTGGTGGAAATAATTTGTGAAAACACAATTGGAGCTGTCATATAAATAACAGTCACAGTCAAGACAAAATTTGTTTGATTGAAATTACTCTAGATTAAATGATGATCAATAAAATTGAAATGAGTTTGTTCATGATTCAATATACTTACAGTAGCAAGGTATGAATCCCACAAATGTTTGGTTGAAATATTGGATAGTGTTTGAAGGAAAGTGATTAGACTTAATTACTGTGACTTTTAATATAGTGACATTGTTGTAAGTAGGTGTTATGGTCCTCAAAGATTTGATTGTTTTCATGATGTTTTTTGAGTGAATGAAAAATGAAAAATGCATGGTGGTCATATTATTATTGTCGAACCAAGTTATTTTAACTAAAAGTGTATGTGCAAGTATGGACAACAAGACTTAATTATTCATTCAAGGCATTAAGTTGGAATGGTGAATGACGATCTTGTAAAGTTTTGAACAAAGATGTTGATTGAATATTAGATGGATATAAGGACCTAATGTTGAATGGGATATACCTCTAATGTTGAAGAATGACCTTGAGTAGGATGTTAATTTGGAACCTCACTACATTGATTATTTGAGTTGATAAACATAATGTTGTTGATGGATTATGGATGTCAATAGTTTCTCTTGATAGGGTTGACGAACCTATCATATATGTTATTGGTCAAAGATGTTGGTTTCCCTCTACTAATTTTTTCCTATGATGAATGGATGGATGGATCAGTTGGATCCTATGAGTTGATTGGTGTTCCAGGTTTCTCTACATCAGTAACCATAACTGGGCTAATAGGCGTAATAGACCTTGGGGACACTTCAATATGGGGTGGTCGTTGATGTTATTTGGATCTCCATGGGAAGAATGGGGTTGTAACTAGGGTTAACATGGACAACTAGAGCTAACAAAATATATGGCTTGGTCCTAGGATGAATGGTTTGAAAGATGCACCATTGAGAAACTTTCAACAAAGCAACAATGCAACTTTTGCACCAACCAAGATTGGGTCACCAAATTGAAACCAAGTGGAATATCCAAAAAATAAGCTACACACTTGTAGGCCTTCCCAAGATGGTCCTTGTGCACTTCACGGTTCTCTGATAATCCTCACAAGGTCTGAGATATGGCCCTCCAAAAATTGATGTCCAATTTGGCTTAGTGCACCTTGGGAACACTTACGTCTAGCATGCACTGTAACATTATTGATGCTACATGAGAAAAATGAGGTCTCCAATAGAATTTAATTGGCCAAATAGAGATGATGGAGATGAAAATTTGGTCCCACAACAAATTGTTTGAAAGATGCACCGTTGAGCAACTTTCAATTGAGTAACAATGCAACTTTTTGCACCAACCGAGATCGGGTCGCCAAATGGAAACCAAGTGGAATATGCCAAAAATGAGCTACATGCTTGTAAGAATTATCAATATGGTCCTTGTGAACTTCATGGATTTATGATACCCCTCATGAGGTTTGAGATATCACTCTCCAAAAATTGCTTCCTGGTTTGGCTTAGTGTACCTTGGGAACACTTAGGTTTGACATGCGGCAGAATGTTATTGATGCTACGTGGGAGAAAAAATGTCTCCAATAGTGTTTACCCAGCCAAATAGAGATGATGGAGCTGACGGTTTGGTTCCACGACAAACACTTTTAAAGATGCATCATTGAATAACTTTCAACTAAGCAACAATGCAACTTTTTACACCAACTGAGATTAGGTTGCCAAATAGAAAAAAAGTGGAATATCCTAAAAATGAGCTACATGCGTTTAGGCCTTCCTAAGATGGTCCTTTTTCACTTGAAATTTATTTTCTACTCCTCACAAGGTCCGAGATAGCTCTCCAATAAATGTTGTGCGATTTGGCTTATTGCACCTTGGGAACACTTACATCCAGCATGCATCGGAGCCTTCTTCATGATATAGGGGAAAAATTAGGTCTCTAGTAGTGTTCACACACCCAAATAGAGCTGATGGAGCTGATGATTTGGTCCCATGACAAACAATTTGAAATATGGACCATTGAAACCAAGTGGTGCATCTTTCAACTAAGCAACAATGCAACTTTTGGTACTTTTACGTCAATGATACTTATGGCTTTGAAAACATGACCATTGTGACTTAGATGAACTAAATACATCATTATTATGCTAGGTTAACCTTAATTGACCATTTTTCTCACTTTTACCACTTTGACCCAACCTTGGCTAATAGGGATTTATAGGTCAAATGATTACATAATGGGATAAACATAATTCTAATAAAATCTATATTAGAATTAAAATCTATTAAAATTGAATTGTAATGCATGAAAGTGATATGTTTGGCCATATCACAATTTTTTTTAACCAAGTCAAATATTTGCATTCTTGCATGTATTTCATCATTATACAAGCTTGAGTGAACACACAAACTTGCATACAAATACATTGTATATCATTGATACAACCATATTATGGATAAATATATCAATGATATCAAAAGTATGAGATACATCATTACCAAAAATCTTAGATACACAACTATATATAAAATAATCCTATATAATAAGTGTGTCATTTCCGCTCCTAAAGTGTATAAGTTTAACAAATGGTACTCGATGACATATACATTCCAATCCATGCATTTTGAAGGAACAAGAAAAGTTGATAGAGAAAACAAGAATTTTATAGGTTGACAAAAAGATTATGAATGTATAAGTAACTAAACGAACCAAAGAACATGACTAGCCAATGCATAGTGAAGTTTGCCGTCATTTTTTAAGAGATAATCAAATGCACACCTCAATCTTCTATATCTATCATATATGTATCCAACTACACTTACAATCGACATACAAAACCAAGTTTATTGGCTCAAACAAATGAAGAAGAAAACTGCAATTAATGTATTGAATTTAAAACCTTGCAGTGAGCTGCACTTACCTATCAAAGTGTGCATCAAGGGTCATCTCTCTACTTGAGGGTATTCAATATTTCTTAATGATCAATAATACTAATAGTCCAAATTTCTTTTGTCTTTGGTCTTCCTTGATGTTTCAAAAACTTAACATTGGCTACCATAACAAGGTGTGAATACATGAGAATGGTTTTGTGCTTCTCATAGTTTTCAAACTCAAGAATGTCATTATTTATAATCATGTACGTGCGCAACCACGTTCTTGCAACAACATGTGAAATTATTGGATATGTGGACATATCATTATCTTTCATCTGTTGTGCAAGATTATTCTTTCCTCATACACAATGTTCTAACCAATTATCTGATCTCTCATCATTCCCCTGTGGTGCAACCAATGCAAAAACATGTCTTGGTTGTAGAAGATCTGAAAGATGGTCATAGTCAAGTGAAAAAACCATTTCATCATTTATTACAAAGATTGTGATAGATAAAGGAGTTAGATATTGTGGAACCCATGTATTTAACCACTCACTTGAATCACACCGATCCAAATCACACTGAAGACACCTAGACAAAAACAAGCCAACTCGCATGTCCAAATGGTCCATGTACTAGCATTTGAGCTTTTAAATGAATGCATTTTTGAGTAATCTTTCATTGTATGATAATACAACCTATCTCTTATTGTTCCCAACTCAACCAACCAAAATAATCTGCATACTTCTGAATTAAGAGACCCCTTGTGACAATCTTGAAGTACACAAATCAACAATAGAATAATCATCAAGGAGTTCTGCACCTAAAATGTTCAATTACTCCGCTCTCTTTACACATGCACTTGCTCCATGATTCTCTCCTTTTCCATGCACGGCTTCAAAAAAAACTCCAAATATAAGGTACACATGTTTCTACATGCATTCTACACAACCAATAAAACATACAAGCATTTTTTAATTGACTTGTGTAGTTATCTGACCAAACGAGATGTCTATCCATAGAAATATAATTTTCCCTCACCCACTCAAAATAATTCTCAAAATAATGTTGGACATACTTGTGAGAGTGAGATCTATCATCGCTCATATAAAAATGGTATTCTCTTTTTATCTTCCAGTCATCTTTTGTACTATCAGGGGAATGTCTATATATTATGTGCACAAAAATGGAAACCTGAATAGAATTATAATATTGAGCTTGACACTCATTTTGGGGCTGCAATGTATATTTCTCTGCAAATTCAATGAATGAAATAATAGTGTGAATCGGGAAAGTGTCCTTACACATCCTGAATTGTTGACCCAACCACTGAGACCTGTGACTATGCCTTGCATACTTGTAAAAAAAATTCTTCTTAAAAATTGAAATAAAATTAGCTACATTGCATTCTTTTGTAACCAAATCACATCTAGAGCCCCCACCTCCACTTTTCAATGTATATTTAACCATTTCATATACCTTTATTTTGACAATTGTCTTTCCAAAATTATGTTTGCAGCCCTCATGAAAACATGAAACAAACTTCAGTAACCCACCACACTTTGAGCACTTGTCATTTAAGAAATATTGTGTATAAAAGAAACTGTTATACACCAAATTTGCACCCTATTAAAATCGTAAGTCTAATGATCTAGTATAACATGGGAATCACTTCTAGGTTGTGGGACCTTTTCTAACTGAAGTGAAACCTCTAGATTCTAGGCCAGTTCCTCTTGGATAATCACCTATTTTTCTCTTTAAACTTGAAAAGTAAACTTGGGAGGAAAAGGGATAGAAGGAGAACTGAAAGACAAAAGAAAAACTTAATCTAAAAGGTGATACACTAGAAAGACATGAATCACAGTACAATGACCAATAATTAGCATGAAATTCCTAAATTAGGACAAGTACAACTTCCTATATAGGCTTGCAAAAAGTGTTTCATAGAGAGGTCCGAGATGAAACTATTCAAGGACCAAAAATATTTCACAAAAATAGCTTCAAGAAGATAGACACAAACCATGACCTGCAAAAAAAACATCCACTCCAGAAAATAGGCACATGATTGAGATGAGATAACAAGGAATGAACAAAATTCACAAGATTATCCTCATCAATCATCCACAATAGCACACAAAGATGCAGAAAAGAAAGAAGAATTGAATAACCCACAACCTTCTTCAATACTCAGTCAATATATTATGCTTAAGAAAGAATCCCAAAATGTATGAAAACTTGAGGTCAGGAAAAATTCCATAGAAAGTCTTTCATAAGCCATGGAAAATCGAGAATTACAGACACATGTAAAGATGAGGACAGAAAAATGTCACAAAAATATCTTAAATATTCTAAACCTATATACAAATGATAAAAAAACAACTTATATATAAGCTCCCCCAGTACATAGGCTTGGGATTCAATCCATCTGATAAAATTGGACAAAATTAGGGTTACAATAGTTTTCTCTTAAACAATAAAGAAACCCTAAAATAGTCAAGTATATCCATTAATGCACTTGGGAAATATCTCAGACAATCATATTAGCCTCAAAGATATCTCATATTGCCATAAATTTGAGCAGACAGATCAGATTGATCCATCTACCCTCTCTGCAATTTGGAACATGTCGCCACCATGAAACCCTGAGATAAGATTTGAATATTTGAATTTAAACGCAAATGGTCATAGGTGGCATGGAAATAACAAATCAATGACCCAGCTTTGAATCTTTATCAACTTTAAAACACAACTGTTGATATGAATTAAGTCACCTACGAGCTTAGGATCAGATATGCCATGTGGCACGAAGGCGCGATGCCTTGAATATTAACTTCCATCATCTTGACCTTTGAGGCATAACACCCACCGTTAGATCTTCACAAAATTATGATGTCTTTGCTTATTTTAAACTTGGGACCCATGATGTCAACAATTTCAAATGTCACCTTGGCGCAATGCCTCAAACATTATCCATCGATCATCTTAACCCTAAGGCAAAGCGCCATCCATACGATTAAATATGACTTGATCAATCTTTACCTTTACCTTTCTGAACTCTTCCTAGCCCCACCATGGACATGTGGCATGATGGTGCAATGGCTAAAATATTATCTATCGTGCATCTTGGTCCTAAGGCATAATGCCCACCACATGATCAAAAGGAACTTTCTTAGATATTAACTTCTCGTAGACGGGCCTAGGTTCAGACAGCCTGCCATGCGTCAACACGACCCAATGCCTTGAACATTAGATCTCGAGCATCTTGTCTTTAAGTCATAATTCCCACTATAGGATGAAGATCAACTAAACCAGACGTTAAATCAACCCTTGTCATCAAAATTGCAGACCCCACTTGATCGGGAAGGACACGTGTCATCATGTCGCAATGGCTCAAAGACTAAAAACCTTCATCTTGGTCATTGAGGGAAAGCACTGACCACATGATTCATTGAAACTTGATCATAGTTTAAATTTATTTAGACCTCACAGAAAGGTGACCCCACCATCTACGTGGCATAAAAATGCAATGCCTTAAAGAATCTTTAGGCTTGATCTCGGTGATTAAGGCTTCGCACCGACCGTCAATTTGATTCCCTCGTCTGACCTAGCCTCTAACTCATCTTTAACCCCAAGTACTGAATCTCTTTTTATCTCAAAGTCGCTAAATAGTGGCTTTAAATATGAGTTCATTTAGAGATTGCGCGACATCCACAAGATCTAATTTGCATCAACAAACTGCGCTGAATCTCTTGATCTTTCATGACTTAACCTTTTCATTATGAGATCAGGAGATAACTAAAAAGTGCCAAGACTTGACCACATCGCTAGATCACTAAATGTTAGTTACTAACTACTGGGTATTAGAAGATTAGGAGAAAAGAGACAAGGTGATAAAGCACATGAAAAAAATAAGAACTTAAGTAGCATAAAAAGTAACGAAGAATTAGAATGGGCCACCAAAGAACTAGGGTTTAAGAACCTTCCTTAGGGTTTTCAAGACATGAAGAAGGGTTCAAACCAGGCCTAGAAACATGCAGAGAGAAAGACAAAGACCAGGAATCTGATAGAAACCATACAAGTTGGGATTTACCCTCTTGGGAGCCTCATTTACTCCACTTGTAGCCAAAATTAGACAGGATGGGAAATCTGGGTAATATTTTTGGTGATTTCTGCTGGATGTTAGCCTGCTAGACATATAAAACCAGTGGCCTACAACATTGCATTGGGAAAGGAGTCTGCATTAATCACAAAAGAGACTTTTGGGAAGCAAGAGGACTGAAACCAGGAGGAGGGAACAATAAACCAAACAAGAAAAAAGAGCTATATATAAGCAGAAAAAAACTAACTGTACACAAGCACTTTGAGGAAAGAATGAAAAAATAAAATAAAAACAAAAATGGAAAGAAGAAAAACTTAATTACATGGTAGGAGAAACCTCAAAACAAGGCTTGAGATGAAAGCCATAGATAGAAAATGACAATATTTCTCCTTCAAGAGTTGAGAGCTAAAAAATCATTATACTCCTTGCATTCCATGATCACACATGGACCTTCACAAAATGAATCAAACTTTGTATGCCTGCCAGACCTAGATCTGAATTCATCCCACTTGAGGACTATATCCCCAATATTGAAGTTCCTTGATCTAGCTCTCTTGTCAAAGCTTTTCTTGGTTTGTATATGTTGGAACTCCATATTCTGCATAGATTTGTATCTATTCTCTTTCAACTTTATGAGCTGAGCATATTGTACCTGCAAAGGGTCTCCTTCTTCAAATAGGAAAATTTGGGTAGTAAGGTCTAGAGCTGGTAATTCAGTTGAGATGGACAATTTATCCTCTTTTCCATAGAATAGCATATAGGGAGAGTTCTTAATGATCTTTTTTGGAGTGATCCTATCTAACCATAGGGAATACTTTAGTTTGGGATGTCAATCTCTCTGATTCTCTTGCAAAGTCTTTTTAATTATCTTGATTAGATTCTTATTAGTGGACTCTACTAAATAATTACCTTGGGGGTAATAATTGGAACTAGTGTTGAGGTAAATACCATGCCTACTTGCCCATTCAATGACTCTCAAATCTGTAAAGGCAAGTGCATTGTGAGATATTATTGAATCAGGAATGCCAAACCTATGTATGATATCATCATAAAAGTTTAGGATAATAGTCTCATTATCTTCCTTTAATGCAATGGCCTCATTCCACCAGATGAAATAATCAGTTGCAGTGATTATACATTTGTGGCTTGCACTAGATAAGGGGTTAATTAGGTTTATGAAGTCAATGCCCCATTTCACAAAAGGTTGGTCTATTCTGATTGGTTTGAGGGGTAGAGATGAAAGCCTCTCCTTGCTTGCAAATAGCACATTTCATGCATTTCCTCACATGATCATTGTATGCACCCTAAAATGGTCGCCTAGACTTTGGGCCCCATTTATTATTTTATAAATTTATCAAATTTCTGAATCAATGCTTTGGAACATTTTCAATTCAAATCAATTTCCTTGATCAAATTGT
>MU227052.1:383132-406492 GCA_018584345.1 Thuja plicata
GCCTTCATTTTACATTTTTACACATCCATGACTAGAGAGCTATGGATCGATATTTGAGGCCTCATTCTTGAGCAACCTTGAATGGAATGATTCATAGAAGTGTGACAACATTTATGCACACAATCATAGTTGTCCTTAAAGATGGATGGCCAATAATATCCAACCCTTATGATCTTGAAAGCAGTAGTCCTAGGAGAAAAATGACCTCCAGAAGGTCCATCATGGAATTCATGTAAGACATCTGCTACTTTCTTTGATTCAATGCATCTAAGGAGAAAACTATTGTGATCCTTTCTAAAAATAACCTTATCAATCAACACAAAAGGAATAGATTGCAATCTATAGTACCTCCTCTTTGTTGAATCTAAGTTTATAGGACACTCACCTGTCTTCAACAAATTGACCATGTTTGGTAACCAACATGTTGCCTTGTCATGATCCTATGTTGAATGCACAACTAAGCATGCATTCACTTGTTCTTGATCTTTTGGAGTTTCATCTTCTATCAATTATTCACAAAGATCCCTTCCTCTGACCATCTTGGTAACCTGAATGTCTATCATACTCCATAACTCTGGTTATCCAACCAACTCTTTTTTCTTTCAAGTCTTTACTAAGTAGGAACTCTTTGACACTTGGATGAGTGACTCTTAAATGTACCTTACTGTGGGTTAATAAATGCCTAAATTTTTTAAGGCTCTTCATAATAGCAAGTAAACACTTCTAAAAAAGAGTATCTTTGTTCATACTCTTCCAAGCCTTTGCTAAAGAAAGCAATAGGCTTCTCCAATCCCTCAGAGTTTTGTTGAGTCAACATTGCAGAGATAGCATTAGATCCTTCATAAGCATAAAGAATGAAGTATTTGTTGAAATCAAGATTCAATAAGGTAGGAGCTTCTGCCATAGCCTCTTTAATGGCTTGAAAACTATGTTTTCCTTCTTTTCTCCAATAGAAAACTACATTCTTATTTAATATGGCCGTCAAAGGCTTCAAAAGATCTGCAATGTTAGGTGAGAAACTCTTGACAAAATTAATCCTACCAGTGAAGGATTGAAGACTCCTCTTGTGAGGTGGTAAGGGGAGTTCTAGAATGGATGCAATTCTCTCAGGGTCTATTGTGATAAATTTCTTGGACACAATATATCCCAATAGATTCCCTTCATGTACGACAAATACACACTTCTGGGATTGAGGGAGATCCCAAACTCCCTACATCTTTCAAAGATTTTCCTTAGGTGTTTGATATGATCTGCAGGATGTAGCTTAGAATAGATAGTGATGTCATCAAGGTATACTAGCACAAAATTGTACATGAGGTTCTTGAAAGCCATATCCATAGCCTTTTGAAAAGTGGCACCTGCATTTGACAAACCAAAAGACATCTTTTGATAGGCCATGGATCCCCATTTGGTTATAAATGAAATCTTGAATTGATCCTCTTTATTGACTAGGATTTGATTGTACCTTGAATAGCCATCTAGCAATGAAAAGCATTCAGATCTAGAGACACGCTGTAGAATCTGCTCCATGGATGGTAATGGGTGGCAATATTTCAAAGATGCCTTATTCAAGTCCGTGGAGTCAACACATAACCTTAGTTCCCCATTCTTTTTTCTTACAGGAACAAGATTGGATACCCAACTAGTATGTTTAATAGGATATATGATACCACTCTCTATTATCTTAAGAACCTCCTTATGCATGAGTGGATCTTGTTTAGAATTGACAAGCCTTTGATTTTGCCTGACTGGTTTGGCATTAGGCTCTAGCTCTATGATATGTTGAGAAAGTGGTGGATCAAACCCTTTGAGATCTTTATACTTCCAGTAAAAGACATCACTGAATCCCTAAAACAATTGGATGTAAGATTTATTTTCTGAATTGGTGCTCACCTTTCCAAATTTTAAGCTTTTACGTGGTTCAAGCTCTAAATCCATGTAATCCTCTTGTTGAACTACCAAGCTAGTCTTATTCCTTTTGGCTTGGTCATCTTTATTGAAGATTGACTCTAAGGTGATGAGGCCCCTAGGAAGCTTATTAGATTTGAGTTGCACCACTTGGTCATCATAATTCTACATCAACTTATCATGATTGTGCTCTGAGAAATATTCTCTTCAAATAGGAATTGTAGAATCTGTTCATCATTTTAAAACATCTACAATTTAAGATCATTATTAGGGATAGAAGGCATAACAATAATCTTAACATATTTTTGATCCTTTCCTACTATAATGTTTCTAGGAATATCAAATTGGGATCCAACAACAACTAACCTATTTGCATTCTGATTTAACTTCCTAGGGATGACAATGATATTGAAAGCATGGAAATCTTCTATTGCATCCCAAACCCCATGCTTGTAGGCCTTCATAGTATCAGTTTTGGTAGCACTCATCCCTCTCACTTGGTTGACAACTAATCCAATTTCACCATGTACCTCTAAGGCTTTAATACCTCTCACTCTAGCCCAATCCAGTTTATTCACCAAACTCTAATATTCAGCAGTATTGCTTGTGCAAGAAAAACTAAATCTAAAAGTTGTATAATATTTCTCACCTTTTGGAGAGACTAGCATTGCACCACCACCAGATCCATGTCTTCTTCTAGCACCATCAAATAATAATTCCCAAACTTTATTTCTTTGTTCATCTGATGCTTCACTAGTTTCCTTAAAGATATTTGGCATTGTGAGATCATCCTCTTGGATCATATAGTTCCCCAAACCAACATCCAAAATAACATTATCCTCAGCCTCTAAAGTCTTTTTTTGATCCCCGCTCATCTAGATAAATATCTGGAATGTTCTCTATCTAAGTATTTGTCTCCTTAATGATTGGAAAATCATTACTATCAAGTGAAAGACAACTTGTATTGAATACATTAGAAACATAAGTTTCTACATGATGTGCTGCTAATAATTCAGATTTGATAGTGACCTTGGTTCCATATATAGTATGGAAAAGCATATGAGACTAGTCAGAAGAAAGGTATCCACCTATATTAGCTGTGAACTCTCTTGACATACACAAGGCAAAAAGATAAGGGTGATCTATGATGTAAATGTCAAGGGGGATAGAGAAATTAGGGCTTTCATGAAGGATCAAGCTTGTATCCTTGGCCATACCTACTGTGTTCACTGATGAACCATCAATTTGTGTTACCTTATTTTGGAATGGTTCATACTTGAGTCCTAATTGGTCAGCTACCTTCTTGGGAATGAATGAACTAGTAACCCCACTATCTACCATACAATTATGTACTAGAAAATCTCCAATAATTAATGATACATAAAAGGGAGGGGGCTTTAAGTTCCTACCTTTAATAGCATCTTCTTTGGCATTGCTTCTTGGAATTTTGTTCTCTTGATCAATGATGACCAACACTAGATTAGCTACATCATTTGTGGGTATTTGAGGGATTTCCTCTTCACCCATAGCCTTCTTCAATATTTTAGGTTGCCCTAGAATGGCTAAGGAGTCCCACATGTACATAGTCACATTTATTTTCTTCATATTGTCCGCAATATTGAAAGATATTTTTGCATGGACCTTTTGATGTGCTTTCACCATTGTGGGCTCAACCTCCTTGGGAGATTGACTCTCCTTGACCGACATGAAAAAAGATCTTTTCAATATGAAAATAATAGATGGATGTGATGACTCTATAGACATGGTAGCCTTTCCCTTCTCCTCTATTTGTTCCATATATTGGGCTCTTCTCTTGTACTGAGTACTGGCTGAAATTGAAGACTCACCATTCATACCATTAAAGTCTTCACCTTGCCAATTAGAGAACACAGTCTCATTGGATTTTTTTTCTTGCTAGGGTATTGACCCACTAGACGATGCCTCTAATTGGGTGTTTGAGGCATTTTGTGTTGGATATTTTCCTTTGTGCAAATAGTTGACTATATGTTTGTCATTGATGACAACATATAGTATACAACAATGTTCTGTATTCAATTATCAGTCTATATATGTTGGAGCCTTGAGTGGTTATTTGTATGTTGTAGACATATTTATTATGCTATGTTCATA
Organism: Thuja plicata; assembly: GCA_018584345.1. NCBI lineage: Eukaryota > Viridiplantae > Streptophyta > Pinopsida > Cupressales > Cupressaceae > Thuja > Thuja plicata. The sequence goes on from MU227052.1 coordinate 387,171, forward strand.
CACGTAGATTCAGTAGTGCGGTTAAGGTTGAGTTATGTTGATCTGTTTACCAACTATAGTTTCAGAAGATTGTTATTAAGAGTTGACAGTAATTTCATTATTTCTTCTATTGTGCCTATCTTTGAGATATGCATGTTTAGATTCATGTTTAGTTATGATTTAAGAATGTTTAACCAAAGGCGCTTAAACATGTTTCATCTAAAGTGTGATGCTGGAGTTATTTTGGTGGAGCCGACTATGTGAAGTGATGCGTCTATTCATTTTGAGTTGCGTGGTTCAAATTATGTTGCGTGCTTAGTTTAGCCAACAAGAAATTTATTGAAGGGCTTCCTACAACTGACGTAATCATATCTTTTGAGGAAGATACTTATAGTAGTTCATTTGTGATTGCCAAAGAGAAAGTGAAAAAAAAGAAACAAGAGATAAGTCATGACAGTTAACAGAGAAGAATGTCTGATGTATTAGAACTGTAAAGCTACATCATTCATCAGTTAAAGATCTATGTGAAGAAGAAGAAAGTTTATACAAGTCACTGGAACTGATCAAGATAGCAGGTCTACTTAAATAGTTCAAATATCAGATATAGTGCATATCTGTTGTATAGAAGGTTGCAACCTTCATCATTTAAGCAGTGTGCTATTGGATAGTGTGTCCTCACCCCTAACAGGGTTATTTGTAAAATACTCCTAACAGGGTCTGAACCTTGACCAGGTCACTGTACTTATTGCATTGTAAAGATCAAATCCTAATAGGGTTCTAAGATATTCTAACAGGGATAATTATAGTCTAGTACAGTTCTTTCTGGGAGCTAATTCCCACTGGGGTTTTTACCTATTTTGGTTTCCCCATAACCAAAATTATGGTGTTCTATTCTGTGTTATCTTGTTGTATTTATGATTAATGTTATTCTATACTTAATTGGATAAAAGAATTGAAACTAGTAGATAACTGATTCACCCCCCCTCTCAGTTATCTCTTGGGACTAATCCTAACAATTGGTAGTAGATCCAAGTGCCTTGGAGAGAAAGCTTAACAGCTTAAGGTAGATCAAATGGCATACTTTAGAAAAGAGAGTCCTAAGTTTGATGGAGAGAATTGTCTTGACTGTAAGAAAAAAATGATAACACACCTACAATGCATTTCTTTTGAGATCTATGAGGTAGCTACTCATGCAATTGATGTTCCTACTTTGAAAGATCTTTCAGAAGAATATTCTACTATTAAAAAAAAGGAATTATTCACCCAAAATGCAATTGCCAAAGAAGCCCTTATAAGTGCCTTATCTAGTAGTGATTTTTCTGAGATTAAGAAGGCAGATAAAGCCTATTCAATATGGAAGTACCTAGAAGACATGTTTGAAGGAGACATCCAAGAAAAGAATGTGTGTAGAAAGACATGGAAGATGGGATACAACAATTTAGAGATGCTACCTGAAGAAAATATCAGAGCTTACAATCAGAGGATTAATGTAGTTTCAGGAATCAGAAATAATGGTGGAGAAATTTTAGAGGAAGACATAATGGAAAAATTGGTGACTACACTAACAAAAATTTATGAGAGAAAGATAAAAATATTGGATGAAACTATGCAATTTTCAAAAGACTTGAAAAGAGAAACCTTGATCAGAAAAATTTCAGCATTTGAGATATCAAGATTGAAGACAAAACCTAAAATTGAAACAACCTTCAAAGACTCAGTCCATGGTAAAAAATATTTGAGAGCTTCTAGTAATATTGAGAAAGAAGAAGTGGATAAAGAATTAGAAGAAATCATTGCTATGATCGCTAAGAAAGAAAGGAAAGGAAAAGGAAAATATGAAGGATAGTTACCATTCAAATGTTTTTCATGTAAAAAATTTGGCCATTTTGCATCCAAGTGTCCTACAAGAGTCAAGAAGTTTAGAACAGATTAAAAGCCTAAATATACAAAGGAATGCTACTATGCTGAAGATGGTGTGACTGATGATGATTCAGGAGAAGATGAAATTGGATTCATTACAATTGAAGATGAAAAGAAAGCACAAGAATTAGCATTAGTTTCCCAAGCAGACATCATAACAAATTGGATCACTGATAGCGGGTGTTCACATCACATGACAGGAGACAAAGATAGATTTGTACATCTAGATAAATACAAAGGTGGCATGATTGGATTTGGAGATAACACTCCTAAACCTATCATAGGTAGAGGATCTATCACTCTAGATGGAAAGAACAAAATAGATGATGTTCTGTATGTTGATGGTTTACATCATAACTTACTAAGTGTTGGACAGTTTCTAGATAAAGGATATCAGTTGGAATTCAAAAACAACAATTGCATCATTAATAACAAATAAGGAGATATGATTGCATCATGTACAAAAACTAAAGGTAATGTTTTTCAGCTCAACTCCGAAGTAAGTTGTTTTGTTGCAAAAGTGGATGACAGTTGTTTATGGCACAAAAGACTTTGTCATATCAATTTTGACAACATAGTAAAGATAAGCAATGCAAAGGCAGTAAGAGACCTTCCTAGTATTGTAAGACCAGTTGATACTATGTGCATGGAATGTGTGATGGGAAAACATGTGAGGAACTCATTCAGAAGAAAAAAAAACTCCACAGAGAAAAAATTAGATCTAGTGCATAATGACTTATGTGGACCTACTCAAACAAGATCATACTATGGTGAAAGGTATTTTATTTTTTTTGCTGATGATTTCTCCAGAATGATGTGGGTTGCATTCTTGAAAGATAAATATGAAGCTCTTGAGAAGTTCAAAATATTCAAAGCTAAAGTTGAAAATGAGTCTAGATTAAAGATAAAGTGTCTAAGATCTGATAGAGGAGGAGAATTCACCTCTGACAAGTTTCTTGAGTACTGCAAAGAACATGGGATCAAAATATAGCTAAGTGCACCTAGATCCCCTCAACATAATGGAATTGCAGAAAGGAGAAACAAGATCATACTTGACACAACACACACTATCATGATTGAAGGAAAAGTTACGCACACCTATTGGAGAGAAGCAGTCAATACAACAGTCTACACTATCAACAAAATTCAACTAAGGCCAGGTGCAGACAAGACACCTTATGAACTTTGGTTTGGCAATGTGCCTATAGTAAAATACTTCAAAATCTTTGGAAGAAAGTGTTACATCAAGAGTGATGATGGTGTTGGTAAGTTTGATGCTAAATAAAAGCTTACAAATTTTTTAATTTGAGGTTGAAGAAAATCGTTGAAATTGCACATGTGAAGATTGATGAGAATTTGATGATTCAAGAGAGATACTATGATTATGCACCTATGATTGAAAATGAACCTAGACCAATCAGTAAAGAAAAAGTTATTGAAGAAATGTTTGACTGTATTGATGTATCATGCAATAACCTTGAACCAAGTGAAGAGGAATCACAAATTACAGATGAGAGTGTCACACCTAAAATTACAAAATACACATCTAGATACCATTCACAAGAAGATATCATTGGAGATCAGAGCAGTAAAGTTTTGACAAGATCTAAAGAAAAAGGTTTAACTGTTGATGAAAAGGTATGTTTACTTTCACAAATTGAACCCTTAAGTGTTGAAGATGCTTGTAATGATTAAGATTGGAAAAATGCAATGCAAGAAGAATTAGATCAGATAATTAAGAATGACACATGGGAATTGGTCCCTAGACCTTGTGATAAAAATGTGATTGGAACTAAGTGGATATTCAGAAACAAAATGAATGAAGATGGTACAGTGATAAGAAACAAAGCAAGACTGGTATGTAAAGGATATGCACAAAGAGAAGGAATTGAATACTTTGATACATTTTCCCCTTTGAATAGACTGGAAGATATTAAATTGTTTTTAGCTTATGCAACATTCAAGAACTTTAAATTATATCAGATGGATGTCAAGTCAACATTTATGAACGGTGACTTGAAGGAAAAAGTTTACATAGAACAGGCTGAATGATTTAATTTATCAAACAAACCAGACATGGTATGCAGACTAAAGAAATCCCTCTATAGACTCAAACAGGCCCCAAGAGCATGTATGAGAGACTTGATGGCTACTTGACAAAGATAGGATTCAAGAAGGGAGCAGCAAATTGTAACTTATTCATAAGAGAGACATCTGAAGGATTATTACTTGTTGCTATTTTTGTTGATGACATTATTTTTGGAGGTAATGACAAGCTTAGTGCAAACTTTTCTAAAGAGATGCAGAGCGAGTTTGAAATGAGCATGATTGGACCTATAAAATACTTTTTGGGATTAAATGTAAAACAGACAGACAAAGGTATATTCATAAGTCATTCTAAATATGTGAAGGAGATATTGAAGACATTCAAGATGGAAGATTGAAAGCCAGTAAGCACCCCCATGATAACAGGAAGGAAGATTTCTAAAAATGATGACTCTATAATAGTTGACAAAACAATATACAAGTCTATGATTGGAAAACTCATATATCTCACTCAATCTAGACCAGATATTTCTAATGCAGTTGGCTTTGTTGGAAGATTTGCAGCTGAACCAAAACAAAATCACTTAATGGCAATAAAAATAATATTCAGATATTTAAAAGGGACTATTAACTATGGTTTATGGTAACCTAACTCAGAAAATGTAGAAATCCATTCGTATACAGATGTAGATTGGGCAGGTTGTGTTGATGATAGAAAGAGTACCTCAGGAGTAGCAGTATTTCTTGGAGACAGGTTGGTTACTTGGACAAGCAAGAAGCAAAACTATATTTCTCAGTCAACAACAAAAGTTGAGTATGTAGCAGCATTAAATTGTTCCAAAATTGTTTGGATCAAGCAGATGATTAAAGACTTTGGAATTTAGATTAATTATCCTATTGTTATTCACTGTGACAACACTAGCACTATTAATATGTCAAAGAACCCTGTGATGCATGCAAAGAAAAAATACATAGAAATAAAATATCATTTTCTAAGAGAAAAAGTTGCAGAGAGAGAAGTGAAGTTGGATTATGTGAGCACCAAAGACTAGTTGGTAGATATATTTATGAAACCTTTATCAAAAGATACTTTTGAGTATCTCAAGAAGAAGATGGGAGTAATTCCCTTTCCTGAGTCTGATTAGAATTTGCAACAAGTGCATCAGTCCTTGGTGATTGATGATTGGTTGACTACTCTACTTCAGGAGTAGTACCTGTGATTATTTGTATTTGGCATCCTTTTCCATTGATGTCAAAGGGGGAGTATATATTAAGGGGGAGATTATACTCTTGCAGAGTATACAGTCATGAAAATAAAAAGAGATGCAACAGTTAAGAGGAACTTTTGATGAGGATATTGAGAAGATTGTAAAAATAAAGAAGATACTTTTGGATTGATGGTGTGTTTCATATCACATGTTGCCATCAATGTCAAAGGGGGAGATTGTTGGAGATTTTCCTTTATGCAAATAGTTGACTCTATGTTTGTCATTGATGACAACATAAAGTATATGGGATAAAGTATACAGTAATTTCATTGTTTCTTTTGTTGCGCCTATCTTTGGGATATGCGTGTTTGGATTCATGTTTAGTTATGAGTTAAGAATGTTTAAACAAAGGCTTTTAAATGTGTTTCATCTAAAGTGTGATGTTGGAGTTATTTTGGTGGAGCCGACTGTGTGAAGCGATGCGTCTATTCATTTTGATTTGCACATTTTCAATTATGTTGCGTGCTTAGTGTGGCCGACAATAAAGTTATTGAAGGGCTTCCTACAGCTGATGTAATCATATATTTTGAGGAAGATACTTATAGTAGTTCATTTGTGATCACCAAAGGGCAAGTGAAAAAAAAGAAACAGGAGACAAGTCGTGACAGCTAATAGAACATAATGTCTGATGTATTAGAATAGTAAAGCTACATCATTCATCAGTTAAAGATCTATGTGAAGAAGCATAAATTTTATACAAGTCACTGGAACTGATCAAGATAGAAGGTCTACTTAAATAGTTCAAATATCATATATAGTACATATCTGTTGTACATAAGGTTTTAGCCTTGATCATTTAAGCAGTGTGCTATTGGACAGTGTGTCCTCACCCCTAAAAGGGTTATTTGTAAAAGAATCCTAATAGGGTCTGACCCTTGACCAGGTCATTGTACTTATTACATTGTAAAGATCAACTCCTAATAGGGTTGTAAGATCTTCTAACATGGATCATTATACTCTAGTGCAGTTCTTTGTGGGTGTGAATTCCCATCAAGGTTTTTACCTATTTTGGTTTCCCCGTAACCAAAATTGTGGTGTTCTATTCTGTGTTATCTTGTTGTATTTATGCTTAATGTTATTCTGTACTTAATTGGATAAAAGAATTGAAACTATTAGATAACTGATTCACCCCCCTCTTAGTTATCTCTTGGGACTAATCCTAACATTTTGTGCCATGAGTACCTGATTCACCAATCTGTTCAAGCATGTAGCCTGATTATGTTGTTGATTCCAAGGAAACACCATTCATTTTTAGATATAAGATTGTTTTGAATTGGAACCATATCTCTGACTAGATTTGCAGAGTTGAGAGGTGATGGGTTGTAAGGTTGAAATTACTTCTAACTAAAATTCTACCTTTGACCTTGATAGTTTCCCTAATATGGTGGTCTACTTTGCTGATAGGATTGTCCTTTTGCTTGATAATACTAGTTAGGACCTTAGTTTTTCTGTTGGAAATGTGGCCTAGTCCCATGATTTTGTCTTTATATATTAGTCAACTCATTGCTCATGGTTTGTAATAAGCTCTTCATTTTTTGTTGAATACTTCTTAATTCTTGCATCTCTTGGGAAGGGCCTTCTTTGGATTCCTCATTGTTAGGATCAACCTGAGGTGCTACAATAGTGGGTATAGGAGTGAATGGAGGGATACACAAAGGCATATTGGGATGAATATCAGGGAAGATAGGCATGGGTGGCCTTGGGGATATTATACCAGCCTGAATCAGACAATTATCTACTTTGATAGCTATATCAAAAGCCTGAGGTAATGCGGTACCTCCCATGGATTGGATCATGAAAGATATGTTTCTATTCAAACTTTTCAAGAAATATAAAAAAGCATGATCAACTGAAGGTCTCACAGAAATAGGAATCCCATTCCATGTCTTAAGAAATCTATTATTAAAATATGTCATCTGTTCTTGGGGAGCTCTTTTTATAGTTATGAGAATCAATAGAGCCTACTACAAAAGTGCTAAACCACTGCAGGGCTTTGCCTTTGAAGGTAGATGCCAACAACTTAGTAGCCACATCTCTTATGTGTTCATAAGCTCTTATCTAGCTTTCTCCCATGAAATCGAGAAAAATCTTTAGTGCTACTAGAGGCACATCATGATGTTGAGTGAAATTTAATGGGCTCCCTTGATTGAAGGGTAAAAATGCAAACTCTCTTTCTATTATAGGAACTATGATTTTCTGAATAGAAACTATGTGGGTTGTATTTGAATCAGGGAGTGAAGTTGAATCCTCTAGTAGCTCTTTCCTTAAACAAATTCCTCTCCTTCTTGAATGGAAAATCAAGGGTCTCTCCTTTGAAATAGGGGGTGTAGACTGTACTCTCCTTGTAGGAGATGTCCTTTGAGATGATCCCACTTTTGTTTTGGTTGGAGGCAGCTGCAAAAACTCAGAAGGCTTTGAACTCCTTGTTTCTATCCTTCTCGTAAAATTTAATAGGACTGGTTATTCTTGTTCTTAACACCAATGGAGTCACCAGATATGACTTAAAGAGAAAAAATCCAGGTATGTAATCAAAATATCAGAGATAACATAGTTTTAAAAGAAAAACTTCTTTTGATGTTCCACCGGGCGTGCCAGAACTGTTACACTCCCTATTAAACTCGTAAGTATAATGCTTTGGTATAACATGGGAATTACTTCTAGGTTGTGGGACCTTTTCTAACTGAAGTGAAACCTCCATATTCTAGGCTGGTTACTCTTGGCTAATCACCTATTTTTCTCTTTAAACTTGAAAAGTAAAGTTGGGAGGAAAAGGGATAGAAGGAGATCTGAAAGACAAAAAGAAAACTTAATCTAAAATGTGATACACTAAAAAGGCATGAATCACAACACAATGACCAAGAATTAGCGTAAAATTCCTAAATTAGGACAAGTACAAATTCCTAGAAAGGCTTGCAAAAAGTGTTTCATAGAGAGGTCCAAGATGAAACTATTAAAGGAAAGCAAAGATTTCACAAAAATAGCTTCAAGAAGATAGACACAGACCATGACCTGCAAAACAACATCCACTCTAGCAAATAGGCACATGAATTAGATGAGATAACAAGGAATGAAAAAAATTCACAAGATTATCCTCATCAATCATCCACAATAGCACACAAAGATGCAAAAAAAAAAAAGATTTAGAATAACCCATAAACTTCTTCAATACTCAGTCAATATATTATGCTTCAAAAAGAATCCCAAAATGTATGAAAACCTAAGGGAAGGAAAAATGCCACATAAATTCTTGCATAAGCCTTGGAAAAATGAGAATTACAGACACATGAAAAGCATGAGGATAGAGAAAATGTCACAGAAAGCTCTTACATATTCTGAACCTATCTACAAAAAGATAAAAAAAACAACTTATATACAAGCTCCCCCAACACACAGGCTTGGGAGTCAATCCATCTGACTAGATTGGAAAAAATTAAAGTTATAATAGATTTCTCTTAAAAAATACATAAACCCTAAAAAATTCAAGGGCGTCCATTAATGCACTCAAGAAATATCTTAGACGATCATATTAGCCTCGAAGATATCTCATATCACCATAAATTCAAGCATATTTATCAGCTTGATCCATCTACACTCTCTGCAATTTGGAACATGTCGTCACGATGAAACCCTGAGATAAGATTTGAATATTTGAATTTAAACGCAAAAAATCACAAGTGGCGCAAAAATACCCAATCAACGACCTGGGTTTGAATCTTTATCAACTTTAAAACATAACTGTCGATCTGACTTAAGTCACCCACGAGCTCAGGATTAGATCTGCCATGTGGCAGGCAGGCGCGATGCCTTGAATATTAACTTCCTCATCTTGGCCTTTGAGCCATAACACCCACTGTTAGATTTTCACAAAATTATGACATATTTACTGCTTTTAAACCTAGGACTGGTGATGTCAACAATGCCAGATTTCACCTTGGCGCAATGCCTCAAATGTTATCTAATCGATCATCTTAACCCTAAGGCAGAGCACCATCCATACGATCAAATATAACTTCATCAATATTTACCTTTACCCTTCTGACATCATCCCAGCCCTGCCATGGACACGTGGAATGATAGCGCAGTGTCTCAAAGATTATCTATCATGCATCTTGGTCTTAAGGCATACCGACCACCGCATGATAAAAAAGAACTTGCTCAGAGATTAAATTCCCGCAGACGAGCCTGAGTTTTGACAACCTGCCACGCATTGACATGACACAATGCCTTGAGCATTAGATCTTGACCATCTTGTCTTTAAGTCATATACCCACCGTAGGATGAAGATCAACTAAACAAGATGTTAAATCAACCCTTGTCATCAAAATTGCAGGCCCCACTTGACCGGGAAGGACATGTGTCATTGTGTCGCAATGGCTCAAAGACTAAAAACCTTCATCTTTGCCATCGAGGGAAAGTGCTGACTACACAATTCATTGAAACTTGATCACATTTTAACTTTCCTCAGACCTTACAAAAAGGTGACCCCACCATCCACGTGGAACAATGATGCAATGCCTTAAATAGTCTTTAGGCTTGATCTTGGCGATTAAGGCATCACACCGACTATCAATCTGATTCCCTCGTCTGACCTAGCCTCTAACTCATCTTTAACCCCAAACACTGAATCTCTTTGTATCTCTAAGTCGCTAAATAGTGGATTTAACTCTGAGTTTATTTGGAGATTGCATGACATCCAAAGGATCTGATTTGCATCAATGGCCTATGCTAAATCTCGAGATCTTTCATGACTTAACCTTTTCATTACGAGATCAAGAGATAACTAAAAAGTTCCACGACTTGACCATGTCTCCAGATCATTGAATGTTAGTGACTAACCACCGCGTATTAGGATATTAGGAGATAAGAGATAAGGCGATAAAGCACATGAAAAAAATAAGAACTTAAGTGGAACAAAAAGTAACAAAGAATTAGAATGGTCTAGTAAATAACTAGAGTTTAAGAGCCTTCCTTAGGGTTTTCAAGACATGAAGAAGGGTTCAAACAAGGCCTAGAAACATGTTGAGAGAAAGACAAAGACTAGGAATCTAGAAGAAACCATACATGCTAGGATCTACCCTTGTGGGAGCCTCATTTACTCCACTTGTAGCCAAAATTAGACAGGATGGAAAATTTGGGTAACAGAAAGATCCATCATTTGTAGGACATAAAAAATGATCGAGAAAGTATCTTGATGATTTGGAAGAGCACTTGCACCACAAGCCTCCAAAATTTGATTAGTATGCAAAGTAGATCAAAGGGATCATAATAGTTCATGGTGCATTGAAAACTCCACATGATATTTGCAACAACAAGTATTTCGAATCTTAATAGGTACACAAAAAAGGCTTGAAGGCTTCAAAAGATCTTTGTGATATTTGCAATGTTGGATGTTTCTCACAAAATATTTTGAAAAACATTGTTTGACTCACCTCCAAATAATGTTTGGGATGCGGGGTGCGGTGTCAAAATCCAATTCTCAACTTCAAGATATCCTTCACGTTTGGTGACACTCTTGAGTTAGATTGCCAAAATAGTTGAATTTTATCCTTTAGACCATTGGTAAGCTTCTTATCACAACATGAAATTCTCCCAACATAAGCCCATGTATAATTTTGAACAGGATCTTCATCTTTCTCTTCTTGCAAGTGCTCTATCCAAAGTTTTATGATTTAGGTTAAGGTCAACACAAGTTTGTCTCATCAAACGAGACTTTCTCAAATGATGAATTACTAAGGAGGTTGTAATAACCCTTCGAGGGGCTCTCATGTCTTTTTTGTTGGTAGTTTTATCAATGGAATTGAGAGGACTAAAAATATTTCTCACTATAATAACATTCCTCTCCATTTTCCTGTTCACACTAATCTTCAATTAGACATATACGTCTCATCTTCTGCATCTTTAACAACTTCACCAACATTTGAAATTGCTCGACGAATGTCTTGTGGCTAAAAAAATGATCACAAAGTCTTGAAACCCACAACTGAATGGTTCTTTCTGATCTCTTTCCATCAAAATTGCTCATTATGTTCTCATCAATTTCAAGTAACAATTTTTCTATTCTTGAATGTCTCAAAATTGAAGTTTGTCTTTCTTCCTCGCAAGGGACTTCATTTCTCATATAATTTGGAGATGTGTAACATTGATTTGGTTCTTGTGCACCATTATCATTGTCAATTCCTTCATATTTAATCTGTGGATTGTCATTGCCAATGTCTAAACTTCCATTGTCCACATCTACATGTTCATTTTCAAATCATATGTTTTTATCTTCAATCCATACATTCTCATTTCAATATTATTGTCATAAATCATTTCAAATTCATGTTTTTCTTCACTTGAAACCACATTTAAGGGTGGGAACATGGCCTCATCATCTTCATTAATATTTAACATACCTTGTCTCTTGTTCTGATGGCCAACCCTATCTCTTTCTCTATACACTTCAATCTCTTCATTTATGAGGTTCCTCTTTCGTTTATGCTTTCAATGACTACTACTCCCTATGGTGAAACTAAAAGGTGATGCAAAACCTTTGATAATCAAGAAATTTCCAACAAAAAGGATGGAAAAAGTTGTTTTTTTGTCTTCCACAACTCTAATCCCGTAAAATTCTCTGAAAAAACCGTGGTTCTCGGATTGAGGGACCCAAAGAATAATTATTTGGTTTTTGATTCCAGTCAGGAAAATCGGATATCTAATATTTTTGAATATCTGATATTATCAAATTTTCGATATGTCCCGCTCAATTTTGCTTTGCATTTAAAATTTCAACATTTGCAATTTTAAACTTTTTCATTTCCATGCTATTTTTAATTTTTATTTTATTTTTTAATTATTGTTATAGATTTTATTTTTATAATATTAATATTATATTAATATTAATATTAATATTATAATTTTATAATATTAATATTATGATATTATATTATAGTTCTCTCTCTCTCTCTCTCTCATTACTTGAAAAAATCCTTTACAGGTTAAAGAATGATTTTGATAAGATTGTCATTGCTGGAAACTAACATCAAGGAGAAGCAAATACACATCAAGTATAAAGTTTATTGGCAAGCTTTATCGGCGAGAATAAAAGGAAAGACTGGAATACAGGATGACATTTTATTATCACATCAGCCTATGCAAGAATTGCAAAAACCCTAATTAGGTCAAAAACATGTCATCCAGATAACATGATAGATTAGGTCAAGACAATATTATAAAGGAGATCAAAGACATAAAGAGATATAAAATAATGAAGAAGATACAGTGAAGCGAACAACGCAATATCAGTGAAGCAAAGCGAAGTGTAAATCAGAGAAGGAACAAAGAAGATCAAGATCTGACAAGCTTTAGGATAAATCATTCATAGATCAATTTTATTATTGATTTATTCTTAGTAGTTTGACAACAAGATTGTGGAATCCCTTAATCGGGTAGTCTCTAACCGGACTGAGAAGTTCTATTTAGGAATTTATTGTAAATCCTTTAATAGGGAAAACACTGTACAAGTAGGATAAAATTCTTTAATCGGGTTACTCCTAATAGGGTATAAGACTCTAACAAGTCTCTAGGTAAATCCCATAACTGGGTAAGAATCTAACAATGCTTTTGTAAGCTCTTAACCAGACACCTTATTATTGCAGTGATAAGTTGTGGGTTCTATCCCCACTGCAAGTTTTCCCTCTCACCAAGGGTTTTTTGTGATACCAAAATATTGTGTTGATTATTTGAATGTTCATGTTTATATTTGTTAATTTTCAAAGCTATCTTTTATATGTTATCAGTTAACGTTTCCACTGTCATCGATAAAAGATAGAACATATATCGGTATCGGTAAACATAAGAGTAATAAGTTTGAGATTAATAGGGTTAAAGTGTGGATTGTATGAGGTATTGATTCACTCCCCCTCTCAGTCCCTTACGTAAATATTTCCAAAAATTGGTATCAAAGCTTACTGGTTCTCTAGGAGAAAAGTTTAACAACTTGGAGTAGATCTGGGATAATGGAAAGTTATAGGTATCATAAGGAGTTAGAGGAAGATATGGAAGATGCTAGTGAACAAATTCATTACCTGAAAGACAATCTAAGGGCATCATTTGAAAAAAGGAAGGATTTAACTAACAAAAATAAATATGAGCCTTGATAACCTTGAAAATTTATCAGAAGGAAGTATCAATTCTGAGGAAGCAGATGCTACTATTTCTGATCTATTGAAAAAGAACAATGAATTATTTGATCAAATCAATCTGATGAAGAAGGAACATGAAAGTCAAGCCTTGAGGATGACATAAATATTGGAGAGAATGGGATCTGTTGAGAGTGCTAAAGGAATTCTTGAAACAGAAAAGAGAGATGCTAAAGAAACAATTACTGGAAAAGACAACAGAGAGAGATTCTTACATAGAGAGAACTATTAGAAAGTATAGGTAACAGGAATTTATAGCTACTAATAGAAAATCAAAGACTGAAGCAAGAGAATGATGACCTAAAGAACAAACTAAAAGTTGAAAAATAAATCAATGCAAGACTCACAAGATTCAAACAAAGCATGCAATGATTGATGAACAACTGAAAAATCAGAGAAAACCTTGTGACACTACCGGATTGGGACATATCGGTAACACTGCTATAGAAATCCAAGAATCATCAAGATATGGAGAAATGAATGGAGTAAAAAGTAAGAAACCCTATAAGCCTACTTGTTACAATTGTGGAAAATATGGTCACACAACAAGCGTTTGTCGAAGCAAACATGTAAGTTCTACTAAGAACACATATTTTAATGGTTATTGCTATAACTACAAAAAGTTTAGACATAAAGCATATGAATGTAAATCTAAAACCATCACTAGATCATCTAAGAGAAAATTCAATGGATATTTTTATAAATGTAATCACTACGGACATAAATTTGAAGAGTGTAGAACCCAAAAACCGACAACAAGGAAAATGGCACACTATCGGAGAATGGAAGCTAACAACTCAGTTACATATTTTAAATGTGGAAAAGAAGGACATACAACATCAAATTATGGAAAAGGATACCATGAAGTAAGAACTGAACCTTGGAGACCGTTTGCACTACCATGCTACATTTGCTCAAATTTTTGGCATGCCGCTTACAATTGCATATATCGGTTTGCTACCGATAATGACAGAGATAACAGAGGAAAAATGACTATAAATCAAGAACAAGTTAGAGCAAAAATGAAGAATATTTGGGTAAAGAAGGAAATAGAGGAAATATCAATGGAAGCCCATGTATAGAATGATGTATGGAATTCATCCATCAACTAAGAAAGTAAGTAACTTCTTAGGGGCCTTGAAACTTTATTAGAGTTATCATTCAATCCCTTAGAATAAGTATGAGGCAGAACATTCAAACAACATATATAGATGCAATAAGTAATTATGAAATTTGAAAGTATTCATATGAGATTATCAATGAATTTATGTTACTATCCGTACAAAAAGGTATACTGGTAGCCTACAATAAGAGTTTTAGTTTAAGTGAACATTGGAAACCTTGTCTATATATAACGACATCTATCTTATGATAGTTACATATTGAAAAGTAAATGAGTAAACAAACCTGAGCAAACATTGCCAACACATCTTACAAAGAGGATCTATTAGCAAAGTTGATTGAGAATTAAACCCTAGATGGTCAAATACCTGTAGATTAGCTATTATAGAAGAGAAGATTGAGTTAATCAATGGGTCATAGGAGGAAGAACCTGAATATCAATTGACATCAATGAAAGCAACATAAACGAATGAAGTAGGAGTACTATCTTGGTTACCGAGTAGAGTTATATTAGCAAAAGACATCAGATATTATATTCAATGCAAGATGAGTGAGATCGGAGATGAAGAGATAAGTACAACCTACAAAGAATTATATAAAGAGGATGAATGCTAAGAGAAGAATATGGACATCTAGAAACAAAAAGTCTGACACATATCATGCATATATGAAATACTTTTGAAGTTGAATGAATTATATATGTATTGAGTAGAATACACAGAGACTACATATGGTTGGAAGGAGGTAGACAATTTGAGATCACTAAGGAAATCATCTTTGCATTAACTGGATTATCGGCTACTGGAAAGAAATGCGTAAATGAACTGGATTTTGGAACAAAAATTGAAGGAATAGTAAGATATAAGCAAAATCATAAAACCTATGCTACAAGCAACATTGTGGATAAAGAAATGAATTTGCATTATTGGTTATCGGATATAATATTTATCAAGCAGATCAATTTGACAACATATCTGGTGAAGCATTACAAGTTGTGCATGAAATTATTACTAAAGGAAACAAGTTTGATCTAGCATAAATGATAAGAAATCAACTGATGATGAATCTGAGAAAAATCAAGAAACAAGGATTGAAGTTTGGAGCGTTATTGGTATGTATATTTTTCTATGTATAAATCTATTTCCTGGGAATTGGTAAAGTAAATTGGATAGTAGGCAAACCAGTTATAAATCAGATTAATAGGTATATTGAACAATTGGGGAGTTACAATATAATAATGTGGAGTTATTTTAGATAATTTCAAACTAAAATTTATGGAAGATATCAGATACCACCTCGCATTGTTAAGGAATATGAGAAGGATATATATTTTCTAGAAAAGCACACACATGCATAATCAAAGTAATAGAATCATGAACTTCATGGCTACGACCTACATGATATGAGACAAATGAAAATGAATTGATCACAAGTATTGATAAATTATTGGATCAACCTAAAGATAAGGAAGCTAATCAATTTGGAACATATGAAGAAGTTTATAGAAGGATCATATCAGAAGAAAAGAAGTCAAAAGAAGAAGTAAGAAGTATAGTAAGAAAGCATAAATCGATCGTAATACCTGAGAATTATGCTAAGATTAAGTGAGATAAACTGAAACAACCAAAGAAAACAAGATCAAGAACAACAGAAGAAAGCACATGATCGAGAGTATCGAGAACAGTTAATGACATAAAAAGGGAATAAGAGAATATGTAGCTATCGATCACATACATGAAATCAAGTACAAATGATGGAAAAAAGATGAGAAGAAAAATATAGGAGACACAATAGTATTTCACTTTCACAAGTTCAAAAGATATGCATATGAGTTAAGACTGACCATTCCTTAGGAACTACTTGGAAAAATCAATACAAGATGGAATGAAGCCACAAAAGAAGAAAAGTTAAGCAGAAAAAGAAACTTGATTATTACAAAGCCAAAAACAAGTATAGAAGAGATTGAGTTATTACTAACAAAGTATGAAGACAAATTTCTTAGAAAAAATAGAACAACCAAATTACTAGCAGGATTATAGAAAGAAGTAGAAGAGAATGTAGTATAGAGATGGAACATGGTTTTCACTATAGACAAAGGATACATCCCAACAAGAAAAGAAGGTAAAAGAGATCAACCTATTGAAATACAAGATGAATTTGATGACTATATAAGTACAGAGGAAGAATAATATCTTGAGGAATAATTTACACCAAAACATACAAATGAAGATAGTGGAACTGGACAAGAAACACATACTACCATTATAGCACCCGCTATCGGTGAGTTATCTGAAAATGAAGAGGAACAAGTAGCAAGAACTTTAAAAAGTATGAAAATGATAACAACAACACAAGAGAAAATAAATAGAGATTCAAAAAGCAAAGAAATTGAAGACCTAGATGAAAGACCCGAATTTACAATTTTGAAGAAAGATCCAAACAAGATACGCTACAAGGATAATATATTATATGTAGAGAAATACAGAGAAAATACATCTATAGAGAAAAAATTAAGGGTGACACAAAAGAATAATATTATAAGGAAAATAGTCGAAACATTTTCAAGCCTACTACCGACAATCACTATTGATGGAAATGAATCGGTGACAGAACAGTTAAGAACATTCGTGGACACGATCAGAAGAAATCAAAATATCAAGGAAGAACTTAGAGGAAAGATACAACAGTGAGTTCTTACTGACAGAAGAATAATTCAAATGACAGAAGTGACATAATTATAATTGGAGAAACTTGAAAATTTGAAGGAGACACTCTCAACAAAAAATGAGATCACAAAGAAGCTACTTATAGGTAATAATATATCAATTGAGGAATTATGGATGATAAGTATATTTATGGATATGATGTTAGAAACAAATACAAGCTACATCTGATTCGATAAGCATAATGGACAAGAATGACAAAGAAGATACTCTCAACATAATGATAAATATGAAGATCCATATGACAACGATCAATCATTTACAGGAGCAATGGAACATGATTTTGGGAAGAATACATGCAGGAGGAGAAGGAAACAACTAAAAACCACAGCAGTCACATTTTATGTTTTTGACGCCTTTGGAATTACTTTCAAAGAGGGAGAATAATGACTAGGGAGAATAATGACTGAAGAGAATAAAAAGAGCAATGAGAATGAGAAATGCAAAAGTTGAAGGGAGTACAGGAAAAGGGGGAGCAACATATGAAGACACATCAAATGATGAACAATAAGAAGCATGATGTAAAGATGGTTTTTCCATCAATGCCAAAGGGGGAGATTGTTACTTGAAAAAATACTCTATAGGTTAAAGAATGATTTTGATAAGATTTTTATTGCTAGAAACTAACACCAAAGAGAAGCAACTACACATCAAGTATAAATTTTATTGGTAAAGTTTATCGTCAAGCTTTATTGGCGAGAAGAATAGGGAAGACTGGAATAGAGGATGACATTTTATTAACACATTGACCTATGTAAGAATTGAAAAAATGCTAATTAGGTCAAAAACATGTCAGCCAGATAACAAGACAAATTAGGTCAAGATAATATTATAAAGGAGATCAAATATAGAAAGAGATATAGAATAATGGAGAAGATACAGTGAAACGAGAAATGTAATGTCAATGAAGTGAAGCGAAGTGTAAATCAAAGAAGGAACAAAGAAGAGCGAGATATGACAAGATTTAGGAGAAATCATTCACATGTAAAATTTCTTGTTGATTTATTCCTAATAGTTTGACAACAAGATTGTGAAATCGTCTCTAACCGAATTGAGAAGTTCTATTCAGGAACTTATTGTAAATCCTTTAACAGGGTGAACATTGTATAAGTGAGACAAAATCCATTAACTAGGTTACTCCTAACAGGGTATAAGACTCTAACAATTCTTTGGATAAATCCCATAACTGGGTAAGAATCTAACAATTCTTTTGTAAGCTCTTAACCGGGCACCTTATTATTGTAGTGATAAGTTGTGGGTTCTATCCCCACTGCAGTTTTCCCCTGTCACCAAGGGTTTTCTATGATACCAAAATATTGTGTTGAGTATGTGAATGTTTATGTTTATGTTTGTTAATTTGCAAAGCTACTGGTTATATGTTATTGGTTAATGTTACAACAGTTATCGGTTAAAGATAGAACATATATCGACATTGGTAAACATAAGAGTAAGAAGTTTGAGATTGATAGGGCTAAAGTGTTAATTGTTTGAGGTACTGATTCACCCCCCCTCTTAGTCCCTTACCTAAATATTTTCAACACACACACACACACATATATCCTAGGTATTATTATTATATTATAAATAATAATAAATATAATACTAATATAAATAATAATATATTAATACTAATATTACTAAATGTAATAACCCTCTAACCCTAATATAAGTTTTGTGTTTTTGAACGAAGTAAGATGTTTCAATGTTTTCTTACAGCTTAAGTTGTTCATGATACTTGTTTGATCTATTCCTATAGTTTGTTTACAATGATTTCATAAACCAGTACCCGAGGATTCTAATATCAGACATACTGTCTAAAGGTATAATTTTTGTATGTATTTATCTCTATGTATGTATTGAGGAGCTTCAAGACCATTATGAATGTTATATATGAATATATATAAGCGATCATTTATATTTTCTTCTGTTAAGGTTACTTTTGACGAATCTTGTATGGCACTTGATGATTTGGGTTATGTCTCATGATTATGTTGATTTATTATTAGTATTTATTAGATACTAACCCAATGCTCAAGATTCTAACCTTTGCTAGGATGATTCTACATGCTTGGTGTGTGTGTGTG
>MU227052.1:406592-417304 GCA_018584345.1 Thuja plicata
TTTTTTTTATTTTAGAGATATGAAGTACAATGATGAATATTATTCTAGTTAAACAAAAAAAAATATTACTTGCATCTTATAGATATTTTATGTCTTGTCCTCTCGGGTTTCCTGGCGGGGCGTTACACTAAATATCATACTAATATAAATATAATATCATGCTACTATTATATAATACTAATATAAATAATAATAATATTTAATACTAATTTATTAATACTAATGCTATTATCATTTAGTATTTATATAATATTAATATTATAAAAATGAAATCTATAAAAAAACTTAAAAACTAAAATCAAAATTTAAAATAGCATTGAAATGAAAGTGTTGAAAATTGAAAATGTTGAAATTTCAAATAGAAAGCAGAATTTGGGAGGGACATATCGGATATCCGATATTTTTTTGAATATCCAATTTGCCTTGGTATTTGCCTCAGGTTTTGGCTTTGCAATGCCAAACGTGGATGGTACACCGAAAAAATATGTTTACCATATTTCCTCTAATCTCCAGACTTCGACCATGTAGTTGATGACCTTTTTTTCACCCAAAATTGATGCAACAAAAATGGTTTCTTAAAGAGATTATCAACTTTCCATCAATATAATTGCTGTCAAATTTTGAGTTCAGTAAGTATATATTCCTTATTTTCTAATTGAGTTACCTCTAAAGTACTGATTGAAAAAGAACAATAACTTTCAAACGGTTTAACCTTTTTGAAATCTGAAACATGCATCATATTCTATGCTTCGCCTACTATAAGAAAAAATAATTTTCAATTTTGTAAAGTTTAGAATTAGTTAAGGTGGTCAGACACTGGAGTTTTTTTTATTCTAAAAAAGTTGTAGTAGAAAATTCATAATTAATTATTTAGTCGGGGAAAAATTACACAAAATATGCGTCACATCCAGGCATGAGTCTACTACTTATTTCTAGAAGCTTGTGAAAAGATATCATCATTTTATTGTGATTAAGGTGGTTAGACATAAATGTAATTTTTATCTTTTTTCTAAAATTTTTGTACTACTGCATTGAAATCTAAAATTTTCAAAAATTAATCTTTTTTTAAAAAAAAGGGCTAGTAGTTTAGAAACTACATTCAATTTCCTAAAGATTCTATTCTTACAACTTTTTCCCATAAGGTTGATAAGATGTTCAAATTTTTACGTCAAGTTGACTAAACCCGATTTTCTGATTTTCATTGCCACTTAAGGCCATAGCTTGGTATACCATGATTATGCACATACCCAACTTATTCATGTCCTTCTATTGATATGTGCATCCAATATTGGAAAGGATGTTCTATTAATATTGGTTACCTATGAATGATTATTTGACATATACCTATTATTATGAATATACATTATAGACTCTAGATCCCATGTGTTTGGATTGTTTTAGATCTTTGGTTTCAGGGGTATGATGTTTTTTAATTAAGGAATAAATTAACAAAGATAAACATTATCATTATGGTATCCAACCCATTTTGATTATAGTGGTTCTTCTTCACCTTGGCTAATGGATGGGGAGGAAAAAGACATGCTCGTAGTGGGTGTAATCCTTACTCAATTAATAGTAGTGTTAGTTTCAAAATTTGTCCTTCTAAAATACCTTTAGAAATATAAAAAATGCCCAAGATGAAAGACATAGAAACTAACAATTAGATAAGTTGTCCCTGAATGAACAAATTTCCTCTAAACTTTAGAGGTACAACTCTCTCTTATGATGTAAATTGGGTTTTTGTGTGTGTGCTTTTACCCAGAAAGTAGTAAAGGTAAACTAACACTTGAGCATATACATGCTGCAAATGAGAATTGAATATTTACAAACTAATGAGAGTAAAAGAAAATGACACAAAGTTAATTTATTTAACACCCACAAAAAATAATGCCAACTCCTTGGAGGTTGTATGAATATCAAAGACCGAAAGTTCATAAAATAGTCACACTTGTGATTTAATGCATAGATAAAATCATTTGAGGATGGTTGCAATTAACATATAAGGGTAAGTGCACCAAGATGGTGAACAAAAAAGTGGCCACATACTAAAAAATCCCAAAATTCTCATAACCTGTGTGTGTTATGCAAAATTTAAAAGCGTGCTACTTAAAAAAACAAAATGAACCTCAAAACCTGTATGGGTTTTGAGGAACATGTTCCTCAAAACACGTACAGGTTTTGAGGAACATTATATTCCCCAAAACCCTTAGAGTCGGGCCATTTCCAACACCACAAATGGTGGAACAACAACGTTGGCATCAAAACCCTAGCATTTTTTGTGTTCAATTTATTTTTTGGCCAATTTGCAACAATGACACTACGTCATAGAGGTAAGATTTTAGTATTTTGATTTATTATTATTATTTTTGTTTTCATTTTAATTGAGGTAGGGTTTTTTTTATTGATTTCTATTTTTCTTTATTAATTTGATGTCAGATTCTACAAAGAATCCCCCAAAACAAAAAAGAAAACAAAGACCTCGTGCACAAGCAATAGAAGAAAACCCTGAAAACATTACAGATGAGAAACAACCACAACCACAAAATTTTGCTCCACAACCTCAAAATATTGCTCCTCAAAAACCATCGCCACCTATAAACCATTTACATCCTCTATTAGATCATGTAGATGCCACACAAGATGATATGATCAAACACCTTACATAAAATCGTGCCCAAATTTCTATATTGGTCAATAGGTTGAAGTCCTCTAGTCTTGATCACCACTCAACCCTCGCCTTGATGATAGAAAGAATGACCAATAGTACAAATGAGGTATCTAGGGAGGTTACCAAATGGGGTTCATGGAGGGATAGATGTCGATCATTTTATGCGGATGGGTTGTCATGTGATCAAGTGAAAAAGGACATACTTAAAAGTGACATATGTGCTATTTTCACCAATCCTATTACTAGCAACAACCTAGAAGAAAATACAACTCAGTTTCCTATACATTGGTGTGTTCACAATAGGATGAATGCATATTTTTGGGATAGGTGGTATATGATCTTTGACCAAGTACCCTATAATAATTGGGAGGTGCCTCTATATTTTTTGAGAAAGCTATATTGTGAGTTTATCCTCGGTGAGATGTTGAATTACTTTGACATTCGAAAGTTCTAGGGTAGAGGGAGAGGCTCTACATAGGATAGAGCTAGGGCCCATATGGTGGTATAGCCATAGCATAGGATGCCTTTAGTTAAAAAACCCATGGTTCATGTTGCGATCCTAGTAGTCCTGAAGGAGTCTATGGATTTATAGACTCTTCATGTAACCACATTATTGACTGATGCCAATATTGAGCATGGAACATAGCTTGTCAGAGAAGAGGGTGGACCAATACCTATGCCACCTCCATCATCACTAGATGCACCATTTATCTCATACCAACCCATTGAGCATATGTGCCCCAGTTGTCAGGGTATATGTGTTGGGGTAGATACTGACACAGATGAGGATGGTTCAAAATCCCACACATTGTGGGGGTAGATGACATACATTCATTGTTGACGGTGTGGCCCTCATAGATGACTTGAAGACAATGGTGTTTTCTCGAGAGCAGACACAGGTTTGTTTATTTGTGTTTTTACATGTTATTAATTATTCACCTAAATTATATAAAAGTAAATAAATTTATATTTAGAGAACAAGCTAAATTGATACATGAATAATATGCATTGCAGGGTGCAATAGGTGATATGAGCACACCATGTAGCATTCATTTGAGTAGATGTGCACACATAGTTTTGACACCTAAGGTAAATTTTTTTAACTATTCATAAAAATAGAATAATCCGTTGGTTTCAAAATATCTTTTGTTAATATATCTATATTTATTTGGTGTTTTATAGGGCTTGTTGGCTGCTCATATTTCTAAAGTTGATGATATAATACTTTCTGCCATTGACTTTGGCCCTAAGAGCTTTGTGGTATAATATTTTGCAAATCTCTTGTTTACAGTTGGAATTGAACCCATGTGGTATCATATTCATTTCTCTTATGTTAATTTTGTTTTTCTAGGGTACCCTACTTGACTTGAGGACATCGGAACAGAGAAATAAATCCTCGAGGATACCCAAACAAAAAAAGGTAATTCAATAGAATTTAAGTTTATTTTCTGAAATATATTATGATTAAACATGTACTTGTAGTCTGTATTGATTAATGCACCTGACTTATTTGTTGTATATATATAGAAATAATTGGGTTTTACACAATTGAATGAACCTGATGTTGCTGATGTTCAGGAGAGGGAAGAGGTAACATTTCTATATTTACTTTCAATTTCATTCTTGTTTGTTTGAAATCTCTTAGATATCCTTCCTCAATGACTTTGACATATGTTATGATTTTTCATATAGGAAATGTTCATAGCAGCCTCATGAGTGATGATGCCTCCTAAGAGTACAAGAGAGACATCCGAGGTTCTGGTATGTATTTTTTCTATATACATGTTAAACATATGTGTTTAGATGTTAGTACATGCATTTTTAGTTTTTTAGTGTTTGTCAACAACTTTGGGTTATTAAATTGTGTTAATTGTCTTTTAACTATTACAACTCCCTTTGAATCTTCCTACTGATGCTCTACCATTCCATTTTGTTAGAAGTACCACTCGTCAAAGATGGGTTCCAACACAATAGAGGGAAGATGCATGCTTGTCTTCTTAACTCCTTTTTACTAAGTTCACAACGGAGTTGAAAATCTCTTGTTAACTCCTTTTGGATTGCTTTCTTGTTTGTTTGAAAACCCTACTTCCTTCTTGTATGACTATAATATCTTTTATCACTTACCATATAAGAAATGATCGTAACTGATTCATCAGTGAATTTTCCTCCTATGAGCATAGGAGATCCATCTGAGGCTCTGGTATGCATTTGTTTTTTAGTCCATGCATTTTTAGTTATTTAATGTTTTTTAACATATATGTTATTAACTTGTATTGATATTGTTTAACCTATTACAACCCCCTTCAGGACTTCCCACAGATCCTCAACCTTTACATTTTGTTAGAAGTCCAGCTCACCCAAGAAGGGGCCCATCAGCTTTAGGGAACAACCCAAGTGTAGAAGAAAGAGACGAGGTAATCAAAAATTCAACTACCAACAAATTATAGTCCAGTATTTAGTTATTTTGAGAAAAGATATCTGATTTAGTATTTGAATTATTTTTGTGTAGAAACCTAGTGAGCCATACTGCTTTGAAGAATCTCAATTTTGATGATCCATCACAGTCGTAGATATTGATAGAGACATATTGATATAATTGTGGTCATTGAATGACCATTTTTTGTATATATTCGACATTTGTATTGTATATATTGATCTTGACATAGTTGATGGCACAATTTTGTAACTCTATTATTGATTTGGCATGTATGCCATTTTTTGATATGTACCTGATTATTGTTCATTTTGATATATATGAAACTTGATATTCGATCCACATTTTTGTTGTTTGTTCATTTGTTCATTGTTAGTATGTAAATACGTTTGTGTGTATGTATTCATGTGTAGGATTTATACCTTAAGTGTATTCTTGTTTCATGACTTGCATATATTCATGTCTCTACTTTATAACTTAATGTACTTATGTGTATTCACGTTTATGATTTATAACCTAAATTCATGTGTATGAGCTCCGTGCATGACCTAAGTGAGTTCATGTGTATGCTTCATAATTATGTCCTACATGTATGCTTCATGACTTAAGAAAATATATGTGTACACTTTATGTGCTATGTGTGTTCACAAGTGTACTTCATGATTTAATTCACGTATTCATGTATATGCTTTGTAACCTAAATTCATGTGTACGGGCTCCATGCATGACTTAAGTGGATTCATGTGTATGCTTCATAATCTATGTCCTACATGTATGCTACATTGTACTCATGTATACATGTACTTCATGATTTAATTGAATTCATGCTTAATGTGCTATATTGTATTCATGTGTATTCTTTATGCCATATATGTATGCTTCACGACTTTAGTAAGTTCATGTATATACTTCATGTTGTGTATTCACATATATGCTTGCTAACTTAAATAAATTCATGTATATTATTCATGTACTATGTGCTACAGAAATTCATGTGTATGTTTCATGACAAGTGAATTCATACGTTGTGAGTATTCTATTTGGCTTAAGAACATACATGCTTCATGTGTATGATTCACGCATTCATACATATTCACACGTGTGATTAATGCTTTATGGATATCTAAATGTGTGATTCATGCCTTGAGTGTATAATCATTGCCTCATGTGTATTAGAATTCATTTCTTGCGTACATTCATGAATATAATCATGCCTTATGAGTGTTCATCTATACGATCCATGCCTTACATGTAGCTATGGGTACCCTTCATGCTTTGAAGGTTTACTTGAAATGTGATAAAACAACAAGTTGGGATACATGTTGATCCTAAATCATCCTTGGAGTAGCAATGTTTCTGTTCATGGTGGACACAAACCGATGCTTCCATTGCATCCATTTGGGTAGGTTTACTCGATACCCACATACCCTAGGAACGCTCATTGACATACCCAATGATGCTTAATGCACCTTGGGGACACTTCGGTCCGACATGGTCACAAATGCTCTAGTGACTCCGTAGGAAAAATGGGATTGTCACTAGCATTTAACTGGCCAGCCAGAGCTGATGGCACAGACATTCCAATGCCAGGAATCACAGTTTAAAAGATACCCAATGGTGCAAATTTCAACTGAGCACCACTGCAAGTTTTGGCATCAAGCGAGATTGCCTTGCCAAATTGAAACAAAGCTGAATCTCCCAGAACGGAGAGAGGTTATTGTAGACCTAAAAAAAATGGTCATGTAGCATCAAAAAAATTTGTGATATGACTCACAAGGACCGAGATACGAGCCTCAGAAGATCTCTTCCTAATCATGCTTAGTGCACCTTGGGGACACTTTGGTCTGGCATGGTCGTGAATGCTCTAGTGACTTCGTGGGTGAAACAGGGTTGTCACTAGCATTTACCGGGCCAAAAAAAGCTAATGGTGTAGATGGTTTGATGCTAGGACTCACATTTTAAATATACCTAATGGTGCAACTTTCAACTAAGCACCACTGCAAGTTTTAGGATCAAGTGAGATTGCCCTGCCAAATTGAAAAAAAATTGAATCTCTCAGAACTGAGAGAGGTTATTGTAGACCTCAAAAACATTGTTCTATATCATCTGACCATTCACGGATATGACTCAATAGGCCTAAGATATGAGTCTTAGAATATTTCTACCAAATCATGCTTAGTACACCTTGGAGACACTTCAGTACGACATGGTCGCGAACATTTTATTGACTCTGTGGGTGAAATGGGGTTGTCACTAGAATTTAATCAGACAACCAGAGCTAATGGTGTAGATGGTTTGATGCGAGGATGAATGGTTTGGAAGATGCCCAATGGTGCAACTTTCAACTGAGCACTACTGCAAGTTTCAACATCAAGCAAGATTGCCCTGCCAAATTGAAACAAAGTCAAATGTACCAAAAATGAGAGAGGTTATTGTAGGCCTTGATAACATGGTCTTGTAGCATCTGATGGTCTACTTATACATCTCATGAGGACTTAGATACAAGCCTCAGAAGATTGTTTCCCAATCGTGCTTAGTGCACCTTGGGGACACTTTGATCTAACATGGTCGCGAATGTTCTAGTGACTCCATGGGAGAAAGGGGGTTTTCACTAGTGTTTACTTGGCCATCCAAAGCTAATGGCACATGCGGTTTGATGCTAGGATGAACGGTTTGAAAGATACCAAATAGTACAACTTTCAACTAAGCACCATTGCAAGTTTTAGCATTAAGCGAGATTTTTCTTCCAAATATAAATGAAGTTGAATATCCCAGGATGGAGAGAGGTTATTTTAGGCCTTGAAAACACAGTCCTGTCGCATCTTATGATTTTCTGATATGTCTCACAAGGAACGAGATACGAGCCTCAGAAGATCGCTGCCCAATCGTGCTTAGTGCACCTTGGAGACACTTCAGTCCGGCATGGTCACGTACATTCTAGTGACTCCGTGGTAAAAAAGGGTTTGTCACTAGCATTTAATTGGAGGAGCTAATGGCGCAGATGACTTGATGCCTGGATGAACGATTTGAAAGATACTCAATAGTGCAACTTTCAACTGAGCACCACTGCAAGTTTTAGCATCAAGCAAGATTTGCTTGCCAAATTGAAATGAATTCGAATCCCCCAGAACAGAGAGAGGTTATTGTAGGAATAGAAAAAATGGTCTTGTCGCATCTGATGATTCACTGATATGTCTCACGAGGACCGAGATACAAGTCTCAGAAGATCACTGCCCAATCATGCTTAGTGCACCTTGGGGACACTTCAGTCTGGCATGGTCGTGAACATTCTAGCGACTCCTTGGGTGAAACGAGGTTGTTGCTACCATTTAACCAGAAAACCAGAGCTAATGGCACAGACGGTTCAATGCTAGGATGAATGATTTGAAAGATACTCAATAGTGCAACTTTCAACTGAGCACCACTACAAGTTTTGGCATGAAGTGAGATTTGCCTGCCAAATTCAAACAAAGTGAAATGTCCCATAACAAAGAGAGGTTATTGTAGGCCTCAGAGACACGGTTATGTAGCATCTAACAGTTTTCCAATACGTCTCACAAGGTCCGAGATACGAGCCTTAGAAGATCATTGCCCAATTGTGCTTAGTGCACCTTGGGGGCACTTCGATCCGGCATGGTCGCGAATGTTCTATTAACTCCGTGGGAAAAATAGGGTTGTCACTAGCGTTTACCCAACCATCTGGAGCTAATTGTGTAGATGGTTTGATGCTAGGATGAACTCTTTTATCCCAACCAAACCAAAAGATCTATTGGTTAAAGCAATTCTTGACAAAATTGACAATTTTTTGCTGATTTGTTAATCCTCCACTATTTTCATCTCCGTGTTTTCTGAATTTATAGAAAAATAAATTAGCATTCATCTATTCACCATCTACCTTAACATTCAATTATTCACCATCTACCTTAACATTTCAAAGAAACACAACATTAAGACGATACGTTCATGTAATGATACAAAATTCAATATGTATTTATAATCACATGGTACAAATTAGGATATACAATATGCAAGCTCTCAATATTTTCAAATCAGTGCCATGGGCAATTTTATATCTCAAATTTGCATCTAATATGCATGATCAAGGTTATTATTGTTTATATATACAAAATTACGCATCTAAATATGCACATTACAATTGATTGTTGTTTTTAATACAAAATTCCGCATCTAAATTTGCACATTATAGTTGGTTGTTGTTTTTATATACAAAATTCAGCATCTAAATATGCACATTACAGTCAGTTGCTATTTTTATATACAAAATTTAGCTAAGTTACAACATTTCACAAATGAAATGTACAAAATTGTCAAAATCATTCTACCATATTGTAGAGTCATTCATCTATATGGCCCAAAATCAATCAAGTGAACCTTCTGCATCAACTCTAACCCTTATTGTTTCAAGTATTGCCTCATGGTCATATTCAAAAACTTTCCACAAATTCTTGTTAAGAGGCCTACCACGATATTTAATCAATTGAATATTTTTTTCAACAACAATGTTAGAGTAATGAAGAATATGTCTATGTGTCTCAAAGTCCTCAAACAACCAAGCATTATTATTCATGATAGGGTACTTGCATTTAATTATAAAGATAAGTTAATATCAATATCAATACAAAGTGTAATAAATTGAGTTTAAGAGGTCTCAATACAACTCAACACAACAATGATACCTTCTAAGCCATGTTACTATTATACAACAACAAATCCTATTGGGTACTCAAAACCCTCTCCATCAGTGATTGTGGTTGTCAATGTCTTTTTGGCCTCAAAACAATGACATAAAAAGTAATCTATTCCTTCTTCATTGTTCTCATCTGCAAGGACTGCATATACATTGTAACACCCCAAAATTGGCACCTAATAATCCAATTAATTTTGGTGCATTCCTCCAATTTTCTCATCTTCAAAGTCCTATTGTACTAGGCAAATTCTTCTCCTGATTGACTTTAATTAACTGAGTTTCAAATGCAAAAAACCTAAATTTGCATAAATCTGACATTATATTTAATTCCTAAATTCTTAGAGTTTATTAGCTAAAAAACCCCTATGATTAATTGATTTAATCCTAAAATCTTAAGTGCTTTTAATTAAATCAATTCCACCCCCTTTGGCTAATATACATAAAAGGAATTGAAAGGTTATTTAATTATTGGATGAATTATCCTCAAAAAGAAATTCCATAATTCCATGTGAAAGGACACTTATGTGGCAATAATTCACCCTTTTATTTAAATAATCTTTGCTTATTTGTCTCAAATGGAGAATGAAGAGACAACTGTTTCTTTTCAAGAAACTCTTCACTCTTTTTCCATGGTTTTCTATAAATTGGACTTCTTTTCTTCATTACAGAGGATGATTTTTGGAGAGCATCAATATTATAGTCAATTTGCATTTCAATTCTTTCATGTTTCAAGCTTTATTTGCATAATTAGGCTAGTTTTAATTGGAATTGAAGGTGTTTTAGCTTTCATTTTATGATTTATCTATATGTCTAACATCTCAATTTGGTGCTTTCAAGCTTCTTAAATCCATTTCAAGTTCAATTCTAGCTTAGAAGCAATTCCTTTCATAGATTACAAGCAT
>MU227052.1:417354-433657 GCA_018584345.1 Thuja plicata
CATTTCTAGATTAAAAGCACTTTCTTTCTTAGATTAATTGCATTTTACTTCCATAGAGTAGTTGCAATTCATTCTTAGATTAGTGTCATTTGCTTTCATAGCTTAAATTGCTTCTCAATTCATAGATCAAGAGCATTTTCTCATAGACTAGTTGCAGATTTCATAAGATTAATGACAATTCTTCTCTTCTAGCATTCTTAAAATCCTCCATGTTAGCAATGGTCAGGTTGTTGGCTCTCGTTCTGAGGGTAAAACTCAACATCCACAACTAATTAGGAGGCAACAGATCGCCTCAATCAAATTTGCAGAACAAATAATTCATGTTTGTCTTTGTGAATTGAGCGATTGTGTAAAGACTATGTTGTGTTTGTGTTGAATTCAGAAGTCTACATTTAGCATATAACATACATGACCTTCATTTAGTAGAAGGCTATAAGTTAATACCAAAATCAAGATAAAGAACTAATAAATTGACCTTAAAATACATGTACAAAAAGAGTAAAAGCATTCACAAAGTAATAAATTAAAAAATTACCTGGTTCAACTAGGTTAGATACATGGTCAAAATCCAGTGATGCTTCCATATGGTTTAGTTGTAGTGCTCTAGAAAGTTGATATGTATCTAGGGTTTGAAAAGAGAGAGAGAGAGAGAGAGAGAGAGAGAGAGAGAGAGAGAGCATATATTTTGATGTCTGCATAACCTGTATGGGTTATGTAAAGCTCAAAATTATGGTTTTAGTTCTACATAGCCCATACGGGTTATGTAAAACTATACATGGCACTTTATACTTTTCAAAACCTGAGCAACTTATTTTGCACATCAAAACCCGTGCAGGTTTTGGCTTGGTAAGAGGGTTGGAAAATGACCCCAAGGGCTTGCAAGCTCATTTTCCCTCCATTTTTGTCCCTTTACACATTTTTTCATCTTCCAACATGATTTCTCAACTTCGTTGTCACCAGCTTTACAAATGATCAAGTGGGTATCTCTAAAATTACCACCTTCATCTCACATGTCTTCTCAACTTTCTGACCATATAATGTTTTCTAATTTTGGACAACATTAGCATAGTAAGCTTTAATTTTCTTTACCAGTGCCTTGATAGTCCTCAGAGACACATGTCTACCATTTTTTAATAACTTTTGATCTATTTGACCAAATTCAAAACAAATTACATATTATTGTTCTACACTTGATTGTATACACTTTTTTTTTTTAAATTGCATTTTCAATTATTTTGATGCAAGTTATGCCCAATGCACGAACATGTACATATTTTTTAGGATGTAGTCACTTCAAAAAATTATTAAAAAAAAAAAATTCAATAGAAAATTACAAAAAAATACATAACTTCTAGATCTCACTTTACCTATCATCCTACCAAAGGGTTTTTTAAAATGCTAAATCTAACTATATATTTTGTGAAGCGCACGAAAACAATGATATTATATTTTTCTAAAAAAAATCAGGAACCATTTTTCGTGCACGGCGGGTTTGACCCTCTTAATCGTATCTATTTTTTAAAAACTTTAGTATTTCAGAAACTAGATTCAGAATACTACAATTCTTATTGTTTACACATCTTCAAATTTTGAGTGCATGACCCTCGAATTTCTCTTTGAAGTTCATGTTTACTTGATTTTAGAAAAAAGTGGCCACTTATACCCCTTTTTGTTCACCATCTTAGTGCACTTACCCATAAGAAAATAACAACTAGAAAGCAATACAAAAAGCACAAAGTTTCAGAAATTATCCTTTATTCATCAAACAAAATAAGAAAGTTCTAAGACTCCATATCCCCTGCATAAACAACTCATATTTTCCCTCAAAGAAAAACACACTAATACTTTCCCTCCCACAACATTAAAACCATAAAGTCTCCTTTCTTCCTGAGCATAGGCTTCAGAAATTCTGGATTCTCCCTTTCTTTTCCCTTTTTATGGTATATTTAAAAGATTTGCCTTTAACTAGATTCTTCCGTTTCAATAACTGATTTTTGAATAATTTATTTATTATCAACATTGTCTTTTGACTTTCTCATTTTTTCGTCATATTTAATTTATTATCAATGAATTAAAACATTTTGATTAAACGTTATAAGTGCAATACTCATCTAACATATCATATGTTGACAAATAGAGATAACAACTGTTTCCACTTAATTGAATAAATTTTCACCCCTCTTATATTTCAAATAATTGTCTCCACTTCTTTAACTCTTTCCTTCTTTAACTCTTTTAGAACATTTGTCTAATGGATTTGAAACTGAGATGCTTCATAGTATTTATATATGGGCATGGTTCCCGTTCGGGTATTTAAGTGGAGCTAAGTTCTTTGTATTGCCATTCATAGCGCTTGAAATTCCATTTTCAACTCCGCGATTTGAAATCACTTTGACCATTAAAAAGAAAAATGTGATTCCCTTGCTCTTCAAGCCAATTCGTACATCAGGGCTTGGCCTTCTATAGTGGGTTCGGCTACCATATTTGGTTGGGGGGTGTAAGCATAACGTTCTTTCCATACTGAAACCAAATGACATCATGCTTTGTAATACGTAGAGAAAAACAGTGTATGGTGCCCGTTTTTTTTTTCTTTAAAAACTCACAAACGACTCCAAAGAGCAAATCCTCCCACCATGTGTCTGTTACTGTGTCTTCACAGTCATATGAAGATCTAGTGAAAAATGTGAGGATGGCTCAAACTGAGTACAAAAATGCTGAACATAGCTCGATTTTAAGAAGACCACCAATTTTGAAATTTGAGATTATAAGAAGTAGCAACATAAGATCTTGTCAGATTAGGAAAAAGGCCTTAACCTTGAATTCTTTAGATATACTTGTGGTGTAAATTATGATGTATGGTTGGTATCATAGATGATAGTTCTAGTTTTGACCCCTTGGCTATAGGTCGTGAAATATTGTTTCACTATCAGGTCGTGAAATATTGTTTCACTATCAAGTACCGGACATGTACTTGTAAGACCTTCATATTATTATGGTGTACTTCATGTTATACCCTACATACAAACCCCATGTTATGAAGATTCAAATCAACATATCCTTCAACTTTAACATTTTCATGAAGATTCATATATTCCTCCACATTTATAGATGTGCTTGAAAATTTTGCATCATCCTTTTTTCAAAAAGCAACACAGCCTTCAAGATTGGATCCTTTTTGTGTTTCTTTCCAAACTTCCTAAAAAGATGGCACAAAAGCATTATGCCCAAACAAAGAACCATACACATGAGGAACAAATCAATCATTTTCATCTAAATCTTAAGGGTTAAATTCGGTTGCCTTGGGAAACTTCACCAAATTTAATGATCATAATAGTATTTTTATTTAATTATAATATGGATGTTTAGTAATGACAAATGACATGTAAACAAAATTGGGTGTTTAATAATGACAAAGGACAAGTTGTTGAAAAATTGCAAAATTCATTGTGGGCATGAATTGTCAACACCAACATGTTCGATGAGGTGGGTTTAACCTAAGGGTTCTTTTTTTAATCCTTTCAACTTGCCTGAATAGTCAGCACCATACCCAAGCGATGTTGTCCCTTAAGTGCACTAATTTCATAAAATTCTCAAACTTTAACTGGATATTTCTCAAAATTTGTGGCACTTGCAAATAGTTAGTTTGTACCTATAGGGTCACATGAGGACCCTATACAATAACCTATCTCATATTTTCAAGATTCGTAAGAGTTTTCCTAGGGCAACAAATATTTTATTGATGCAAAACTAGTTAGAGGCATTCAATGAAAATTTGCACTGGAGCTTAATTCTCATTTTGTTTGTTGTGGGTAAAAAATGTTAGTGCCAACACATTTGGTTAGGCAGTTTTATCCTAGGCATGGACTTATTTTGGCTCCCTCCCAACTTGCTCAAATGCTCAACGACATACCCTAGAGGTATTGTCCCTTAAGTGTTGTAAGTGCAAAAAACTATAAAATTTTGACAAGTCATTTCTAGGAATAATTGGCGCTTGTGAACTATCTGACTGAACCTACAAGGTCACATAAGACCCCTCTACAATAACATGTCACAGATTTTCAAGACTCGAAGAGGTTTTCATATGGCAACAATTTTTCTAGTTGATACAAAAATTGTTAGATGCATTCATTAAAATATTGTAATAGAGTCTAATTCTTGTTCTATTCATTTTGGGTGCAAATCATTGGTGCAAACACATATGGTTAGGTAGTTTTACTCTAGGCACGGTCTTGTTTTGCCTCCCAACTCACCTATATGCTTAATGCCATACCCTAGTGACATTGTCCCTCAACAACTTTAAGTGCCAAAATTGTCCTAATGAACCTATGCAATTTCAAGAACTTAGGACAAACATAATGAACCTACGACAATTTTAGAGATTCATGGTACTTAGAGGGATTCAAGTAGTTTCATATCTTTGGTTCTCAAGAATTTTCTTTTCACAAGCATACCCAATTATTTTGGTGGCTTAACTAGTCTTGCAACACTAAGTGTTTAACATCTTAATTTATTGTAGTCTAACATGTCTATATTATTTGTAACTACATCTATAATATTTATAACATGTTCTCTTCTACATCAACAATCAATTTCCATAAAATGGGGCAGCTGTAATGAACCTAGGACAACCCTAGTGAACCTAGGACATTTGTAATGAACCTAGGACAGTCTTAACCATAATCATCCATAGGTACATAATCTAAATCATCATTATACATAGAGGTGACATTCGTGAACAAAGTATAACCATACATCTTTTTCACAAAAATTTCATCACAAAATTTCATTTATTCATTATAATCAAATGGTACTATCTACACACACACACACACACACTCAAAATTAGGCCTCTAAATAGGAACAAATTAGCTCATGTCTTTATGCTTGGGCATATCCTCGTGTACGAATACATTGTATATCATCAATACAACTACATTAATGCCATCATGTTAAAAACATAGGCGGGAAGCTAAGTTGGTAGTGTGTGAAGTTTATAACCTTGAAGTCAAGGGTTCAAGCCTCTTGTTCTCTCGAAGACACCTACATTACAATAATATACAAAATATCAATATTAAAGAAAGAATACTGACTAAAAGTAATTGAACAATGAAAGTAATATAAACTCCAATGTTGGATGCATTGTCATTATAACAAATTCACTTCTTTGATTTGGTAGTTGAATCTTGTATGGCCATCATTTTTGTGATCCCCGCACTCCCAAGCCATGAGAAGACTAATTTTATTAACCAAAAAAAATAACAAACCTAAGAATAATGAATCTAATGAACCACAAGGATGTTTATTATTAACAATGCATTGAACCTTCCATTCCTCTTACACTCATTTGGTATGAGCTAGTCAAGTTGCCTGAAGGGTCATCTCTTAGCTTAAGAGTATCTAGTATTACCTCACGATTAACACTAATAAGTATCCAAAGTTCTTTTGTATTTTGCCTAGAATGATGCTTCAACAACTTAATATTTGTTTCTATAATAAGGTCTAAATACATGAGAAGGTTTTTTGTTTCTCATAGTCTTAAAATGCAGGTGTGTTGTTCTTTAAAGTATGTGATGCTTTGACTCACAAAAAGTGTATTTTGGGAATGAAAAAAGGAAAACTCATTAGGATCTAAGGAGGGGATGTAGATAGATCTATAAATGATTAGAGAAATTTACACCATCCCTTAATCCAAAATTGCCTATGTAATTCAATCATTCTTTAGGTAACTAAAATTTGTTAGGAGGTTTGCTCTTAATTTTGTAGAGAAAATGAAGGCCATCTTCAATGTTGAAAAATGGACAATCATTAAGTTGGTACAAGGAATTAAATGAATCCTTTATAGAAATTAAAGATTCACTCAAGAAGGCATTAGTCTTGGCCTTTTCATTTATTTTCCTTCAAATCATTTTATACTATTATTATTGTTCTATCATAGAAGAATGATGGGAGATATGAAAAATCAATAGATTTCTTCAACAATTCATTGTTGGATGCCAACTTGAATTACTTCATGGCACATCTAATCATGCTTGTACTCTTGTCAAGATCACATATAAAATTTTAGACAATATCTTGTAGGATCCATAATTACCAACTTTCTACCACATATTACTAAAACAAATTTATTTTGTGCAAGAATCTTGATTCAATCTATAAGATAATTTCTAAGATATACACACAAACATAATACTTCCATCATTTTGTGATCAAAATCTAATAGCTATTGTATACACAATTTAGATCAAGTGAAAATCCATATAGAGAAATCTACACATCACATCATCTAATGCATCTCCCATCTTAATTTCTAATTAAAAAGTTAACTTGTGGGTATTGTTTCATAGTAGAAATAAAATATAGTTTAGATATATGGTACATATCAACTAAGCAATCATATATTCATTCATAAGCATATGCTACTCTAAATGTGATCGACTTTGAGATTGTTTGACAATGATGAGGCCTTGTCTCACAATGCTAAAATGGGGGTATAGTGCAATCATTTCTTTATATCTTTTAATAATTAATTGAACACCTAATTTGCCTTGTAAGCTAATTGAAAATACATGTAGAAATGCAATAAACAAAATAGAACCTAATTTCAAATAAAAGCATAAAAGACAAATAAAATTTTCATCAAATTTCGTAAGAGAAAACCAACAGAAAAATATTACTATTATCAGTACATTGTTATAAACAAATCTTTATCATTTTAATAAATTTTAGACATTTAAAATATAGGAAATATTAGAAAACATTAAAAATATATCTATATAAAAAATTATATCAATCTTTCTTGTATGTACTTTAATAATCAGTAAACATAATTAATTCTCAGCATGTTTATTTATGGATTTGGACCTTATGGTTTTTTATAGCCAACATTTCAGATCAAACACAATGATCCATCATAAGGGCAATCAACAAGAGAACAGAATGGAAAAATCAAACATAATGATACATCACCAAGGAAATCAGCAAGAAAACAAAATGGAAAAAATATCCATCATCAGAACAATCAGCAAGAGAAGAATGATTTTTTTTTCATTCTGTTCTATTGATGATTGTCCTAATGATGAATCATTGTGTTTGACTTTTTTCTATTTTGTTTTCTTGTTGAGTGCCCCCATGATAGATCATTGTATTTGATCCAAAATGTTGACTACAAAAAATTACATTCTAAATCCAGAAACAAATACATTGATAATTATGTACTTGGAAATTTGATGAATATAATAATTAATGAATACAATAATTTATTCTTATTTCAAATTTTGTACAGCCATCAGTCCACACAATATCTTCATCGGGAAACAAGTCTAACAGCAACTCCAACCAGCCAAAGTATATCCTTCCATTTATGTATATACGAGCACAATAGTATTACTATCGACATCCTCAATAAAACCAAAAACTAAGATTAGTTATGCAGTGTCCAGGAACAACATATCAGAAGGGCCCTGAGATGGTACTTTTGCTTTTGGAGAGAAAACAGGGGATTAATAAGCGTAACGCAACTGAAACACCGGCCTGATTACATCACATAAACCCTATTACCAAAACATATATGTGATAACATAAACACGCCAGACACAAAAAAGATAACCATTGTTAAGCCGTCCTGTGGCTTACATCAAAGATGCAACTGGAGGCCTCAGGCTTTTTGCCAGATTCTCAAAGCTTCTAGCCAGCTCAAGTGCATCCAGAGCCAGGTGAAACTGTCCATCTCCCTTCTTTGCTATTTGCTCTAAAATACTCTTTGTGGGATTATTACCAAACATTATCGTATGGAGGGTCATCCTGAGCTCCTGTCTTTTCATACTTTCTACACAATCAACAGGATTCCTTCTGCTATTGTTTCCTCCATTACTAAGAAAGATAACGACTGGTATTTTGGTATTTACTACTGGGTCTCCGGTTGCTTTTATCAATATCTTTTCCGCACAGTCCAAGCCTGCTGAAAAATTGGTTGATCCAGAAGGTGTATATGGAAGGAGACTATCTACAACGCTCTCTTCCATATCTTGCATGTCTAGAGCTACGGTTGCCGATTGATTGAATAGAACCACTGAAACAGTGTCATCAGGAACTGATGTAAGACGGAGTCCAATAAAAGTCAGAATGGCCTCATAGACACACCCAAGCCTAGAATTATGCTCATCAAACATTTCCATTGTTGGAATAATATCACCGGAGGCCATAGAACTTGATATGTCAATGACAAAAACGACATGATGAGGAACATTAGCAGAATGACGGCAGGCAAAACGGTGGCCATCAACAGTTACATAACTTGTAGAACTGACATTTTGTCTTGTTCTCTCAATAGGTTTATGCCATAGCTGCTCTGTGCAATAAGATTTCGCCTTTGAGTCTGCGTTATGCTCCTCGGATTTACACTGGTGATTGCATCTGTTCAACTCTTGACGCTCTTCCTCTGTGCAAGGATCAACAAATCTAACATATTTCCAATAGGTGTCATGAGTCATCTCATCCTTCGGAACATCAATGTCAGGCCCATATTTGATGGTTGCGTGCCTGGAACCATCGTGGAGATTGCTGGTGCACATCATGTATCTATGATTGCTGCTCTTTGGACAAGGAACCAAATGGATATGACCTCGGCCCTGTTTCCTGCAGAACATGTTACACATCTCTGCGTCCCCTTTTTCTCCCCATTTATACTTACGATCCTCAATGTTGATATCTTCCTCCTCTGAAATGAATCTTGCATTCCTCATATTTCCGTGCACTGTATTGTGAATGCCAGGGTGATCTAGTGGAAGGCGACAGAAGTAACCGCAAGCTTCACATCTAGTGTCACAGTAATGTACAGCAGATGCATTATTGGTGTGAACATGTGGGCCTTGATGAGTCCTTTGTAAAGGAGGAATAGGAATGCAACAGCCTTTGCGTTGCCCATTTTGTTCTGAAAAGTGTTCATACTCAAACGATCCCCTTTGTCCTTGGAAATTACAGCTTTTTCTTACCAGCTGTGTGAATACTTCACATATTCCTGGCATTTCACAATTCTCGGGGCATGTGTGTTCATTCCCACACAAATGCTCTCCTTCATGGAAGTGATCTTCCACTCCACATGTCCTTGTGCAGCCTTCCATGATGCACTTGCTGGCAATACCTTTCATGACATTGGTGTCTTCCGTGAACAGTTTCAAAGGGCACAATACATGTATTGTTGCAGCTTTCAAGTGAACATTTCACCTTACACATATGTCGTAGGGAGTTGCAACTGTGTGGCCCCTCATGTTGAGGCTCTTGAGAGCAAAATTCATTACAATTTGATGACAGATTGTACAGATGACAGGGCTCTCGGCAGGTGTGAGTTCTCTCTTTGCAATGGTGATGGCCTTGGTGGCCCGCCAAATCCTTACATAGGTTGAAGTTGTCTCCTTCTTGAAGACAATAAGTGCATATTTCTGTACATGAATGACTACCCTCGCAAGAATGGTCCTGATTATGGCCCTTGTCCAATGCACATCTCCAATAGCACTTGGAACATTTACAACCACAAACAGATAGACCTTGCTTTACTTCTCCAAGGGCTAAACTAGCCTCTAACTGCAGCTTTTGCATTACCTCATTATTACAAAAACCAATGGTGTTTATACTTATCCACTTCTGAACTCTTACCCGCCTTCTCTCTGCGATTGCCTCTAGGAACTTCTCAAACATGGAATGCCACCAGTCAGCGTCGTTTCCTTTCCTGGGCAAAATACTCTCGACTCTCGACCTAAGTTGAGACAAAACATGCCCAATGCCATTCTTGGAAGGTGTCAGAAACAGGGGTGAATCTGATATGTTGATTGAAAAACCCTCCACCGCAACAGGTAAATCAGGAACCTCTTCCTGTGTATCAAAATTGACAAGCTTTTGTACTTCATTTGTATTTACAACAGAAAGGCATCCAATAGATACGGCAGTTTTCAGATTTCTCCTTATAATCTCAACTATAATACCTACACGCTTACTGTCCAGAGAAGACCAATCTTTAGCTGCAATTTGAGATATAATCAACTTCAGGTCTCTGGTGAAGGCTGAACCATTATCATAACAATAACCAATTTTGTGAACATTCTGTGCGAGATCACTTAAGCTCTGCTGATAGTACTCAGATCTATTGTAAGGAGCCATAGCGTCAATCTCCACCTTCCCACCATACATTTTTGAAATGAAATTTTCTGGAGATTTGGTGCATATCTGAAAAATTTTCTCATCAAATTCTTGTATAAGATCCTGTACATCAGATGAATCCACGTCCTTAATGGCAATGTAGAATAGACCTTTGAAAAGTTTATTGTCCTGTTCAAGTAGATTGATCCCACTCTGAAAGCGGCTGAAAGAAGCTTGTGTATCCTTGTCTAAGTGAAAATCCTGTTACACCAACAACAATAACAATCATTAATGATGCCTCGCCCATTGTTGAGCAGGCAGGCCTCGAACCAAAGTCCTATGACAGTAGCTGGGTATTGTGGTTAGACATACATACCTTTTTGTTCAATATTTATGATCATATATGCATACCTTTTTGTCGAATATGGTGATATTGCTGACTGCAGCGTTGAGAACAGAGAGAAGCATATCCTCTTGCTCACTTCGCTCAAAACTTCCAAGACCCTCAAAGTCTAAGAGCACATAGAGGCATCTGTCGTCTCCGGGAACATCTTCTCCATCACTGGCGATGAGAGTCATCCAGACACCATCTGTGCACCTACCCCCTGCAACATCAAGCAAGGAGCCTGACAGATGGTTCAACGGATAAGATTTACCACTGCTTTGTTTTCCCATGGACGACATCACCTTAATTTTACCATTCCAATTGTTAAGAACAGCATCGTATAACCCAAAACGCAATTGATTTGCAAGTGATACGCAGTCAACGTAGCTAATATCAGGAGGAATTTGAAGTCCATCCTTCAAAGCAACTATCCCATTCTTCTCTGCACGAGCTATTTGAGTCGGTACCAGGCAAACTAGTTTACGAACACAAACCCCCATTTTCATCTTAGCATTGTCCGCCAATGGAAGTGAATGCCAGCGGCCAAATCCAGTTGCACACATTTCTATATCTTCCACTTGAAACCGAAGCTTCAAATTTCAAAAATCTTTCTCTCTTCGTTGCTTGAGTTGTCTAATGAGTGATTCTAAATACTTGATGCACGCCTCTCCATTGCAGGAATCTATGCTGCTCTCTGGTATCACCTTGAATGTGATGTCTTTTAATGTCGGGATCAGTGTAGGAGTTGTTGGAAACTTGTCAAATATATGATATATATATCCCAAATAGGGGCACTGCCCAGCAATTTCTTCTGCTTCTGGCTTCGGCTCAGGAGTATACCGCACAGTTTCCATGGCTAAGACAGATTTCAGAACATGGGAAGTAAGAAGATGAGAACCATCAATATAATTATACAGAACAAGGTGGCTTTGTGGTCCAAAGCTAGTTAATTTCGCCCCAAATTGTTCTGAATTAATACACAAACTTTCATCGCCTTTGATTTTGATGGTTTTCAAGTGACTCAAAATATCACCCAAAATAAAAATTTCCAATCTAAGCCCTTGGCTTGATCCTTGAATCTCTAGCGCAATTTCAACATTGCCAGAGCTTTGGAGTTTGCGAAAGACGATGAAGAAGAAACCATCAATTGAAATGCATGCTTTTGTTAGAGACTGGGACGGAGAAAGAGAAAAGAATTTAGGCTTTATCAATGGCTTCTGGTGGATTTCTACTACCCTAGCTCTGTTCGTGTCATCAACCAACAGCAACTCCATTTTACCAGGAATTAAATGCATCCAAGTTATGAACTTGCTGCCTTTATGTTTGTCCAACTGAACCTCTACCCCGGCGGGATAAAGGATCTTAAACGAATCGTCGAACTTATATATTGCAATCTTGAACTTGTCTCTATCGTAGAGAGCCACAGCTCGGGAGGCTTCATCGGTGGACAACATATCAAACCTCCTCTTGAATGTCCAGATTTTGATTAAATTGGAACCTAGTCTTGCACAACCGAAGAGATCGAGGTCGGAACTTTTTAAGTTGTGAATAAAAACGACCAACTCTCCAGACTTGAGGAGAACAACTTTAAACAACCTTTGGATCTTGGGATCTATGGCCACTAATTCAATAGGCTGGCTGCATGTGGGTACAATTGGACGCGTAGGGTTGCTAATTAATTCATTCATTTCCTTTTTCATCGGAATTACCTCTTGTGCTTTCCACACAATGTCAAAGTTTCGCTCCTCAACGCAGACTCTCAGCTCGATTTGATTATTCTGCCCAGTAGAAAAGAATGCTATGAAAAAAAAGGATTGTTTAATGACCACTTCCTCAATATACCGGGTTACTGAGTTCTCTTTCGAACCGATTGAAAACTTCTCCTTCAATTGCCGTAAACATCTGTCCTCGGCTTGTTGAAATCTCTCCTTCATTTCCTTCTTGATTTTTACCTTCTGTTTGGGCACACTAATCGAGAGCTTTTTTACTATGTTTTGCAAAAATTTAAGCTCTTGGCTCTTATACACTTCACAACACACAGTTTTGAGCGTATCATGAGATAAGAGAGCCTCTTGGTCGACTGTGGGTTGGGTATGATTATGGATTGTGAACTCCTCAAGCATGCTTCTAATCTCAGGTGGCAGGCTTTCTGTGTTGTACGTTGTCAAATGGTACTCCATGAACTCAAGGGCCATATGCTGGTCACAGGTCAAAAAGAAGGCGACGAACATAATATTTCTTTCAAGGCTTTTCATTTCGTTTGGTACCATAATTTCTACCCAATTACTAATTGCAGAAAGACAAGAATTGTTATTAGCAATTCTAACACATGCTTCGAGTTTCGAAATCTTAGGACGATCACCAGCCTTGACAGAAGTAGGAGAATATATGATTAGAACTTTCTCACCTGAAAGTGGGAAGCTTCTATGATCTTTACTCTTAGTAAATCGTACGAACTTTGCCTTTCCATTGATTTTAGTCGAGCAGCAGCACTGTGCAGAGCAGTTGACCTTCACTTCTTCTCCATACCGGATATACAACGGTGTTTCCATTCCTTCGACGAGGCTTTCAACAGTAACTATGTGCTCAGCATCACCGCAAGAAAACTCGATGTCTGATCCAACTATCAGCACCTTCTGAGAATCATTCTCCCCTGTTAACATCATTGATAGTTCTCGATGGAATTGCTCAAACCTATCAGTGCTGGTGTTGGAAAGCAATTCAATCGTATTCTCTAAATAAGTGGATGAACTTTTCCCCTCTGTTCCACTACATTCGCTGCCAATGAAAAGGAAAACATGACTGCAGAACACTGGGAGAACTTTTAGAAAGCATCTCCTCTTTGTTTCCTCAGCTTGTGCAGACTCTGTGAAAGAACCTTTCAACAAGCAGTATTCCTCGTACTCCTGTGGATGACAACATTCAAGGAGACTGATAAACTGCTTATTGGGAACCCTAGTGTAATCAACAGTCGATTCTAATGACCACTCTTGGAGCTTATTGCCGAGCTCAGAAGCCTTCAGGGTTACTGCTTGTGTTTGTTTACTTGTGAAAGCTCTGTGGTAGCTTGTCAGGAGACAGCAGCGGTAATATCCCTCGCACAATATCGTGCTGCTTTCTTCGCATACAACAGCCACATTTGCATTCTGTGCTGACCAGAATTTCTTAGTCTGAGCCGCTGGATCTATGCTCACTTTAAATCCAGGCAAAAACTCCAAGTCATTCTCAGAATTCTTCACACTAGTTACTTGGATTTTTCTTGTACGCTTAGCTTTAGAGCAGGTGTTTATGGCAGAAGCAGCCAAGGCGTCGAAAGGATAGTTCCCTCCAAGACAAATATGAACGCACTGGCAGAGCTCAACCAGATACCTAATGAAATTGCATGACATGTCCTTTCTCCTGGATTCCTTCAGGTGCTCACCTTCATGCCAGTAGAATGCAATCAAAACGCCAGCTCTTACTTGAGGCATACTAATGTACAATCCAGGCTCAAACCTTGTCGCCGCCATCTCTGCAAGAGCCGAGTCGTGAATCAAGCACGCTTTGCTGAAAACCTGAACCATTGTCTTCTTATCTCCATAAAATCCGACAGCGGGCAACTGTAGCTGGTTTAATGAGTTGAAATTGATACGAATTTGCGGTGGCTCACCTGAGTAAGCCGAGGCAGAAGAGGGCAGAAGCTTATTACAAAGCCCTACAATTTCATCTTGTGGAAGTTGAACCTTTTCAACAAAGCCGTAATCTTGCCTATCTGGGACAATACGCATAACCCGAAACAGATTAGGAGAAAGCGGTTCCACAACGGCCCTTGCATTCACACCTTCACCTTCATTTTGAATATGCATTGACAAAATGTCAGCAGACGCCGACGTCTCTCCCTCTTCGCTATACATCAGCAGAGGTGACTTCTCTTTCATTGAATTAGCAAGGACAATTTCTGCCCTTCCACTGGTAGGGAATGAAGCGAGATCGGACATCGGAAGCAGGAAGATTAAGAGTAGACTACGCTCAGACATTGACAGTGAAGA
This sequence comes from Thuja plicata, assembly GCA_018584345.1. Taxonomy (NCBI): domain Eukaryota; kingdom Viridiplantae; phylum Streptophyta; class Pinopsida; order Cupressales; family Cupressaceae; genus Thuja; species Thuja plicata. The sequence goes on from MU227052.1 coordinate 431,899, forward strand.
TTTTAAATACAATTTCAAAAATGACGATGGCAAATATTTATCAGTAAAACAAAATAAAAGAGAACAGCTAAAACAGAGCCTATTTTGCTCTCAAGGATAAGAATTTAAAAATACTATATTGTAATCCAAACAGAGCAGCTAAAAATAGTGTTTATACAGACATTTATAATCATAAAGACATATGCGAGTTCGCAGACTCATTAGGAATCCAAACCCCAAAAAAGGAAATATTGCTAAAACAATGCATTATATTTACTGAAGCACGCTGTAGAGTTTGTTAGGAAAATTCCAAATGCAAACTTGAAACGGAGATGGAAACTGAAACTAGAAGATGGCGCTCAGCACTACTGGTAAATGACAGCTAACAACAGACAGACCTCAGTGTAATTGCTAGAAGAAAATGTCTATTTATTCAGGGAGAACCAGAAAGAGAACCCCACCCCCCTACTTATGTTCTTTAAAATTAGAACGAGATTCGACAAACACAGGAGGTTAAACCAATTGGGATATTAGACAGACGATGGCACTGGAGCAGAACAAGAAATCAAAAAAGACGAAGGAGGGGCTTTACTAGAGGGCTCTGACTGCAGCAGTCAAGGATCTGGAGCTTGAGGACAGGAAACAAATCCAAGCAATTCTTCACAAATTTGAAACAAAACCAGACAATTCTTCACAAAATTACCAAATTACAACCAGTTCCATATGCAGTGAGGAAATGGAAATACGACACAGAAAAATTCATTAAGAAATTGATTTGCATTTTCATTGCTAGGCAAGCAGGCTACATACCTAATTTAAAATCTCTGTCCTCTGCCGGAATCACGGCAACCTCATGTGACCAGCAATGGAAGCGAATGTATCTTCGCTTATTCGACTCATTTTGCTGTAAATATCTCCCGCGCTCTCTTCAAAATCAATATTCTCTTGGTTTTTTTAATAATGTCGGGATCATTCGATTCTTCTTCTAGTGTAACCGTATTTCGATTTCGTGTGAGTGGAAGTGGGAGAGGCACATGTTGATCCGCCATTGTGACTTCTTCCATAACTGCTTTGACCATCCCTTTAGGGCCCGTTTGGTTGCACCCCATAATTGGGTTATGCCGCTCATAACCCGGTTATGGGGTGCAATTCCCTGTTTGAGAACCCTTTTACAAAATGCGAATGTGGATTTGCGTAACCCCATTTCGCCGAAAACGCGGATGTTGGAATGACTTTGGAATCCGCGGTTTTGTTGAGAACTAAACCCATTTTAATTTTACCGTTGGGTCCGGGCAACTCCACGTTTTTGGACTTCAAATCAATTTTAATTTTTTGTCAGGTCCGCACATAACCACGTTTTGACGCAGCCATTTCCACGGTTTCGAAACAGCGATTGCCGCGTGTTCGTTGCGGTCTGCGTCTTCAGCTTTGTGCTGCAGTGTATGACGCTAGGGTTTGCCTACAAATTGAAGCCCCACACCAGGTATTTTTGTTTCTGTGTTATTTGAGGTTTTGCAAATGTTACTTGGGGCAAGAGATAAGGTTGGAAACGTCTTAATATGGTTGGTTTTGCACAGTGAATCTAGAAGTTGTGGAAAAAATACGCCTGATTGTATTTCTTTTTAGACTGACTGAAATTATTGTATGCCATTATGGTGGAAGTTATTGTCCACCATAGATTTTTTTTTTGTGGGGCTTTGCTCTGTTCTCATTATTGTGGAGCTTGGGTGGGAAGCGTAAACCATACAAAATCTAAAATAAATATATTAATATGATGTCT
>MU227052.1:440935-451472 GCA_018584345.1 Thuja plicata
AACTCGAAGCAGAAGGAGGATCAAATCCTCATCAATTAGCCTTTTCTTGCCCTTCAATTTGTATGAAGAAGCAGATTCATGTGAGTTGGACTAAGATCCCCAAGTCTAGTTTGCATATTCTCTTTTAGAACTGAAGGATACAAGAAAAAGCGCTAACATCTCGTAGAGATCTTCTTACCAACTGGACAAAGTAGCTTAAATCAATTACTTATCTCCAGCTTTATCTGGATGATTAAAATAATGATAAGTATCAGTTAAGTCTATCTTTAGCTCTTGACAGCAAAGCATTTTGTCATTTTCTAAACTCTCTGCTCTGTCGGTTAACACTTCAGTTAGTCATCGGTGATAACTAACTGTTCCATCGGTGTGACTTCAGTTGTCATCAGGATCTCCGTCCTTGACTTTTCCGTCAAGTAACACTAAAATTCTGTCTGTCGAGTTACACTTTATTTTTCTCGTCAGGCAACACTGTAACTCTTCTCGTCAGTAATGCTATGCATTTTCTCTTTTACTCTGACCGTCGGTGTGCACTCCGTCGGTGTATATAGTCACTTTGTGAATACTTGACTTATATGCATTACTGAAAGCATAGCCTTGACTCATCGGTTCTTTGAAGTCTTTTGCAGTATATCCATGACCATACATATTATATCAAGTTGACATCAATGACAATATAATACATTAACTGATTTAATGCCTTGCATGATCACCAACTTAACATCTTCAAACATTTAATCAGTTACATGTCATCAATCTCTCCCTTTGGCATTGATGGAAACATACTACATTATCATACTATACTATTGCTAATACAATATGAAATATATAGTTTCATCAAGCTTTCCTAATGTAACTATTTCAAATGTCTGGCTTTTAGTAAGCTCAAATAGCTTTGATTTGATTCTTGCAGATTTTTCTATCTTCAATCCCTTTACTGGATAGATGTAGAATCTTTCTTTCTCTGATGTGATGTGTTCTACTTTTGTGTCAAACTCTTTCCCTTTGACTGTTCTCTATTCTTTTGATGTCTCTTGTCAGCAATTCTTTTTTTTGTATGTACTCTCCCTTTGGATACTGTGATGGATATATTCTTTCCCATTATCTGTATGATAATAAGATATTTCTCTCCCTTAGGTGATGATGGATAAAATATCTCCCTTTATCTCTATGATAATGAGATATTTCTCTCCCTTTGACATTAATGCCAAACAGATCCTTTCTATCCATAATATATTCCTTGAATTTCTCATTCCATCAGTAATGACTCTTGTCCTTGGAGTAGATAAATACCTTGATGTGTATAGATTTATCTTTGAACTCCATCTCTCTGCTTGCATTAACATGATTGATATTTTGATAATATGTAGGATGATACAACCTTATAGTCATTTTAATGACTAGTAGACAAGGGTCTGACCCCTAGTCTCTTTCTCAAGTATTCAAATGCATCCTTGGGCAGTTGCTCGGTGAACATATCAGCTAGTTGTTCCTTTGATTGCACATACTCAAGTATCACCTCCTTTTCCTGAACTTGTTCTCTCAAATAATGATACTCGATGGAAATATGCTTTGTTTTAGCATGCATGACTGGATGCTTGGAAATTTTTATTGCACTAGTCTTATCACAATAGATAATTACTGGTTCAAGAATTTGCATATGCATACCTTCCAGTAACTGTTTGATCCATGCAATATTTGAGCAATTTGCAGCACCAGCAACATACTATGCTTCTGCAATAGACTGAGAGATGCATCCTTGCTTCTTGCTGATCCATGTGACAAGTCTGTCACCCGTAAAGAATGCTCCTCCAATTGTGCTCTTCTGGTCATCAATATTTCCAGCCCAATCAATGTCAGTAAAAACCTTAAGTTAAAATTTTCCTTCTCTTCTATACCATAAACCATATTCCTCAATATTCTTTAGATATCTTAGGATTCTTTTCATAGCAGTCATATGTGATTCCCTGGGATTAGCAAAAAATCTTGCAACTATTCCTACTGCATGTGCAATAGCTGGTCTAGTATGTACAACATACATGAGTTTTTCAATCATTGATCTATACAGAGTTTGATTTACCTCTGATGACTTGTCCTCCTTTTTTACCTTACATCCAAATGCCATCGGTGTTCTAACTGGTTTAGATTCTTGCATCTTGAATATTTTCAGTACCTCCTTGATGTATTTGGATTGTGTAATGAAAATACCTTCATCTTGTTGCATGATCTGCAGACCAAGAAAGAACCTGATCTCTCCAAATATAGACATCTCAAATTCTTTGCTAATTTCATTAGAAAATGATTTGCATAGCATATCATTGCCTCCAAATATGATGTCATCAACAAATATCTCAGCAATCAAAATGTTAGCATCAGTATCTTCCTTTAAATAAAGATTACTATTTTCACTAGTCCTTACAAATCCAATACTTATGAGTTAGGAATGAAGTCTTTCATACTAGGCTCAAGGTTCTTGTTTCAATCCATACAAGGCTTTGTGTAGCCTACATACCATGTTCCTCTTGTCTGGATCAACAAACCCATCTGGTTGCTCAATGTATACTTCTTCTTCAAGTATTCCATTTAGGAATGCAGACTTAACGTCCATTTGGTATTCCTTGAAGCCTTTATATGTAGCATAAGCAAGTAATATTCTTACTCCTTCTAACCTAGCAATGGGTACAAAGGTATCCCCATAGTCAATCCCTTCCTCGTGTGTGTACCCCTTGCATACTAGTCTTTCTTTGTTTCTGGTGACTTCTCCATTCTTATTCATCTTATTCCTGAATATCCATTTTGTACCGATGACATTCTTGTCATCTGGTCTTGGTACAAGTGTCCATGTCTTGTTTTTCTCTATCTGCTCAATTTCCTCATTCATAGCACTTATCCATTCATCATTATCAAGTGCAACATTGACAGATTTGGGCTCATAATCACAAATATGACATCTTGTGTTTAGAGACTTACTTCTGGTTCTCATACCAGCTTTCTTGTCTCCTATGATCTAGTTCTGTGGATGATACCTTCTGACATATCTTGCAAGTATAGATTCAAGGTCTATCATCTTGATCATCATTTTTTCCTTCATTCTGTTCTCCATCATTTGGTACATCATCTTGAGCAATATTCTGATCGTCGGTATTTGCAGCCTGATGCTCGGGTGTAATGATCTGTTGCTCGGGAGATTTACATTGTTGGTCAGGTAGAGTGTCAGGTTCCTCATTGTAAGAAAAACTGATGTAGTCTTTTGGTTCTTTAGTGCTTTCCTTTTCATTCTTCTCTGCAAATTCATCTATCTTTATATTTGCACTTTCAAAAATTTTGTTAGAGGCTTTATTGAGACATTTATAAGCCTTTCTCTTGGTGGAATACCCTAAGAAGTTTCCTTCATCACTCTTGGAGTCAAGTTTTCTATTTCTATCATCTTTTAAGATATAACATTGACTACCAAAAATTTTGAAGTAACTTACATTGGGTGTGTAACCATACCAAAGCTCATAGGGTGTCTTTTTGGTGTCTTTCTTCAATTGTACTCTATTTAATGTGTAAACAGAAGTACTGATAGCTTCCCTCTAGAAGATTTAGGTGATGCATTTTTCTATCATCAGTGTCCTTGCACAATCAACTATGAATTTGTTCCTTCTTTCAGCAATTCCATTTTGCTGTGGTGTTCTTAGTGTAGAGACCTGTCTTTTGATTCCATTCTCATTGCAAAATTTAGTGAGTTCATCTGAAATAAATCCCCCTCCTCTATCTGATCTTAAGCATTTTAGTTCCTTACCACTTTGTTTCTCAACCATGGCTTTGTACCATTTAAACATTTTGAATGCTTCTGATTTATCTTTTAAAAACATAACTGTCATCATTCTAGAAAAGTCATCAACAAAGAGAATAAAATATCTCTCTTTAATAACTCTTTGTCCTCATGGTTCCACATAAATCAGTATGGACTAATTCTAGAATTGCATCAGATGTATGGGTTTTGCTTTTAAAACTAGACTTTGTCATCTTACCTTTTGACAATTCTTACACATGATGTTTTCAGGCTTAGTCATCGTCGATAAGCCTTTGAAATTTCTCCTTTTTCTAATCTTTATCATGTTGTCAAAGTTCACATGACACAATCTTTTGTGCCACAACCATATGTCTTTGTTTGTAGAAATCAAACAAGTGGTGTCTGTATCATTTAGATAGAATAAGTTACCTTTTGTTTTGTCACTGGTACCAATCAAACTTCCTGATTTATTGAAGATCTTTGCCTTCTTATTTTCAAATGCTACTCTATGACCTAAATTATTCAACTAAGAAACACTCAATAGATTATAATTCAATCCATTTACCCAATAAGCATTTTCACATTTTATCTGGTTATTCAACATTATGGTTCCTCTACCTTCAATTGGAAAAGGTGTATCATTACCCATTCTTACTGAACCACCATTATAGTATTCAAAAGTCTCAAATTTTTGCTTGTCACCGGTCATATGGTGAGTGCAACCACTATCTATGATCCAAACATCATTTTTACTAACCTTAGATATGAGTGTAGTTTCTACATACCTTTCTTTGTCATCATTTGAATAATCTTTTACTGCCACAAACACCATCTCGATGTCTTCATCAGATCCAGTGTCAGTGTCTTCATCTTTGCATTTAGCTAGGTAACTGGCCTTCTTTCCTTTGTCCTCGTAGTCTTGGGTATATCTTCTTTCTGATTGTCAGTAGCTTCTGTAATCATGTCTGTCAGACTTCATCTCAAATGATCTGTCATTACTTCTGTCATCCTTTCTTCTATTAGGACATCTTGCAGCAAAGTGTCCAATCTCTTTACAATTAAAACAAACAAGTGATAATTTACCTTTGTATTTACCTTTTCCTCTATGCATTCTTCTAGCCATAAGTGCTTCAATTTTATCAAGATCCTCTTCTTCACTTTCACTATCACTATCTTTTCTTATAGTGTGTTTATGACTTGATTTACTTATTCTAATAGAAGTTTTGAATACACTCTATGTTTGGTAAGACACTATTATCAAAGTTATTCATCTCAAATGAAATCAGTCTTCCAATCAAACTATCTACCAATCAAACTGTCTAGAGTAACATTTCTATTTTCTACTACTCTCATTTCTTGAATGGATGATACTCTAATAGCATAAGTAGGCAGTAAGGTTCTTATAATTTTACTTACCAAGTTGTATCTTCTTCTAGTACACCTCCAACTCCTCGGATAGCATTGAATACCTCTTTGATTCTTATGTTGTACTGTGTGATGTTTTCACCTTCTTTCATTTTGAGATCATCAAACTTTCCTCTAAGGCTTTCTACCTTGGCTCTCAAAATATTCTTGTCACCACCATGTACAAGCATCAATTTGTCCCACATCTGCTTAGCAGTCTTGTAGGTTTTTACATCTTCAAATTCAGCATCAGAGAGTGAGAAAGAAAGTTTTGTTATCATGCAGTTGTGCTCATGCTTCTCTCTCATTTGTTTAACTGTTGGTGCTCCTGTGGGTAACACATATTCAGTATCTAAGTATTGAGTAAAGTCATTACCAATACCTGATAAGTGGAGTCTTATTTTGCTCTGTCATGAAGCAAAATTGTCCTTGTTCAACTTGGGCATATCTCATCTGTTCATCTTGTGATCTTTAGCTTAGGTTTTGAAACCTTCCTTCTAAGCACACAAGCTCTGATACCAATTTTTAGTAATAACTGAGAGGGGGGGTGAATCAGTGGCCTCAAAAATTAATCCTTAAATCAACCCTTAAAACTTATAACCACAGATTATGTCTCTAGTTATCTTCTATCCTACAAGATGAATGTCTTGAAATACTTATAACAATTTACTACTTGTCGGATTGCTTTGTTAAACCTTATTATGTATGTTGACCGATAAGCAATCATTCATTTACCGAAAGACAGTAAATAAACAGAGTATATCGATCAATCCAGAATTGCATATGTGAAATGTAAAACAATAAAGGAATGAAACATAAACACATGACACATGGAATTTTAACGCAGAAACCCTATTAAGGGAAAAACCACTGGGACTGGTACACCAAATTTTCACTCTTCTGAAGTGAGCCTTGTTAGGAGCCAACCTTGTTAAAGGTTACAAACACACTATTATGTGTGACCCTGTTAGAGGATTTAGAAAGATAGTTTGTCACCTAATATCTGGCATCTAATGCTATCATCCTTGATCAAACACTCATTTGGCCTGTTAATAGGTATCAGGCATATCCAATGCTACTTTGTATGATCAAAATTTTTGACACTCCTTGGGATGTATCTCAATTATAAAAGACTATTAAGTCTTGCTCGGTTAAGAGACTTGATGTTTCAATGGTTAAACTAAAACACTAATGATCTGTTCATACATACAACTCAATTGCATATTTTTAGATCTATTGTAAGTGCATTACCCCTCTGATCAATATAATCAATTATACCTTTTCTCCACACTGTTCTGCTTTGTGATGTTGTCTCACTATTTATCAGTGTCTGCAAAATCTAGCTCTTTCCTCAGCTTGTTGATCATAACTAAAAGAAGAATTTCTTCTCCTTAAGAATTTCTTTAGCATCTTTCCTCTTCTCTTTTTTTCACCCCACTCTTTGTAATGAATTAGGTTTGTCTCTTTATAGACATGTTTCACCGTTACTTGGCTTTCTTGATTCTTGGCGTGTTCCAAAATTCTTGCCAATTGATTTAAAGAAAATCTTCAGTCTTATCTCATAGAGATCTTCTTGCCAACTGGATAAAGAAGCTTAAATCAATTACTTATCTCCAGCTTTATCTGGATGATTAAACAATGATAAGTATCAGTTAAGTCTATCTTTAGCTCTTGACAGCTAAGCATTTTGTCATTTTCTGAACTCTTTGTTCTGTCGGTTAACACTTCAGTTAGTCATCAGTGATAACTGACTGTTCTATCGGTGTGACTTTAGTTGTCATCGGGATCTCCATCCTTGACTTTTCCATCGGGAAACAGTAAAATTTAATCCATCGGGTTACACTGTGTTTTTCTCGTTGGACAACACTGTAACTCTACTTGTTAGTAATTCTCTTTTACTCTGACCATCGGTGTGCACTCCGTCGCTGTATACAGTCACTTTATGAATACTTGACTTATATGCATTACTGAAAGCATAACGTTGACTCATAGGTTCTTTGATGTCTTTTGCAGTATATCCATGACCATATAAATTATATCAATTTGACATCAATGACAATACAATACATTAACTAGTTTAATGCCTTGCATGATCATCAACTTAACATCTTCATCTCCCTAACTCTATCTATATTTTTCTCTTATTCATCGTCTCTTTATATCTCTATCTATTTCTCCATGTATTTCTATCCTTCAATATTCACCTTTTTCTATATCATCCTATTTCCCCTCTATCTTTTCAAATCTCTCCCTCTCCTTGTCCTTGTCCCCGACCATATCTCTCCCTTCATAATTATATTATTTTTCTTCTCTATCTCCATCTCTTTATATTTATTTCTTTAATATCTCTCTATTCTGGTGACATGTAACTAGTTGAATGTTTGAAGATGTTAAGTTGATCGCCAAAATGTAGAAAGATAAGGCAAGACATTAAATCAGTTAATGAATTATATTTTCATTGATGTCAATTTGATATAATCTATTCGGTTATAATCAAAGTGTCAAAGACTTCAGAGAATCAGAGAGAGAAAGATTATGCTTTCAATAATACATAAAAGACAAGCATTCACTAAGTGACTTCAAAAACTGACAGCTAGTGTAACCCGACAGACAAAGATAACTAAAAGTTAAGTCACAGTGATGCCCGAGCAAATAAACCGACGAGAAGAACTTTGCAGTGAAGCCCGAAGGACAGACAACCCTGAAAGACATACAACACCGATGAAGAAGCGTGAGGAAAAATGAAGTGTTGACCAAAGTTATCAAAGAGTTAAAACATCGAAGTTAACTAAAGTTTAGAAATGATAAAATATCTAGTTGGCAGAGCTAAAGATAGACTTAACTGGTTGTTGACATTGTTTTAATTAACAAGTTAAAGCCAGAGATAAGTAAAGGATTTAAAGCTCTTTTATCCAGTTGTCAAAGAGTTTTTCTATGAGATAAAATATGAATTATGATTTTAAATCAAGATTGGCTAAGATTGCAGATCACGCCAAGAACAAGAAAATCAAGAAGAGAGAAATGGTGATATCATGTCTATAAAGAGACAACTTAATTCATTATGAATTAAGGGGAGTAAATAGAAAAAGAGGATGCTGAAGAGAAACTGATGAAGAACAACTTCATACAGTCTTGATCAATCAAGCTAAGGAAAGAGCTGAAGACTTCTACAGACACAGAGCAACAGAGAAGCACAACATCACCGAGAAGAAAGTGGAGCAAAGGTATTGAAAAGATATATTAATCAGAATGGTTTAATGAGCTTACAATAGATCTGAAAATTTGCAAGTATAAGTTGTATATGTGAAAAGATCATTTACTGTTTAGTTTAACCATTGATTCAGAAAGTCTCTTAACCAAGCAGTATTTAAAGATCCTTTCTATATTGAGATACATCCCAAGGAGTATCAAAAATTTTGATCATGAAGATAGCATGAGATGGCAGATACCATTTGACAAACTACACTGGGTTTGGTCATAGAAGGTAGCATAGAGATGCCCGATATCAAGTGACAAACTAATCTTTTAAATCCTCTAACAAGGTCACACCTAATAATGTGTTTGTAACCTTTAACATGGTTGGCTCTTCACCGAGCTCACTTTAGAAGTGTGAAAATTTTGGCTTACCGGTCCCAAGTAGTTTTTTCCTTAACAGGGTTTCCATGTTAAAAATCCATGTGTCAATGTATTTATGAGTCATTACTTTAGTGTTTCTCATTACACATAACTAATCTAGATTGATCGGTATACACTAAGCAATTTACTATTTTTTGGTAAATGAAAGACTACTATTCGGTAAACATTAAGAATAAGGTTTAAAAAAAGAACTCTGAGCAGTAGTTATTTGATAAGTATATTTGAAGGCATACATCTTGTAGGACTGAAGATAACTAGAGGCTTAATATTGTGGTACTGAGTTTTTGGGTTGATTTATTTGAATATTTTGAGGCCATTGATTCACCCCCCTCTCAATTATTTTTAACAATTGGTATCAGAGCTTGTGTACTTAGAAAGCGAGCTTAACAACTCAAGCAAAAGATCACAAGATGAACAAATGAGATGTACCCAAGTTAAATAAAGAAAACTTTGCATCATGGAAAAGCAGAATAAGACTCCACCTATTAGGTATTGGTAATGATGTTACTCAACACCTTGACACTGAATATGTGTTGCCTACATGACCTCATACTCTTGAGCAATTGAGAGAAAAACATGACCATAATTGCATGATGATAGAACTTGCTTCCTCACTCTCTGATGCTGAGTTTAAAGATGTCAAAACATGCACCTCTACAAATAAATTGTGGGATAAGTTGAAGCTAGTACATGGAGGAGATGCTAATGTACTAAGAGCCAAGGCATTAAGCCTAAGAGGGAGGTTTGATGATCTACGGATGAAAGAAGGAGAAAATATCACTCAATATAGTTGCATGATAAAAGAGGTAGTCAATGCTATCTGAGGAGTTGAAGGTGTACTTGAAGAGGAAACAGTGGTAAGTAAAATCTTAAGAACTTTACTGCCTGTATATGCTATTAGAGTTTCTTCCATACAAGAAATGAGAGCAGTTGCAAACAATACAGTTACTCTAGATAGTCTGATTGGTAGACTAATTTCATTTGAGATGAATAACTTTGATAATAGTGTCTTACTATCTATAGAGTCTTCATTAAAACCTTATTTGAAAATAAGAAAGTCAAGTCATAAACACACTGTTAAGAATGATAGTGAAAGTGAAAATGAGGATCAAGGACTTGATGAGATTGAAGCACTAATGGCAAGAAGGTTGCAGAGAGGCAAAGCCAGATACAAAGGTAAATTACCACTTATATGTTTTAATTGTAAAGAGGTTGGACACTTTGCTGCAAGATGTCCTAACATAAGAAAAGATGACAGAACATATGAAAAGAAATTTGACCGAGGTGATAAAAGAGATTACTAAAGCAACTGACAATCTGAAAGAAGAGATACCCGAGACTACAAGGACAAAGGGAAGAAAACTTGTGACCTAGATGAGAACAAAGTTGATGATACTGAAACCGAATCTAAAGAAGACATTGAGATGGTATTTGTAGCCATGAAGGATAACTCAGACGAAGAAGAAGAAAGGTATGTAGAAACTACACTCATATCTAAGGTTAGTAAGAATGATGTATGGATCATAGATAGTGGCTGCACTCACCACATGACCGGTGATAAGCAAAAGTTTGAAACTTTTGAATACTATAATGGCGGTTCAGTAAGAATGGGTAATGATACACCTTTTCCAATTGAAGGTAGAGGAACCATAATGTTGAATAACCAGATAAAATGTGAAAATGCTTATTGGGTAAATGGATTGAATTATAATCTATTGAGTG
>MU227052.1:451927-464622 GCA_018584345.1 Thuja plicata
GTAACCTTTTCTATCTTGATGACATTAACACCACTTGTTTAATGGCTAGAAATGAAGACATATGGTTGTGGCACAAAAGATTGTGTCATGTAAATTTTGACAACATGATAAAGATAAGCAATAAAAGAAAAGTTAGAGGCTTATCGAGCATGTCAATACCCGAGCATATCATGTGCAAGAACTGTCAATAAGGTAAGATGACAAAGTCTAGTTTCAAGAGTAAAGCCCATACATCTAATGCAATTCTAGAATTAGTCGATACTAATCTATGTGGACCCATGAGGACAAAGAGTTACTATGGAGATAGGTATTTCATTCTCTTTGTTGATTATTATTCTAGAATGATGATAGTTATGTTCTTAAAAGATAAATCAGAAGCATTCAAGATGTTTAAATGGTATAAGGCTATGGTAGAAAAATAAAGTGATAAAAATTTGGAATGCTTAAGGTCAGATAGAGGAGAGGAATTTATTTAATATGAATTCACTAATTTTTGTAATGAGCATGGAATTAAAAGATAGGTTTTTGCACTGAGAACACCACAGCAAAATGAAATTGCTGAGAGGAGAAACAGATCAATTGTTGAATGTGCAAGAAAATTGATGATCGAGAAAAGCATCACTCAAAATTTCTGGAGGGAAGCTATCAGTACTACTGTCTACACATTGAACAAAGTACAATTGAAGGACACAAAGAAGACACCCTATGAGCTTTGGTATGGTTACACACCCAATGTAAGTTACTTCAGAATCTTTGGTAGTCAATGTTATATTTTGAAAGATGATAGAAATGGAAATATTGACTGCAAAAGTGATGAAGGTATCTTTCTATGATATTCCACCAAAAGCAAGGCTTATAAGTGTCTTAACAAGTCATCTAACAAGATCATTAAAAGTGAAAATGTGAAAATAGATAAATTTGTAGAAAAGAATGATAAAAAAAGAAGAAAAGAACTAGAAGACTACAAAAGGTTTGTTTACATTGAAGAACCTGACACTCTACGTGAGAAATAGTGTATCGCTCCTGAGCAACAGGACATTGCAAACGAGCATCAAACTGCAGTTACCAAAAAATAGGATAATACTCAAGATAATGTACAGAGCAATGGAGATCAGAACGAAGGTCAAGATGATAATCAGAATGATGGACAAAGAGGTGAACTGAAACTTGCCAAGTATGTCAGAAGACATCATCCAGACGATCAAATCATAGGAGACAAGAAGGCTGGAATGAGAACTAGAAGTAAGTCACTAAACACTAGATGTTTACTTTGTGATTTGGAGCCTAAATTTGTTAACACTGCACTTGAAAATGCGGAATGGGTCAGTGCTATGAATGAAGAAATAGAACAAATTGAGAATAACAACACATGGACACTAGTACCAAGAGCATATGACAAGAATGTCATCGGTACCAAATGGATATTCAGAAACAAGCTGAATGAGAATGGAGAAGTCACAAGAAACAAAGAAAGATTAGTATGAAAGGGGTATGCACAACAAGAAGGTATTGATTATGGTGAAACCTTTGCACCCATTGCTAGAATAGAAGGAGTTAGAATCTTACTTGCTTATGTTGCATTCAAATGATTCAAGGTATACCAGATGGATGTCAAATCTACATTCCTAAATGGAATACTTGAAGAAAAGGTATACATTGAACAACCAGAAGGGTTTGTTGATCCAGACAAGAGAAACATGGTATGTAGACTACATAAAGCCTTGTATGGATTAAAATAAGCACTGAGAGCCTGGTATGAAAGAATTCGCTCTCATCTCATTAGCATTGAATTTGTAAGAACAAGTGAAAATAGCAATCTATACTTAAAACAAGATACCGATGGTAATATTATGATTGCTAAAATATTTGTTGATGATATCATTTTTGGGGGAAATGAAATGTTATGCAAATCCTTTGCAAATGAAATGAGAAAAGAGTTTGAAATGTCTATGTTTGGAGAGATCAAATTCTTTCTTGGTCTACATATTCTTCAATAAGATGCAGACATATATATCACTAAGTCCAAATACATTAAGGAAGTGCTGAAGATATTCAAAATGGAAGATTCCAAACTAGTCGGAACACCTATGGCTATCAGATGTAAGCTGACAAAAGAAGACAAATAAAATGAGGTAAATCAAACCTTGTATAGATCAATGACTAGAAAACTAATGTATGTTGTTCATACTAGATCAGATATAGCACATGCAGTTGGAATAGTTGCAAGATTCTGTACTAATCCCAACGAATCACATATGGCTATTGTCAAGAGAATTCTAAGATATTTGAAGAACACCAAGGACTATGTCTTATGGTATAAAAGAAAAGGAAAATTTGAGCTACAAGTCTATACAGATGTTGATTGAGTTGGAAACATTGATGACCGAAAGAGCACAAATGGAGGAGCATTCTTCATGGATTACAGACTTGTCACGTGGATCAGCAAGAAGAAAGGATGCATCTCTCAGTCTACTACAAAACCATAATATGTGGCTGCTGCTGTAAATTGTTCCAACATTGTCTGGATCAAACAATTGCTGGAAGGTATGAATATGAAGATTCTTGAACCAGTGATTATCTATTATGATAATACCAGTGCAATTAACATTTCTAAAAATCCAATCTTGCATGCTAAGACTAAGCATATTGCTATCAATTATCACTATCTAAGAGAACAAGTGCAAGCAAAGGAAGTGATACTGGAATATATTCAATCAAAGGAACAACTAGATGACATCTTTACCAAGCCATTACTGAAAGATACATTTGAGTACCTAAGATAGAGACTAGGGGTACAACCCTTGTCTATCAGTTAGTACTTGCTGACTAGGAGGCTGCATCATCCTATGACAAATCAGAAGATCATTCATGTTGATGCAAGCACCAAGATGGAAAGCAACATATACATCTGTACACAACAAGGTACAAATCTCCACCGAACACTAGAGTCAATGTATTGCTGATGGATAGGGAAATTCAAGGAGTATATTATAAAAAGGAGGAAGATGATATGAAAGAACTGTTTGACATTGTTGTCAAAGGGAGAGAGATTCCAACTCTCATTAGAAAAAGGAAGAGTTTATATCATTATCCATGGAGAGAAGTTCCTAACAATTCAAAGGGAGAGTTAATAATTATCCAAAGGGAGAGATTGATTACATATGAAATATCCATCAAAAGGGGAGCAGTAACAAAAGGAAGAGAATCCACACAAAGAGAGAGATGACTCATTGTTGTCAAAGGAAAAAGAGATTATCAAGAAGAGGAACAGTCAAGTCAGAACACATATCACAAACAAAGATAGAATCTGCTACATCTATCCAGTAAAGGGATTGAAGATTGAATAACTCACTCTGCAAGTAACTAATCTAAGCTATTTGAGCTTATCGAGAGCCAGTCATTTGTAATAGTTACAATAGGAAAGATTGATGAACTTCAACTGTTATATTTCATATTGTATTAGTAATAATATAATATGATAATGTAGTGTGTTTCCATTAATGCTAAAGGGAGAGATTGATGAAATGTAACTGATTGAATGCTTGAAGATGTTAAGCCGATCACCGAAATGCAGAAAGATAATGCAAGACATTAAATCAGCTAATGGATTGTATTTTCATTAATGTCAACTTGATATAATATAATTGGTTATAATCAAAGTGTCAACGACTTCAGAGAATTAGAGAGAGAAAGATTATGCTTTCAGTAATACATAAAAGATAAGCATTCGCTAAGTGACTTCAAACACCGACGACTAGAGGAACCCGACAGACAAAGACAATGGAAAGTTAAGTCGCAGTGATACCCAAGCAAATAAAACGATGAGCAAAAATTTGCTATGAAGCTTGAAGGACAAACAACCCTGATGGGAAGACAACACCGATGAAGAAGCTCGAGGAAAACTGAAGTGTTGACCGAAGTTATCAAATAGTTAAAACACCGAAGTTAACTGGAGTTTTAAAATGACAAAATATCTAGTTGGCAGAGCTAAAGATAGACTTAACTGGTTGTTGACATTTTTTAATTGACAAGTTAAAGCCAAAGATAAGTAAAGGATTTAATGCTATTTTATCCATTTGTCAAAGAATTTTTCTATGAGATAAAACAAGAGTTATGCTTTAAATCAAGATTGGCTAAGATTGAATATTATGCCAAGAACTAGAAAATTAAGAAGAGAGAAACGGTGATATCATGTCTATAAAGAGACAAATTAATTCATTATGAATTAAGGGGAGTAAATAGAAAAAGAGGATGCTAAAGAGAAACTGATGAAGAACAACTTTATACAGTCCTGATCAATCAAGCTAGGGAAAGAGCTAAATATTTCTGCAGACACCGAGCAATAGAGAAGCACAACATCACTGAGAAAAAAGTGGAGCAAAGGTATTGAAAAGATATATTGATCAGAATGTTTTAATGAGCTTACAATAGATTTGAAAATTTGCAAGTATAAGTTGTATATGTGAACAGATCATTTACTATTTCAGTTTAACCATTGATTCAGAATGTCTCTTAATCGAGAAGGATTTAAAGATCCTTTCTATATTGAGATACATCTCAAGGAGTATCAAAACGTTTGATCACGAAGATAGCATGAGATATTACTAGATACCATTTGACAAACTATACTTGGTTTGGTCATATAAGGTAGCATAGAAGATTCCTGATATCAAGTGACAAACTAATCTTTTAAATCCTCTAACAAGGTCACAATAGTGTGTTTGTAACCTTTAACAGGGTTGGCTCTTCACCGAGCTCACTTCAGAAGAGTGAAAATCTTGGGTTACCGGCCCCAAGTGGTTTTTCCCTTAATAGGGGTTCCATGTTAAAAATCTATGTGTCAATGTGTTTACGAGTCCTTACTTTAGTGTTTTATATTGCACATAACTAATCTGGATTGATCGGTATACACTAACAAATTGACTATTTTTCGGTAAATGAAAGACTGCTATTCGGTAAACATTAAGAATAAGGTTTAAACAAAGAACTCTGAGCCGTATTTATTTGATAACTATATTTGAAGGCATACATCTTGTAGGACTAAAGATAACTAGAGGCTTAATATTGTGGTACTAAGTTTTTGGGTTGATTTATTGGAATATTTTGAGGCCATTGATTCATCCCTCCCTCTCAGTTATTTCTAACATATTCCTATATCTCCCTTCCACTCATTCTCTCCATCTCTATATTTTTTATCTTTTACATATCTATATATCACCTATCCTCTCTTTATCTCTCCCTCACCTCTTCACATGTCTCCTTCATCTACATTTTCATATCTATCTATATTACTATCTTTACCATAATCTTTATCTCTATCTCCTTACCCCTCTCTCTTTCTCTTCCCCATAGTATCTCCTTAGCTTATGCAAATGACATGTACCGTCCACGACGTGTCTGGTTGGATGCATAAATTTATTTGAGTGTGTGAACAATTGTTAAAATGAGACGCGCGTGCGCGTGCGTGCGTGTGTGTGTGCGTGTGTGTGTGTGTGTGTAGCATGAGAGAGATGGAGTGAACAAGAAAGAGAGGTAGATATAAAAGGGGCAAGAGTGAGATAACAAGGTGATAGAGAAAATTAATAAAATGAAAGGTGAAACATGATAATCAGTGGGTCCTTACATGATTTAGTTACAATTGAACATTATATATTTTTGTATTATATATAATATATTTAATGTTTGGTGTCTGTCTCCTATATATAAAATTAATATATTAAAAATATTTATTATTATACATTATCTTTTAAATAATATAAATTATTACATATAAATATAAATTTAAAAAATTATATAAACTTTTTACATATAATAAATAAAATATTAAATATAGCATATGTTTAGTGTTTTGTCTACTTATTATTAAAATATATCAAATTTATTAGGAACATGTATTTAATTCATATTTATTCTTATATATCTTATAGATGATAATAATCTTTGTCTCGAAACCTGTGGAGGAAATTCTATAATCTCCTCAACGAAAGTTATTCTTGTCAATATTTTAAAAACTAATATTATCTAATTATTTCATCTAATTTTCTAATTGGTGGGGGCATTTTGCTGGGTTTTTTAAGCTTTTTCTATTTAGAAATTTGAAAGAAAAAACATTGGATGAATAAAATCTAACGTAGAGATTTTAAGGGCCTCTAAAATTTCAGAGTATGGTGCTCCCTTCAACAGTCCACATTCTCCATACTCATGGAGACATGGCGAATTGGTTGTTCATTTTTTTGATCTCATCTTGTCACAAAATTTCAAAAATGACATCTTACATAGATTGAAACTGACTGATAATTTCACTTGTTGTAATTATACAGTCGCACTATGTTGTCCAAGTGACACAATATGCTAGTTCTTGATCATGAGTATTTTTCTCATTGTGTGGTGTCAATTTTTAACGTTCTTTTCTTTTATCATTGGACATTTGATAATATTTTATTATCTTTCAAATGATTTCGAACCAAGATTTGTATCTAGGGTTTGTACTAGGTAATGGTGAGTCCGGATAGAACTCTCTTCATCCATTCTCCGCCTTATACGCTGCCAATTCTCACCACTGAATTCTTCATGGCCCATATCCGTATGTGCAACTGAGAATTCGAAGGTCCGGAGAAACGGGGGTGATTTTTGTGGAGACTAAAATGAAACGCACCAGAAGGAAAAAATGAGAACGATGACTGAAGGATCGTCCCCCAGGTCGTGCCTTAGGCATAGTGTTTCGTCTATTTGCTATGGAAATGACGTAGCAGATGCTCTTTCTTTGTCATCCTGTGGGTAGTTGGAACCACGACTCAACCGTACATTGCATTAAAAACATTTTTGATATGCATTGATTTGTCTTTGTTTGTTGATCTATATAAACAGTTTAAAAAAATCAACGACGAAAGATGTTTCAATCGTCTTGCACGCTTCTGCACAACTGATAACCCTCGATTCATTATGACGGCTCGACCTTCTTAGATAAGAAATGTCTTTCGCATAATTATAATAGGGGAAGAATTAGTAGGGGAAGGGTATTAATAGTTGTTATAGTTAAATTATCATATTTTAAGTTAAATCTCTTTGGTTTTGATTGTGTATATTTTTAGCATCAAGTTTCGGTACAGATTTTGTGATGGTTTAATCACCATTTTGGTTTAATGAGGATTTAACTAAGGCTAAGGCTACTTTAGTGTTAGGATTCAATTAGGATTAAAGTTCAATAGGAATAGCTATGGTTATGACTCAATAAATTAAGTTTACACTTAATATTATAAATAATATTAATGATTAGCATGTGTGTATGTGTATGTGAAAATTTAAGACATATATGGCTTTAAAGAATATGGCCTTGAAAAAAATCCTTCATTCATTGAAGATATATAGGGGATGGGGCCTAGTTACCATCCAATGTTCTCGAGATTGTTCACTCCTTGCTCACCCAACCCCCTAACTACTAACTTTAAAGAAACAAGAAAAATGATAGTTAAAAGCCCATATATATTTCACATGTACCAAATAGTCATTCACTTCTACTCAACACCTAAAACAATAGCTATAAGAAAACATTAAAAAATTATTGAAATCTAATGAACCATTTAAAAACTTAGACAACCAATGTTATCAGATTTCCACAATCCATTAAATGCAATCAAGAGTTTCTGGTTTTGATTGTGTGCATATTTTTCACATCAACTTTTTGGATCACGCTCCCTAATCTATCATCGGGATGTAAGAGAGTGTAAGAGATGAAAAAAAAGCTTTTAGCATCAAATTTTTGAAGCACACTAAGTGATCCATCACCGGAATTTAAGAGAGTGCATTTTTTCATCTCTTTCACTCTCTTACATCCTGGTGATGGATCACAGAGTGTGCTTTGAAATGTTGATGCTAAAAACCAATTTTGCATCTCTTGCACTATCTTACATCTTGATGATGGATTAGGGAGTGTGATCGGAAAAGATGATGCTAAAAATACACACATAATCAAAACCATAAGCTCTTGATTGCATTTAATGGATTGTGGATATCTGATAACACTGGTCGTCTAAGTTTTTAAATGGTTCATTATATTTCAACATTTTTTTAATGTGTGTGTATGTGTGTGTGTGGGATTTTAATTATCATTTTTCTCATTTCTTTAAAGTAAGTATTTAGGGGGTTGGGTGAGAAAATAGTGAACAATCATTAAAACATTGTCAGGTAACTAGGCCCCTTCCCCAATATATCTTCAATGAATGAAGGATATTTTTTAAAGTCATCTCTCTCTCTCTCTCTCTCTCTCTCTCTCTCTCTCTCTCTCTCTCACACACACACACACACACACACACACACACACACACACACACACGCGCGCGCGCGCGCGCGCGCACACACACACACGCACACACGCACGCACACATGCACACATGCACGCACATATAGAAGTTAAGTAGTAGAACAACTTCCTACACTAACCCTAAGGGGAGAATAATGTAAAAACTTTCACAGATATTTTTTCACAGTTATAGAAACTCAACATAAATAAACATAAGGATAAATAACATTCATACCACAACACAAAGATTTACATGAGGAAAACCCTTTTGGGAGAAAAACTCCACACTCCAAAAGCACCCCAATATATTACTCAGCAATCAAAAATATATTATAATATACTTGCATAGCATGCCTCTTTTAGGAGTATCATCGTCCAAAGACCCAAAAGTATATAGAAAGCTATAAGACTCTTACACTAAACCTCCATCTCACGCACCTACTATATAGGAGATACAATACAGAAAAAATGTCAAATGGCATTACAAAACCATGCGTTGAAACCACCCTAAAAAGAGGTGTCCATCTTATCTCCAATCAAAGATTCCCTATGATGTGTCAATATTCACACCAACACCTATAACTCCCTTTCACAACTCATTTACATGTTCGACACATTTTTACATTTCCTATTTTAGGAGACCTAACTTTTAGAAGACATAACTTTTGAACCGTGTACCCTATTTTATATTATAACCACTTTCAAAAACCTATTGAAGCACTCTATATCTTGGACAATGTAGTGTTGTTCTCGGCGAGTTTTGACCCTTTCCAGAGTCTCAAAGGCCTTTAAAATTGAGTTAAAAGTTTTTGTACCACCTAAAAATATTTGTCACCTTTAATTGTTGTTGAGACACATTTTCCCAACAATATCCCACTTGTCAAACACCTTGCAAGAGAAAAGGGAGTATCTACACCATAGTTTAATTTCTAGGGGTTTTGAGGCCCATAGACTCTAAAAATCATCTAAACTTCTCTATGCTCACAACCTTAGTTAATGAATATACAACATTCATCAAAGTCTCTACCTTAAATAGCTTCACTTTGTCTTCCTCAACCATATTTGGTGCAGGGGAGAACAGGAACATGTAGGGCCAAAGGGACACCCTGTGGAGTAAACACAATGGAAGAAAACAACATAGAAAATAACACCAAGGAAGAAGGAACAACACAATATGTTTTATTTTTTCATTCAATGACAGTATACATGCTAGGTTGTGAGGCCTTTCGGGTTACGACCAACAAGATTTATGAAAAATCTAGACTTTTCTACCTTCTACCTTCTCATATCATCATCTACTACTTTCTCTACTAGCTGCTTCCTAACCTACTTCTAGACATCCCTATTTATACTTGCCAAAGAAAATTACAAAGATGGAAGGCTGACCACCAATGGTCCGTACACATCCTAGGACAAGATCCAAATATTAAATGCACAACAAGAAATTAGATACAAAAGTTAGCTCCAACAAGAACCAATCACAGACAAGATCAGTCAAAGAAGAACCAAGCATCAGGTTCACTCGGCATAGGAAGGAATTCCCGGCCAACATTGGATAGCTCAGCACAAACATGAACTCGACCAACACTCGACATCTCAACATATACTACAACTCGACAAGAACTGCAACTCGACACTAACTGGCAGAATGAACAAAGATGAGAAGGATAGCAAGGCAAACCAAGATGCTCCTATATTAGACAACCAGGGTTGAAAGAAATGTTTCCCCTGAATCATTGAGGTGTCACAACCTGAGCTAAATCCAACTTAGATTGAGAAATCCATGAAGCATCTTCAACTGGTCTATTCTCCCACTTCACCAAATATTCATAGTAATCTTTTCCTCTTGTGCTCTTACCAATCCTCTGATCCAATATCTGTTCAACCTCTTCAACATGATTCTTAGGATAATCATCTGGTATAAAAACCTCATCATCTAACTCAAGATACTTATTTAAATCAACAATATTGAATATAGAAGATATATCCATGTCATCAGGTAACTCAACTTCATAAGCATTTCCACTACCAAACTTCTTCAGAATTCTACAAGGATCAAACTTCTTCATTTTTAGCTTATTGTATGCTCCAATAGGAAGTCTTCCCTTCTTCAAATGAACCTTCACCTCATCATCAACTTCAAAAACATGATGTCTCCTAGACTTGTCAACATTTTCCTTATATTTCTAATTACTTTATTCCAACTTCAACTTCACTTCCTCATGTAAAGACTTCATAAAATCAGAAAATACTTCCCCTTCAACACTTCTCTTTTCTTCTCCAACAATATCCCTTAGATCTAATACTCCTCTAAGCTGCATTCCAGTAACAATCTCAAAAGGTGTTTTTCCTACACTCCTATTAACAGAGTTATTATATGCAAACTCAGCTTGTGCCAATATCATCTCCCAATTACTCATCTTATCTCCAACTAAACATCTCAATAAATTACCCAAGCTTCTATTCACAACCTCTGTCTGTCCATCTATCTATGAATGGAATGTAGAAATAAATCTCAACTCAGTACCTATCTTCTTCCACAAAGTTCTCCAAACATAAGCAACAAAATTGTTATCTCAGTCATAGATAATACTTCTCGGTAATCCATGCAATCTAACAACCTCTTTGATTAAAATCTCAGAAAAATGCACAACATCTGATGTCTTCTTACATGGTATGAAATGTGCCATCTTAGAAAATATATCCACAACAAAAAATATGGAATCATACCCTCTTGTTTTCTTAGGTAATCTAAGAACAAAATCCATACTAATGTCACTCCACGGTTTCTCAGGAACAAAAATAGGTGTATACAATTGAGTATTCTGACTTACTCCTTTTGCAACTCAACAAATTCCACAACTCCTTACAAACTTCTAAACGTCCTTACACATATGTGGCCAGTAATACTTTTCCTTAAGAAAACTCAATGTCTTATCAATTCAAAAATGTCCAGCCAATCCACCACAATGCTTTTCCTTAATCAAATTAACTCTCATGGAACTTCTTGGTATACACAACTGAATTCCTTTAAAAAACATACCTTCTTGAATGAAATACTCCTCAAAATTACTTGGTTGTTCTAATAGATTTGGTGCTCTGCACTCTCTCCATGCCTCAGAAAAATCAGGGTCAGTATCATACAACTCCTTCATCTCATCAAAACCAAGAACAAAAATCTTCATCTTGGTCAACAAAGAATGTCTTCTTCTTAGTGCATCTGCAACTTGGTTAGTAACTCCACTCTTATTATTGATCACAAATGTGAAACTCTGTAAATATTCAACCCACTTCATATGTCTCTTATTCAACTTATGTTGACTTCCCAAATACTGTAAAGCTTTATGATCAGTATACAACACAAACTCCTTAGGAATCAAATAATTTCTCCACTTTTTCAAAACTTGAACAATAGCACAAAACTCTTGATCATACATAGAATACTTCCTTTTAGCATCATTCAACTTCTCACTAAATAAAGCAACAAGTTTACCTTCTTGACTCAACACAGCTCCTATTACACTACCACTTGCATCACACTCAATTTTAAATACCTTATTGAAATCAAGTAAAGCTAACACAAGTAACTTGGCAACCTTTTGTTTCAAAGTCTTAAAACTCTTCTTAGCTCCATGTGTCCACTTGAAATCCTTTTTATCTCCTTTCATAGTCTCAGTCATAGCATTACAAACAGAACTGAAATTCTTAATGAAATTTCTATAGAAACTAGCCAAACTATGAAATGATCTTACCTCACCCACATTCTCAGGTGTAGGCCACTCCAAAATTGCTTTAACCTTCTCAGGGTCCATTTTCAAACCATCATTTGAAATCACAAATCCTAAATACACAATATCTTCTTGCATAAAGGAACACTTCTTCAAATTAATCAATATCTTCTCCTCCTGCAATATTTACAACACTTGTCTAATATGCTCAAGATGTTCTTCCTTAGTCTTACTGAATATCACAATATCATCCAAATAAACAATCACAAACTTACCCCAAATATCTCTTGAGGACTTCATTCATCAACCTAGTGAAAGTAATAGGTGCATTAGTCAAACCAAAAGGCATAACCAACCACTCATATAAACCTTCTTTTGGCTTGAAAGCAGTCTTCCATTCATCACCTTCTCTGATTCCAATATGATGATAGCCACTCTTCAAATCAATCTTTGTAAAATACTTTGCTCCACTCAAACAATCTATTATGGAATCCATCCTCAGTATAGTAAGCCTATACTTCACTATTATCTTATTGATATATGTTAGAGTAATTTAGCAATTGCTCTTTAGTGCTTAAGTTTCACTTAGGCAGTTTCTTTAGTCTTAGGAAAGTTTCTATTTCCTAGCAGTTGCCCTTTTAGGGTTTTGGCATCCTTTATAAGGATTG
>MU227052.1:485723-525166 GCA_018584345.1 Thuja plicata
CTATAAAGTCAGAGGCACTAGCAGTACACCATGTAGAGCCCTATGTGCCAAGTACAGTCAATGTCAACTGCCCCATATTTGATAACAATGATTTCCAAACCTATAGTGAAGCAAGCACTAAGATAGGAGATACCCCTGACTTTTACTTAGATGAAAGAGAATCAGAACATGTTGCTTGGAATGCTGGTTTGGGAAACTACTTGTTGCAAGAGGGTGATGCTATAGAGCCCAACCTTTTCAAGGGTGCTGATTCAGAAGATCGGTGTGATCAAGTTTGGGAGCTATACTTCGATGGGGCTAGAAGTAGACACGGTTCTGGTGGAGGTGCTATGCTGGTGTCCCCAAAAGGAGAAAGGTATTATACTGCCTTTAGATTCAGTTTTTCTTGCACCAACAATACTGCAGAGTATGAAAGTCTAGTCAATGGACTAGAATGGGCTAGGAAAAGAGGGCTTAAGGCCTTAAAAGTTTGTGGTGACAGTGAACTTGTTGTCAGCCAAGTAAGAGGGATAAGTGCAACAAAAAATGATGCCTTGAAAGCATACAAACATAGAGTTTGGGATGCAATTGAAGAATTCTATGCTTTCAATATTGTTGCCATCCCTAGAAAGTTGAATCAGCATGCTGACAGGTTGGCTACCATTGGGTCTCAGTTTGACATTCCTAATAATATTGTAAATGAGACAGACCAACATCACATCAAGATTATTGTCAGACCTTCAATTCTTGATAATAATACCAATTGGCAGGTGTTTGACAATGATGAGCAGATCTTGTAGTTCTTGTTTAAGGAGGATGTCTTTTCAAGGCACAATCAAAAAAGGTTATCACAGAGCTATGGTGACCAAGTGTTACAGTTGAAGTCTAAAAAAATGCCTAAAGGTCTGGTTACCTTAGAGACTATCTTCAACAAGGATGATGAAGTCAAGAAAAGTAAAGCTGGCCTAGTAGTCCAACAAGAGCATAGTACTGAATTAGTATTGGAACCAGGTAAGAGCATACAATTTGGGAAGGTAAATACTGATACAGAAAAGAAGGCTTACACTAAGCTATTCAAATAATTCAGTGATGTCTTTGCCTGGGGATATGAGGATCTCAGAGGTTTTGATCCTAGCCTTGCTCAGCATACCATTGAATTAGAACCTAGTGCTAGGCCGGTAAGGAAAAAGCAAAGGCCTGTCAATCCCAAGCTTGAACCACTCATGCATAGGGAGGTGCTTAAACTAATAGAGAATGGTATCATCTATCCCATTAAGCACACAAGTTGGGTTTCCAACCTGGTTCCTGTCAGAAAGAAGAATGGGGAGCTGAGATTATGTGTTGATTTCAGAGATTTGAACATAGCCTCATTGAAAGATTGCCATCCATTACCCTCTATGGAACAAATTTTACAATGTGTCTCTGGATCAGAGAGGTTCTCATTGTTGGATGGCTATTCTGGATACAACCAGATCCTGGTAAGAGAACAGGATCAATATAAGACTGCATTTACAACCAAGTGGGGAACAGTGGCTTATCAGAAGATGCCCTTTGGTTTGTCAAATGCAGGTGCCACGTTTCAAAAGGCAATGGATATGGCTTTCAAAAGCCTTATGTACAAATTTGTGCTGGTCTATTTAGATGACATAACTGTCTATTCAAAGCATGCAGCAGACCACATGAATCATTTGAGGCAAATTTTTGAAAGGTGCAGAGAATTTGGGATATCCCTTAATCCCAAGAAATGTGTGTTTGCAGTCCATGAGGGAAAACTGTTGGGATATGTAGTGTCCAAATAAGGAATTACAGTGGATCCTGAAAGGGTTGCAGCTATCCTAGAGCTGCCATTGCCACATCACAAGAAAGGTCTCCAGTCTTTCATAGGAAAGATCAACTTTATTAGAAGGTTCTTGCCTAACATTGCAGATTTACTTAGGCCTTTGACAGCCATGTTAAAAAAAGGTTCTATTTTCAGTTGGACCAAAGAAGGAAAGGCCAATTTCTAGGCCATTAAAGAAGCATTGACCGAGGCTCCTGCCCTGTTGAACCCAAACTTTGAAAAGGATTTTATCCTTTATGCTTATGGAGGCCTTGATGCCATTTTTGCAATATTGACACAAGAAAATTCAGAAGGATTGGAGCAGCCTGTTGCTTTCTTCAGCAAAGGTTTAGAAGAGTATGAGCATAGGTACTCTTTTGTAGAAAAACATGTTCTTGCTATAGTAAAGAGTCTTAAAAAGTTTAGATATCTATTGACTCACAGCAAGGTACATCTGAGGGTCACTCACCCTAGTGTCAAAGAATTTATGCTTTCCAAAGATCTAAATGAGAAAAGAGCTGGTTGGATCACCAAGGTGATGGAATACGATGTTGATATTCAGACTACCAAGCTGGTTAGAGGTAGAGGTCTTTGTGAACATTTGGCAGGGGGTGAGAGTGCAATGAAATCAGAACCATTGGATATATCTCTAGTGGTCCATTCCAAAGAAGATCAAGCCAAGGCAACAAGTTGGTTGCCTAATATGACTAATTATTTAAGGACAGGACAATGCCCTGCAGGGCTAGACTCAACAAAAAGAAGGTATTACAGGTTACAATCTATCCCTTTTGTGCTGATTGATAATGTCCTTTTTAGAAAAGATCACAATGGTGTTCTTTTAAGATACATAAGTTCAGAAAAGATAGCAGATGTCCTGTTTGAATTCCATGATGGGCCAGCTGGTGGCCATTTTTCTACCAGGACTACTACTTATAAAATCATGAGGACTGGATACTATTGGCCATCTATCTTTAAGGATAGTCATGATTATGTTAGGAAGTGCATCAAATGTGCCTTATTTGCAGGAAAAGAAAAACTTGCTGCTATGCCCCTTCAACCAGTCCAAATTGACCAACCTTTCATGAAGTGGGGCATAGATTTCATAGGCATGATCAATCCTCCATCTAGTGCAGGACACAAGTGGATAATCACTACAATAGATTATTTCACCAGATGGACAGAAGCAGTGGCTTTAAAGGAGGCCAATGAGAGTGCTGTCCTGAACTTTTATGATGATCTAATTCATAGGTTTGGCACTCCTGATTCAATTGTTTCAGATAATGCACTGGAATTTATAGGCCTTAGAGTCTCAGATTGGGCACTTAGGAATGGAATTTATCTAAATACCAGTTCAAATTATTATCCCCAGGGTAATGGTTTGGCAGAGTCTACAAACAAGAACCTGATCAGGATAATTAAGAAAACTCTTCAGGAAAATCAAAGGGATTGGCATACAAAGCTGAAGTCTGCCTTGTGGCTGGATAGAATTACTCCAAAGAAGATCATTGGTAATTCTCCATATGTGCTAGTATATGGAAGAGAGGCTAAGCTTTCCATCTCAATAGAGTTACCAGCACTGGACCTAGCCACTCAATATGCCCTGTTCAACGAAGAGGATCCTTTACAGATTAGGTATGCCCAATTGATGGAATTAGAAGAAATCAGAAACAAGTCTATGAGGGACATGGAATTCCATCAGAATCAGACTAAGAAGAGCTTTGACCGAAGAGCCAAGGGAAGGAACTTCAAAGTTGGAGATGTAGTCCTTAAATGGGATGAGTTTAGGTCCAGACCTGGCAGGCATACAAAGTTTGATTCTTTCTGGGGCGGACCATTTGTTATAATAGAATGCAGAGGATCTAATGCTTTCCATCTTTCAACTCTTGATGGGGATGCTCTGCCAATTTTAGTAAATGGTTTCCACTTGAAACCCTGCTTCGAGATTTGTCCCTCTCTGTAGGTCCTTGTCCCTTTGTAAATATTTCCCTGTTTTCCTTCCCTGCTTTCTAGCATAGTTTCCTAGCTTTTCAAGAAGTGCATGTGCACAGTCTGCCCTGTCAAATTTTTGCTCAAAGTATGACTCCATGCCCAATGGATATGTCAAGGCAACTGGTCTAAATTCTTAGTAGGAAAGCATCCCGCAGAAGTTGCCAAAATGTTGCCCAATTTTTCCACCCTTGTGCACTTTGCTCTAAACCCTCAGAACCCCTGAAACCCTAAGTCTTTCATGCAAATGAATGAGGTAAAAGCATTAAGCCTTGGCACGTTATGTTTCACAGTTACTTTTCCAATCACTAAGAGCATGTGCCTATTTTCCAAGTCGCTTGATCGCTTCAGCCTGGGAAAATATTCCTTTCTTTCTCCCGACTTCGCTTTTCCTCTGTGTCGTGTAGTCTCTTAACACTTTGGAATATTCCCCTTGCATCTTCTGACTTGGCTACCTCTCTTCAGTCGCATGATCGCCAGATCCATGTTAAGCCCTGTGAAAGGTGGGACCCTCTTGGCCAGTCGGGTGATCGCGTGACCCCAAGCGAATATTCCTTTTTATCTCCCGACTTTGCTTTTCACTTTGTCGCGTAGTCTCTTGAAGAAATAGAATATTCCATCTATGACTCAAGACTTAGCAATTTCCTTTCAGTCGGGTTGTCGCTTGATTTCATGTTATGAGTTTTTAACATAATGGGACCCGCCTCAGTCGATTGATCGCGTGAAGAATTGGCAAGTCAAAGAAATGTCTTCCGACCTTGCGCCTACTTCATGTCGCATGGTTGCTGGATCAGCTCAGTCAAACAGTTAAGGTTCTTTCTTCAGTCGCGTGGTCTCGTGATAAATGGTGGTTAGTGGATAACAGTCATGACTCAGCGACTAACGGTTTCATGCTAAGAGATTTCCCTTAGTCGAGATGTCGCTAGATAAGGACGGTGAGTCAAATTTCCATAATGCGTAAAGTGGATGAAAGAAAAGATGACATCTGTCACAGAGCTAATGGTTGTCGCCTGATCACTTGATGAAGGAAGAGGATCACGCGATAACAAGACTAAGGTATGTTTACCCTCAGTCGCGAAGTCTCCTGATGATTTAGGGGCATAAGGAAATATAAAGCGATTAAAAGACAGTCGTTTGATGAAGGAATGACAGGATCCAATGGTGGTCGCGTAGTCTGGAGATCAAAGTGCCCTACACAGAAAGTACTCCTGACTCAGCAACAAAGGTCAGTCGGGATGTCGCTAGAAGAATTTAAGGGGACTCAGGCGCTGTTTGAAAAGTCAAAGGGCTCAGACTTTGGATCCCCTGACTTGGTGGCTAAGCTTTGTCGCGTGGTCTCGAGACAGAGAGATAGCATCTGGTGATCAGGTGATAAG
Source organism: Thuja plicata (assembly GCA_018584345.1). Lineage (NCBI taxonomy): Eukaryota > Viridiplantae > Streptophyta > Pinopsida > Cupressales > Cupressaceae > Thuja > Thuja plicata. The sequence goes on from MU227052.1 coordinate 490,884, forward strand.
CCATCACGGTTTAGGGTGGCAGTTAGGCGCATGGTCGCGGGAAGAAAGGTGAGTTAAGGAAAATGCCTCGCGACTTCGATTTCACTCAGTCGGGATGTCGCTGGATCTGGCTTGGGTTAAACAGAGGTAAAAAGCACAGTGTCGCTGGGTCGTGAGATTTAACCAGGGTTAAGGACTGATGCTCGCGACTTAGAGACTAGCCGTTGGTCGCTAGGTCACAGGACTTTGAATTTGAAATTCTGGCGGCAAGATGAAAGGGGAGAACGCTCGGCAGCCATGGTTTTTGTTTGCTCATGTTCCAGATTTGATCAGAGGGTTTCCAATTGCCAAAAATCATGCACAAAGCAGTCAGCCGAGATTTGGATAGATTTGTTTCAATATCAGTTAAAGGAGGAGATTCGACGTGTTGCAGGGAAGAACAGAGTTATGGCTGAGTTTCTAGAAGTGCCACAAGAAAGGAGAAGAAGTCTTAGGTGGTGACAAGGAGAACACTTGGCCATGCACTGTTCACAGACAAGAAAGACAGTTATTGTAGAGAGGTATAGGTGAACAGGTGTGCATGGCTATTCAGAGTGAACATAAATGTTACTAGCCGCCGTCTACCAAATCTGATTTCCAGTTGCCAGATCGAGGAGGAGCATGAAAATATCCATGAATATCTGTTTTGACTCGGTCATTCTCGACTGTTTTCTCTCTCTCTTTTCCTCTCTCCTGTGTTTTAGGGTTAGGGTTTTCCATGATCATCTGAAGCTTGTTGCATCCTAAGGGATCCCAAGATGGTCTGAGCCCTATATATAGCAGAAAAGTTGCAATTGCAAGGGTCGGTTCTTCTTCTTTTGTTCTTGTTGTTCTGTAACTTTTCTGAGTTCTTGACAGAGATAAAGAGATTTTGTAACCCAGGATTTCATTTTTATGCAGAAGGCATGCTCTATGATATTTCTTTGTCCTTGGTGTATTTTTTGTATGAGTCTGTAACTCACTGTGAGATGTAATGTGCAGAGTTCCAATTCTTGGATCAATTTGTTGAATTGTGTCAACCTTGTCTCTTTTTCTGCTAGTCTGTATGTGTCTTGATTGTTGATGGGTTAACTGTGAATGATCTAATTCCTCTTAATCAGTCCTTTCACAGCATCTACTTGTAGAAGAGTATGTCTGCTTGCAGGTTGTAACTAGTGTTTTATTGTTTAAAGCTGTTAACTGTGAAGAAGTCTTTCCTTTTAACAGGTTTACTCATGACCTGGTTATGAAATATTTATGCATGCCTATACAGGGGATTTGTGTTTTATTTACAATTCAGAGTTAGTTGACCCAGGGGTTTATCCTGTGTGTGTTATGTTTTCATGCCAATTTCGGTGCATCACCTAGTAGGTAGTTTGCTTTCAGTCATTTCCCTTTCAAGCACTCCTTCTATCCCTTTCCCTCAAAGATTTACTTTCCTGTTTGAGAAGCAAATTAAGGTGATTATCCAAGAGGAACCAGCCTAGAACCTGGAGGTCTCATCTCAGTTAGCATAGGTCCCACAACCTGGAGATGATTCCCTTGTTATACTGGATTATCAAGACCAAGAGAGCTTGAGATCAGAGGCGCAAATTTAGTGTATAACAGTATCATCTTTAATTTTCTCATCACGAGTCTTTGTTTTCTTTGAACTATCATTAATTCCCAATTATGTAGGTAAAGTTTTCTTAGGAGGTGGAGGCTTGTCAAAAGTAGTTTTCAACAATATCTTCTCAAGTGCCTTCCGAGTTTCCTTAGTTACTTCATCATATTTCCTTGCCATTATGTTCAGTAATCTGATCTTTGTTCTCAGTAGGGGTTTCAATTCTTTGATTATATTACCTCTTTCTTGTATGGATAACACAAGAAACATGTCATCAATCTCCTTGTTCCTATTTTGATCATCTTCAATTTGTGCCAAATGCTTTCTGTTTTCCAATTTTGTGTACAAAACTAAGGGTATGCTTCCTTCAACTTCCAAAAGTGTCTTCTTGAAACTAAGCATGTGTTCTATCACAATGTCTTCAATTTTTAGTTTATCTACTTCTTCATATCTATCATAATATTTATCAATAGAGACCAATTTTCCTTGTTCAATTGCTCTTTTCTCCAGCATCTTTATATCAGGTTTCTATGCTTTATTCTTTTAAGTTCTCTTCTCTTCTTCTTTAGTTGTGCTCTTCTCTTTTGTCTGCATACTAGATCTAGTTACTCTAGGAGTAACTTCCTTTGTTTGCTTGGTCTGTGGTTGTGATGGAGGTGTAGTGTCAACCATAATTACTTCAGGGGTGGAAGGGACATTAGTGCTTCCACTTTCTACTCCAAGGGATTTCTCTTCCATCTTCCTCTTAACTTCCTTAATTTGTTCCTCTGTCAGACCAACCTTCACTCCATAGTCATGAATAAGATTAGCAATTTTCCTTTTCCTAGGTCCTCTAGATTGCTCTTCTTTTACCTTTTCTGACTTCTCCTCATAGGTTCCCGACCTCTCTTCTATTGTGTCAATTTCTGATGCAAGAACATGTTCTACCTACATGGTGAGTACTTCAGAACTCACTTCATATCCCATAGGGTAACACCATTTCTTTCTAGGTACAACTGCTTCAAAACATACACAGTCAGTTTCAACCATAAAACAAATTGTGTCCTTATACTTCTTAACTATTTCCTCATGTAGTTTGTATCTATTCTTCATCTGTCTTTGTAAAATTTTAATCATTGCAAACAGTTCTCCATCTACCCAAGTAGTGTTCTGTCTCTTTTAACTCCGTGAAATCAAAATACTAGTGGGAACTCCTGTTTTCCAGCCACTAGGATGTAAACCAAGAAACTTGTGTTCAATATGAATGAACATGTGTACCAATAATGATCCAAATCTGAAATTTTTTTGTCCTATCCTTCTTTACAAGTTTAAAATTCTCAAGGAATTGATGTGCTAATACTTCATATAGGTTGTACTATGTGTTTTCCTTTATCATTCTCCAAGCCATCATAATCACTCCAGCTGATACTGAATTAGGTCTACTGCTGTAGTAAAATTTGTAACCAAGTATCATTGAAATCAAACTTACATCTTGTTGGAAAATATCCTGGACTATCATTGCCCTTCTATCCCATTTCATGTGTGTTAGGGTTTTGACTTCCTTCTTAATATGTTTCTCAGCAATGGGAACAATTCCGGTGTTATCAAGACCAATAATCTCATGAATTAGATCACTGCATATTTTCATAGGTTGGCTACCAATCCATATAAATTGGTCATGAACCCTGCTCATAAGTATCCTAAACCATTCATTCTCATCAAAGTCACACAAATTCATAACTTTCATTGTACTCAACTGACTAATGTGTTTCCATTCTTCCTTCATGATTCCATTTTTAGACATGTTTTAAATTTCTGTATATATATCTCTATCTTCCAATGTGTCATACTTACAGTGAATGTAAGCCCTAATATCTTCAACATGAAGTATGCCATGTGGGGTCTATGAAAATTCTCCTTCCGGATCCTCTTCACATGACTTATAAGGATGTTTCTTTAATTTATATCTTGGAGAATCAACAACATCAAAAATTACAGGGGCATCCATAACTTAGATGATGTAAAATACCTTTTTCACATGGAAATCCAAGTATATGCTCCAATCGATCATGCATGGTAGGTGTATAAATTTATGAATGCTTCTACTCTCTGATCTCCTCAGCTCGCTCCTTGTCAAATGATAGAAAAATGGATCATAACATGGGGCTTTATACAAGTTAGGCCATAACTTTATTTTTTACTTCAAGTTGTCCAGTCGGCTGCTACTTCTCGCGATCAAAATATACATATAAGCTGATGATGCACTCACAGATGTATGTTATATGATGTCTTCTTAGTGCATTCCCAAGCTTGCATGAGCTCACTTCATGATTTTAGGGGCAGCATAAGTTCTGATGTATGCATTTAATGCTCCCCTAAGGCCATGATCGACCAATTAGGTTGATTCTTTCTTGCTACCTTTAGGCAAAGATCCAGTAGCATCTACTGACTCTCCCTGAACTGATGTCTCACTTGTTTCTTTAATCTTCCATAGCTTACCACTGTTGCTATCTTTTGCTTTCTTAAAACAATTTTCAATTTCACTCTTCACATCTGCAACACTCTTGCCATTATCACTTTCATTCTTTTGAGGTCTCATAGGAGGTGGTACTCTTCTGTTTTCTACTCCATTATACCTGCAAAACTTTGCTATATGTTCTGGATTATTGCATTTGTAACATATAGGTGGTCTTCTCTCTTGATTAACTTGTAACTTACAGTACTTTGTAATGTGTCCAATGTTGTTACATTTGTAGCATATAGGTTTCATTGTAGGTTCTCTTCCATTATCTTGTCTATAACTAGGTTTTTTGCATTCTGTCTTCTTGTGCCCATATTTATTATAGTTAAACAATAACCAAAAAAAGTTATAAAAGGGGCATTACCTCTACAATATTTCTTCATGTGTCCAAATCTATTGCAACCAAAGCATCTACCTCTAAAAGGTCTAATCTTCTCTTTAGGTTCTTCAATAGATGGTTTCTTAGCATCAATATTCTCTACTGATTTCTCTTCCTGATTCTATGAACATTCAGTTTCATTGAAGCCAATACCAGTCATGTCACCTTTAGGTTTCTTCTTGTCTAACTATTCATCAATCAAGTCACTGCTAGTGTGAATTTTCTCAATGTGTTTCTTTTCTTCAGCTAGTTCAGCTTTCACAATCTAATTGTATTTCTCCTGTTCCAAGTATTTGTTCTTGTAGCTGTCAGCTTCATCTTTCATTTGATTCAATGCACTATTCAAGGTTTCTTCATCTTTCTTCTGAGCATCCTCCTATATCTACATTTCTTTAGCCATATTATTGTTCTCAAGCTTTAGAGTCTCAATCTATTCTTTCAATTGCTTCACCTCATTTGAATTTTCCTCATCTGAATCTTCTTTTATCTGAACCACAAGATCTTCTCTCTGACTTCTGGAAAGTTCAAGCTATTCTTTCAGTTTCTTTATGAATTTCTCAGCTCTTTGGAGGTTGAACTTCAATTCTACATTTTCTACTTAAGCATTGTCAAGATATTCAAGTGCAACTTCAAAGTTCTCCTGCAAACCATTCAAATCCATTATGATCTCCCTCAAGCTATTAGGATTTCTCTCCAAGGGCCAAAAGCTCTAATACCAATTGTTAGGATTGGATAATACTGAGAGGGGGGTGAATCAGTATTATAATAGTTAATTAAATTTTTCAAACACTTGAACATTAACCATACAATTGTAGTAAAGGAAAGAACATAAACAAATAACACAAAACTCATAACACCATGATTTGTTTATGAGGAAACCCTGGCCAAGGGAAAACCCTGGTGGGGATGATACCCACAAGCATGCACTAAAGTATAATGTCCCTGTTAGGAGCTGAATATTACATAGTACATTTTCTTGTTAAAGGAATAACAACCTTGTTAAAGGTTCACAACACCCTGTTAGGGGCCAATGAGCTTACAGCTCTTGCAAAGTAGTCCAGTTAAAAAAGGTTCTCTGTCATGAACAAAACAAGCATCAATAATTCTTAGATAGTTCCTTTATAGATATTTTGTCATTCTTTGCTTTTCCATTCACATATCTACTTTGCTAATCAACTAGTCCTTCAACACTTTAATCACTCAATCACTCTTACATGTCTTTCTCAAAAAAATATTACATATATAATTTATATCTTTACCAAGTCGGCTCCCAATAAGAATATTATAAACATTGTCAAGTAGGCGTTCATTACATAGTACAATTAATATAGTAAACATTAAATGTATAGTCAGCACTCTTGCATAGTCAAAGTGTAGACTATCAACAACAAAAAGATGTCTTCAATTTCTTGGGGTCGAAGTCTTGCTCCTTTATTCTTCGTTGCTATCCAACTGCTTTGTATTTTTGTTCTCTACTATTTTTTAGTCTTCAAATCCTCATAACTCTCCGTACAATTATCCAAAACCAAATCAATCTTAGGTGTATGCCAGAAATACTCCATACTATCTTCTACTAAGCTCGCATGCCTTAATTCATCGATCTCTATCTTTGACATCCAAAACAATACTGTATCTTTGTTTCTATACTTAGTCGATTTTGGACATACCAAAACTTAATTTTAAAACAATCGATCTCAAACCCAGATGTGTTTCCATAAATGACAACCAAAAAGTGTATCACATTTCCCAATTTGATCACTTGCCAACAACTTTGTGTTTTTCTTGTCGGGTAACACTATGACTTTGCTCATCAGTAATGCTATGCTTTTTCTCGTTGGGTAACACTGTGACTTTGCTCTTTTACTCTGTCTGTCAGCATGCACTCTATCGGTGTATACATTCACTTAGTGAATATTTTACTTATATGCATTACTGAAAGAATAGCCTTTGATTTATCGGTTTTTTGAAGTCTTTGGCAGTATTCCCATGACCGTATAGATTATATCAAGTTGACATTAATGACAATACAATACATTAACTGATTTAATGCCTTGCATGATCATCAACTTAAAATCCTCAAACATTCAATCAGTTACATGTCATCAAGGAACATGAATAACATGTTGATGGGGATCGAGTCTTGAAGGGGAGGTAAAGATGATAGTGACTTACGTTAGTTTAGGGTTGTGAATACCCTAAGCGATCTAGGAGAAAGATCTTAGAGTAGAGCCAAGCTGACTGTGTAGTAGCAACGAGACTATAGACCCACATTAGATTGGTATCAGAGCCCTAAAAGATTGGGGTGTGTATTGCTTGGATGTTATCTACAGGAACATCTGTTGACTCATCCAAGATGGTGACCAATGTAGAACTTGCAAAAGACGTGGAAGAGAAAAAAGAGGAGAATAGACTCCTAAAGGAACAATTGGCCTCAAGGACAACTAAGTTGGAAGAAGTGCAGGTAAGGAATACAACAGTTAATAAATGGATGAGAGAAGCTGATGGAAAGGGTAAAGCAGTGGCTGAGGAAGACATTATACCAGAGCCAGACCTTGTGCTTCAAGAAGAGCCATTCTTGAAAGCATTGAAGGCAATGAGTGGTAATTCCTTAGAAGGCGTGCCTCTATTTAGTGGCAAGATGGAACCAAAACTAATCATGGAATGGATAGAAGGTCTTGAAAATCACTTTGATTGTGATAATGTGACCAAAGCTCAAAAAGTAAGAATAGCCAAAACAAGATTGAGAGGAATTGCTCTCACTTGGTGGAAGTTTGTCCAATATGAGAGGACTAAAGAAGGAAAGAACCCCATAACTAGTTGGAAAGATATGGTGGCCAAGATGAAGGAAACTTACCTTCCTGATGATTATGAAGTGCAGTTGCATAAAAAGAGACAAAATCTAAGACAAAAATATTTAGAAGTCAGTGCCTACACAGAAGAGTTTCACAAGATATGCTTAAGGTCACATGTGATGGAAGAAGAAATCCTGAAAGTGGCTAGGTATCTGAATGGTCTCAAGTGGAGTATCTAAGAGGAAATTATTCTCTTAATCCCCAAGACTGTACAACAATGTTACCAACTAGCCCTCAAGGTGGAGGAAAAATTCAAGAAGAAGCAAGATTAAAATAACAGAGGATGAGGAAGAGACAATAGAGGTCATAGAGGAGGATATGGAGGAAGAAATCAGAGTGAGTCCAAACTCACTGATAATCAAGGAGAATCCAGTAACATAAGAGGTGTTTATAACTAAGGAAGAGGTTCAAATAGTAGTTCAATAGGAAGAACTAATAACCAAGGAAGAGGATCTTACTTCTCTTCAATTAAGCGTTACAACTATCAGCAATTTGGACATCCTACATATCGGTGTCTTGAGAAGAGTTATACATCACAAGGAGGAGAAAGGAGAGTCCACTATGTGCAAGAAGAGTCTTCTAGAAACAAGACAATAGAAGTTGCACTAGATTATGAGAATGGAGAGAATCTAATGATTCGTAGAGCACTCCTCAAAGAATTCAGTAAAGAAGAGACAAGCCAAAGAAGATCTTTATTTCGAATCAAATGCAAGGTACTTGGTAAGGTCTATAAAGTTATCATAGATCTAGGTTCTACTGATAACATTGTTTCTTTAGAAGTTATTGAAAAGTTAAAGTTGAAAAGAATTCCTCATACTAAGCCTTATAGGGTTACTTGGCTGAATAAAGATCAACATGTATTAGTTAATGAACAAGCTTGGGAAGAATTTTCCATAGGGAGATATAAGGACCAAGTGTTGTGTGATATACTGCCCATGGATGCTTGTCATCTATTATTGGGTAGACCTTGGTAGTTTGATAGAGCTACAGTGCATGATAGAGCTAAGAACTCCTATTCATTTATGAAAGATGGAGTAATTTTCAAGATTCAGTCAATCTTGGAAGAAGGCAAAGTGAAGAAAGAAGGTCCAAACATATTTTTAGTAGGTGAGAAAGAGTTCTTACAAACATTGAAGGAAGAAGATGGAGTAGGCTTTGCTTTGGTTCTAAAGCCAAATATTGATAAAGGGGATAAGAAGGAAGAGTTACCCTTAGAAGTGAAATAGATGTTGAGTCAATACCAAGACATCATTAGTGATGGTCAACCAGCTAGTCTACCACCTAAGAGATCTATTAGTCATTAGATTGACTTCATCCCCGGAGCCACACTTCCCAATAAAGCTGCTTATAAAATGAATCCACAATAGAATGTAGAGATAGCCAACCAAATTCAATATTTTCTTGATCAACGAATGATTAGAAGGACCATAAGTCCATGTGTTGTTCCCACATTCCTAGCCCCAAAGAAGAATGGTACTTGGAGGTTATGCACAAATTCCAGGGCGATAAATAGGATCACCTTTCGGTATAGATTTCCAATCCCTAGGATAGAGGGCTTGATGGATTGTCTAGGAGAGCTAAGTATTACTCCAAGATAGATCTTAAGAGTGGGTATCATCAGATAAGGATACAAGGTGAATATGAGTGGAAGAATTGTTTTAAGACTACTGAGGGACTCTATGAGTGGCTTGTTATGCCTTTTGGGTTATCAAATGCCCTAAGCACATTTATGAGGTTAATGAATGAGATGTTGAGAGAATTCATTGGAAAATGGGTTGTAGTGTACTTAGATGACATTTTAGTGTTTAGAAAAACCAAGGAGGATCATCTTAGACATCTACAAATGGTGATGCAAAGATTGCATGAAGAGAAGTTGGCAATCAACTTGGAGAAGAGTGAGTTCATGAAGCAAGAACTCATATATATGGGTTTTGTTATCTCAGAAGATAACTTAAAGATGGATATCAGCAAGGTGGAAGAAATTTTGAATTGGCCTACACCTAAGTCAGCCATAGAAGTAAGAAGCTTCCATGGATTAGCACAGTTCTATAGGAAGTTCATCAGGCAGTTTAGTGAAATTAGTGCACCTATTTTAGATACCATAAAAGGAGGTATGAAAGCAAAGTTCCAATGGAATGAGCAGGCTAATAAAGGATTTGAGGATTTGAAGAAAAGGATAGAAACTCAACCTATTATTACACTTCCCATCTTTGATAATTTGTTTACTATGGAATGTGATGCAAGCAATGTTGCCATAGGTGCAATTTTGAGTCAAGAGGGAAAACTAGTAGCTTTTCATAGAAAAAACTGAATGATGCAAAGAGGAAGTATTCCTCATATGATTTGGAGATGTACACATTAGTACAAGCACTAAGGAAATGAAGAAATTATCTCCTTCCCAAAGAATTTGTAGTCTTTACCGACAATCAGGCTTTAAGTTTTTTGAATTCTCAAGACAAACTAAGCTAGAAGCATATGAAATGGGTAGAGTACATTCTAGCCTACACCTTCACCATCAAGCACTAGAAGGGAGTATAGAACAAGATAGAAGATGCATTGAGTAGAAGGTTGCTCACGGTGCAAGAAATTCAGTTAAGAAGCAATGGTATAGACAGTTTCAAGGATCTATATTCAGCAGATGAAGATTTTTCAGCAGCATACAGGATATATCAAGATTTTTAGAATTGCTGTCATATTGAGTTTCTGATTTCACCCTACAAGAAGGTATTCTATTTAAAGGAGGAAAACTCTATGTACCAAAAGGTTCAATGAGGGATAATTTATTACAAGAGAAGCATAATCCTTCAATGAGTGGACATTTTGGGGTGCATAAAACCTTAGAATTGGTGCAGTGGTACTAATATTGGCCAAGAATGAGCAAAGATGCTCAAAAGTATGTAGAGACTTGCATATTTTGTCAAAAGGCCAAGGGTACTTCATCAAATTTAGGATTGTATCAACCACTTCCAATCCCAAACCAACCTTGGGAGTGTATCAACATGGATTTTGTGGTTGGACTTCCTAAGTCCAAGCTAGGAATGGACAATATTTTTGTGATTGTGGATAGATTTAGCAAGATGGCTCACTTTATGCCATGCAAGACCACACATGATGCATGCTATATAGCACATATTTTTTTCAAAGAAGTAGTGACGATACATGGATTTCCTTTGAGTATTGTATCAGACTGAGACTCTAAGTTTATGAGTCATTTCTGGAAAAGCTTATGGTAGAAGCTCGGTATGAACCTTTCCTCCAGCTCGACATATCACCCACAAACCGATGATTAGACTGAAGTGGTGAACCGAAGTTTAGGAAATATTTTGAGATGTATCACAAAAGAATATGGACAATCATGGATTAGTTACTTGCATAGGTAGATTTTTCCTACAATGATATAGCCAATAGATCCACTGGAAAATCCCTTTTGCAATAGTATATGGGATTCATCCCAGGGGCATATGTGAACTTGGGGATCTTGGAAACAATGTAGAGAAGAGCGGTTATGCTAAAGATTTTTCTCATTCCATGAAAGAATTCCATCATACTGTGAAGAAGAAATTAGTGGAGAGTACAACTGACACCAAGCAGAAGGCAGATGAAAGGAATTTAAGAGATGTCCAGTTTCAAGTTGGAGATTTGGTCATGGTGCACCTAAACAAAGCACAGTTTCAAAAAGGTGTCCCGAGTAAGCTTCAGATGAGAAAGATAGGCCCTTGTACAATTTTGGCAAAGTATGGGTCTAATGCTTACAAAGTTGACCTTCCTACTGATATGGGTTTATCTCCATTCTTTAATGTGGTAGATCTGGTGTCCTATAATGGACCAATTCTAGAAGAAGATCCTAATTTAACAACAAGAATAGAGGATCTCAAGGCACTAAAACTTCCAGTATCCCCAAATCCAAGAGTAGAGAAGATTCTAAGTTCAAGAGTTTCCAAGAAGACTAGAACAAAGACATACATGGAGCATCTAGTCAAGTGGCAAGGACAAGCTAATTCTGAAGCTATATGGGTAAAAGAGACCAAATTTAAGAAGTTGGGCATTGATCCCGACCTAATCCAATCACCTGGAAGTTGATTTCTCTCTGTTGGGGGAGTATGGTGCAGGAGAACTTAAAGAACTAGGGTGAAAGACCCTTATGAACTCTTAGATTAGTTTTGTTGGTTTGTAAAGTGTTTTGTTCATTCATTCTTGTAATGATCGAGTGGAAAAATGGGTCAAGTTGATGAACAAACACTCTAGTTTCTTAGTTGGTTTCTTTTAGTTGTGTGTGTGTGTGTGTGAGGTAGTTTGTAAGCCTTTGGAAATCCAACCAAGGAATTAGGAAATTTTGATAAGCTGCTCGGTATCACTAGCACTCAAGTTAACACTGAATTTTGGTTAACACTAAATTTTGGTTAACACTAGATTTCGGTTAACACTAGCACCCGATTAAGACTGGTGCTCAATTTTACATTACTGTTTCTCAGTAAATTTAGTCATAACAGCTTGTGAAAAGAGGATCAAGTCTTTAATGGATAGTATGGGTAGTTGTAACGGTTCCTGAAGAGATGCTTGTGATTGAGTGGGCAGTTAGGGTTTTTCCAATGATAGGATGGTTAATAATGACATCCCAAGCATTCATTTTAAAGAGGAGAGAGTAGAGGTTGCAAGGAGAAGGAGGTTATAGAAAGTTACAGAGTTGCAGATTATTGTATTGTTGTATTTTATTTCCAGTAATGAGAAGTTTTAGACTATGTGTTTAGTGAATATCAAGCTTTGTCGTTCCTTTTTCATGCATGTAGATTAGTTTACTTTATTTCTATTTTGCAAGTTGTTAGTTCTTCACCCATTCCGAGTTCTAAATAATAGTGGCCCCTCGAGATTCTTGAGTTCATGGTGAAAATCATGTGTTGGGATGGAACTTGAGAGGAGCCCTTGTACATAGTTTCCTTTTTGTTTTTGGTAGGAGAAGCAACAATTAGAAGTCTAGATATCTTACCCTAGGGAATCTCGGTAATAATCTGGCTAGGGAAGAGAATGAAAGAAATGTTCTGAAAACATTGATTGAGGGAGTATAATAAATATATTTGTGTAGGTTTAGTGATGAAGATGAATAAAATGTCGAGGGGGACTGAGTCTTCAAGGGGAGGTAAAGCTGATAGTGACTTACCTTAGTTTAGGGTTGTGAATACCCTAAGAGATCTAGGAAAAATATCTTAGAGCAAAGCCAACCTGACTCTGTAGTAGCAACAAGACTCCAGACCCACATCATTATAGGTCAAATCTGGAGATCTGCCACCCTACAACTAAATCCAACTTAGGGTTCTACATGATCTAATATCCTTAAGGACAAACTTGGCTCTAATATCACCTGGCATAGGGGAGAACAGGATCAGGCAGGGCCAAAGGTACACCCAACTATCCAGTCATCTTGCAGATTAAACACAATGGAAGAAAAAAAAATTAATAATAACACCAAGGAGAGAAGGAACAACAAAATATGTTTTATTATTTCATTCAATTACAACATACATGCCTAGCTGTGAGTCCTTGTGGGTTACAGCCAACAAGATTTATGAAAAATCTAGACTTTTCTACCTTCTACCTTCTCATATCATCATCTGCTACTTGCTCTACTAGATCCTTCCTAACCGACTTCTAGACATCCCTATTTATACTTGCCAAAGAGGCTTACAAAGATGGAAGGTTGACTACCAATGGTCCACACACATCCCAAGACAAGATCCAAATATTAAATGCACAACCAGAAATTAATTACAAAAGTCACCTCTAACAAGAACCAATCACAGAAAAGATCGATCAAAGAAGAACTAAGCATCAGGTTCACTCAGTACAGGAAGGAACACCCGGCCAACACTAGATAGCTTGACACAAATAGGAACTTGGCCAACACTAGATAGCTCAACATATACTGCAGCTTAGAAAGAAATACAACTTGACACTAACTGGAAGAATGAACAAAGATGAGCAGGATAGCAAGGAAACCCAAGATGCTCCTCTATCTTCCTCAACCATATATCTAAAAAAAATGATATTGAACATCAATGTGCTTTGTTTTTGCATGAAAAGTTAGGTTCTTTGCTAGGTAGATCAAACTTTTATTGTCACAAGATGCTCCTAAACTAGCTTCACTCTATCTTCCTCAACCATATCTCTGAAAAAATGATATTGAAAATCAATGTTCTTGGTTTTGGCATGAAAATTTAGGTTCTTTGCTAGGTAGATCAAACTTTGAATGTCACAATAGACTAATACTGATCCTTGTTTTATTCCAATATCTGAACACAACCTCTTAAGCCAAGTGGATTATTTACAATCATAAGTATTTGTGATATACTCTTCTTCTATTGGTGGACAAAGTAATCACAACCTATCACTTACTCATCCAACTAATTGCCCTACCAAACAATGTAACACACATAAAAAGTGGTGGATCTTTTATGATCAATATCACCTACCCAATCGCATCCACACAACCATGAATATCAAGGAAAATCGTGTCTCCTATCATATTACCGTGATAACCCAAAGAATACTTTGAGGTACCCTTCAAATATTTGAAGACTCTTTTAACTACATCCCAATGAGCTCTACCAGGATTAGACATATATCTGGAAAGAACTCACATTGCTTGAGAAATGTTTGGTCTAGTACATACCATAACATAAATCAAACTTCCAACTGCACTATGGTAAGGTACTCTTCTCATGTCTTCCATCTCTAATTGAGATGTAGGATAGTTTGAAATATACAATTTATTTCTAACTATAAAAGGAACACATAATGGTCTACAATCTTGCATGTTGAACCTCTGTAAAACTGAGTTCACATAATTACTCTAGCCTATCCATAGCTTTCTGTTCACTCTATCTCATTTAACTTCCATCCCAAGAATGTGTGTATCTACACCAAGGTCTTTCATTTAAAATTTAGTAGCAAGCTGAGACTTCAATTATACAATCATAAGTTTACTAATGAATAAAATATCAACATATAATGCAATGTACAAGAAACAAGCACTATTAGATTTATAATAAACACAATGATCTGATTTAGAACACTCAAATCCCAAACTCAACGCATATGTATCAAATTATTGGTACCACATCTTAGGACTCTACTTGAGGCCATACAAATATTTCTTCAATTTTTAAACCAAATTACTTTTACCATGCAGTGCTCTAGTTGTGTCATGTAAATATCCTCCTCCAAATAACCTTGAAGGAAAGCAGTTTTCATATCCATTTTCTCAACCTCTAAATCATAAATGGCAGCAATAGAAAACAAAAATCTAATGGATGCCATTTTTGTAATAGATTAAAATATCTCACCATAATCAACACCCTCAATGCGAGATTTGCCTTTTTTAACCAACCTTTCTTTATACTTCTCAATGCTTCCTTATGAACCAATGTTTTTCTTAAACACCCATTTGTAACCAATAGGTTTTTGTCCTTTAGGAAATGGTACAAGATCCCATGTATCATTCTTTTTTAAAGTTGTCTTTTCTGCCCATCTATTCTCTCTGATGAACTATCCATCTAAAATTCCTACAAAAGGATCACAAAGTATATTCTATAGAATCTCGCACTCAAATATGGATTAATTCAAAAAAACCAACAACCCACAATTGAACCAAAGGTGACCAAGCTCTAATACCACTTGTAAGAAACTTAAGTAGCAGAACAACTTCCTACACTAACCCTAAGAGGATAATAATGTAAAAACATTCTGAGATCTTTTTTCATAATTATAGAAACTTAACAAAAATAAATATAAGGATAAATAACATTCATACCCCAACACAAAGATTTCTGTGGGAAAAACCCTTTCAAGAGAAAAACCATACACTCCAAAAGAAGCCCAATATATTAATCAACAATAAAAAATAGATTACAATACACTTGTAGAGCAAGATTCTTTCAAAAGTATCACTGACTATAGATATAAAGGTACCTAGAAAGACATAAGACTCTTACACTAAACCTCCATCTCATGCACATAATATATAGGAAATACAATACAAGAAACCATCAAATCGTATACAAAACCATGGGCTAAAACCACCCCAAAAAGAGGCACCCATCTTATCTCCAATCAAATATTCCCTATGATATGTCAATACAAACACCAACACTTGTATCTCCATTTTACAACTCATTTATTTGTTCGAGGCATTTTTAGAGTTCCTATTTCAAGAGACCCAAGTTTCGGAGGCCATAACTATTGAATCGTGTACCTGATTTTCTATTGAAACCACTTTTTGGAAACATATCAAAGTGATCTATAGCTGGGACAATGTAGTGCCATCCCCAACACATTTTGACCCTTTTTGAAGCCTCCAAGGCCTTCAAATAGAGTTTAAATTTTTTGTACCAACTTAAAAATAGTTGCCACCAGTGACTGCAAGGTTGAGACACATTTTCCTAGCAACATAACACACACTAATCATTAATATTATTGATAATATTAAGTGCAAAATTAATTTATTGATCCCTAACTATTGTTACTCTTATTGAATTCTAATCCTAATTGAATCTTAACACTAAATTAACCTTAGGCTTAGTTAAACCCTCATTAAACCAAAATGGTGATTAAACCCCTATTGAATTGTAACCATAAATTAAACTTAACCCTAAGCTAACCTTAACCTTATTGTAACCCTAATTGAGCCTTAACCCTAACACTAATCCCATATTTTATCATAGTGTGAAAACCTTAATTAAAATCTAAATGAACCATAACTATAACCCTAATTCAAGCTCAATTGAACACTAATCTAAATCATAACCCTAATTGATTCATACCCCTAACCCTAATCAAACACTATCACTTATTAAATTGAAAGCATAACCTTAATTAAACACTTATATATAATTTCTAATCTTTAAATGAGCCAAATCTTAGCCTTGACTATAACTAACTATTAAACTATAATCTAAATTAAACCCTAATCCTTGTCGTAATTGAATCATAATCCTTATTGAACCCTAACTCTAGATGTAATTATAACTATAGTTACACCTTAGCCATAATTGGACCCTTACACCCCAACTCAAGTTAAACTCGAACCTAACTGTAAGACTAAATGAACCCTAGCCCAAATTGAACCCTAAATGTAACCCTAACCTTAATTAAACCTACATAACCTTAGTTGATCCCTTATTAAATTGTAATTGAAAGATATTGTAACATTATCCTAAATCGAGTTAAACCCTCATTGAACCCTAGTCCTCATTAAAGTCTAACCCTAAGCTAAATTTTACCATATTGTAACCCTAATTGAACCTTAACCATTACCATAACTAAAGTCTAATTAAACTCTGCCTTAACCTTAATTACAACCTAATAGTCATTAGGGTTTGTGCAAGAAGATGAGGGGCTAAAAAGTGGCGATGTGAAAAAAATCCACTTTTCACTTCTCCAAAAGTGCATGAAAATGTTTGTTGACTTTTTAGTAGGCCTAGGTGTCAGTACACCTGGGAAAACCTAACACCAAAGAACAAGCCTAATCAGGTACCTTCTTTTTTTAGGTACCTAATTTTTTTGGGTACCCGAAACCTATGGCATAAATAAAAACCCGCGAGTCATTTTTATTATTTCTCTCATTGCCTGCAGATTGAAAAATGACTAGGTTTATCCCCTACAGGATATTTTTGGGTACCATATTTCTCCAACAAATTCAACTTTGCGGTATATACTGTAAGTAAATTCTTGATATATTTTGATTTATTTCTTTCATTTTGATGTTAAATGAAGTTTTTTTGGTTGAAATAGGGTTTTGTATTGATTTTTTAATAATATATGAAATCAATTTGAAATTTATATTTATTTTTTATTTAATAATGCATGGCTGACAA
The DNA here is from genome assembly GCA_018584345.1 of Thuja plicata. NCBI lineage: Eukaryota > Viridiplantae > Streptophyta > Pinopsida > Cupressales > Cupressaceae > Thuja > Thuja plicata. The sequence continues at coordinate 508,081 of MU227052.1, forward strand.
TAATGAAGAAAATAACCCCCCACCCAATAATGATCCCTAAAACAATCCAGAACCGCTTCAAAACCCTTGATCTTTAGAGGATTTGATACAAGACAATTTGAACACTATACGGGGCTTCCAAAACACATATCATAATATACCTACATTAGGTCCCATGCTTGCCACCCTAAATACCATTTTTTAAAATATTGACACACTTACATGACAACATAATGCTACTCTTCATTAGCATGATGATATGCATGCCCAATTTGATGACGGGCTTGACCATGATGGGATTGTAGCCCTTAATATAACTAAAGATGATATATCCTCCCTTTTTGTGAATCCTAAAACCGGATTAAAATTTGACTAAATGGTGCACAAACAATATGCATAGACACTTTTGGGATCGCTGGTGGATGGTTTTTGATAAACCACCCCACAGCAATTTGGAGGTCCCTTTCTATTTTATAAAAAAAATTTATGCTAAGTTTGTGCTTGGTCACAATGTAAATTATTGGAGCATGAGGCCCAACATGGGTGTAGGTGGGGGAGCTCCTCAAACTAGGCCATTTTCCAAGTGCAAAAAGGCCACTACCTTTGTCCCCCCCACTGATGTATCACCCCCTCCTCCAGTGCAACATCCATATATCATTGCAGAGGCTGCCTCACAGAGTATTAGGGCCATCCACATACTGTGTGATCAGTTGATCTCCCAGACCAGGTCATTGTTGCCTCTTGGTGTGGATGATGTTGGCACATCGACATATGGTAGCAGTTCACATGTCTGCATTCCCCTATTTGCATTATATGCAAGAATTTGTGTCTCAGACCGCTTACTAATGCTGATACATATCAGTACATTATTGATTAGGAGGATACATGAGATGTAGCTATAGAGGTTGCAACACCTCATGGAGCATCTGTGTCTCATGAGAGTGATGAGGAGGGGCATGCAGAGCTATGGACTCCTGTTGATACAGTAAGAGTAAACATTATAAATAAATGTCACATGACCTATTTAATTTAAAAATAATTTATTTATTTAGATGATTTTTAATGATTGCATGCACTTATGTATATATATTTGGTCCATTATGTTCAGTCAATGACAGAGGAGGAGTTGAGACAGGTGGATAACTCCACAATTTTGGTCATTTCATTTGGCCTTGACACCTATATGGTATATTGTAAAATATGTACCCATTAGTTTTTTTATATCATTTGGTGTACATGCTTAAATCTCTATCAATTAGAGCAATAAAAATCATACATTTACTAATATATTTTCATCTTATTGTACTCTTGCAGGTATCAGCTGATGTTAGTGTGGGGCATGAGGGGGTTCCTTCTTCATGTGTTTGTTAGGACTGAAGAAGAATTAGGGCTTTCATGGCGGCTTTTTTTTTTGAGTTTGCAGAGTGTTTTATGACTTCTTCTTGCATCATTGAGTTGTAGAGGGGTGTTATGGTCATATTTTGTTCCTAAGTTGTCACCCTTATGGAGTCAGATCTATCGCTAAGCTCCCTAGTCTTTGCTGCTATGCTTTATGTTGAAAATGCCTTAGGTTTATTATCCCACATTAGTCACGCTATGAAGTACCTTAGTGTTTTTATGTCTCAACCCATAATAGTTAAGTGTCAAAAGGAAAGCACCTTTTTGGCCGATGGTTTGCAAGATGTTGCGGTTAAGTGGTTGCCAGCTGGTGGAAAAATGGATAAATTTTGGTGGGCCCATGTTGGAGAGATGCTCAGCTAGTGATGTGGACGAGGAAAAAAGGTGGAAACAAGGCATGATTACACAGTCTGAGTAAGCATAGGTCCAGTCAAATTGCATGGTAGCGTGGAGGTGACATTTGGCAGGTATGACATGTGGCAGGCTAGGTTGGATGGACACGCGGCAAGGTTCCAGCAAGTAGGGTGGTGCCACATGGCACACGTCAGAAAGGTGATTGAGTGGACTGAAAGGTGGATCAAATCAGTGGGAGACATGTGACAGTAAATGGAAGAGCATTGTGAGGGCCATATCGAGATCCAACGATGATGCGCTACCATGTGAAGGGAAGTTGCAAGGATATTAAGCATCACGCGGTCGCGAAATGGATGACGCATGTCCCAGGTGACAAGGTAAGAAGTGTGGGGACTACGTAGGAAACTTAATACAGGTGGTTCTGAGGCCGAATGAGATGGTGCCATTTGGTCGTCAAAGTGGTTTGACCGGGAAAAAATAATATTTAATTTTACTTTATGCTCACATTACTAAAGTGCATCGATGGTCACCTTTTAAAGTTTCAAAAGGGTCATGATATCGGCCATTGATGAAGTTTGGTGCCAGATAAATAGCCATTGTGGTTATTATTTTAAAATTTTAAATCTTTCTGCGTGTTTTCAATATGATGGCGTGTTCTCAGGCCTGCATGCGAGTGGCTCAAGGTTTCTTTTACCATGATCTATCTTAATGGCATCATTTGTGTATTTGGGGTTGTGTTCTGCAGGTCTAAAAATCTTCAATGCAGTATGGTGGCTTCATAGATCTCTAACCTTTTCTATTTTTAGAATTTCTTTTCCATGTTGTTGATGTACTCTACATTAATGAGATTGGATCCTTATTTGTATTTTGGCAAGTGGATTGTCAGAAAAATCTTTCAGTGATCTTTTGAAGAAGATCAGATTCAGTAAGATATGACGGTATTGATTTCTTAGATGGATGGATGGATGGTTGTTGAGAACCCTACCCTAGGGTTTCACCCTTCTACTTATGCCTTTTCTCTCTTTATTGTAAGGGTTCAAAAGTTTTGGTTTCAAAGCTTTGTCCTAGGGAATATAGCAGTTGTATAATATTGTATATATATTGAATAGAAATTTCTTGTAATCTTTAGCACATTATTGAAGTGGTGAATTTCAGATTAGATTTGAGCATGTACATGATTCATCATACTTAATATAATTATTCTAGTTACAGGTCTCTCCTTGGTGTCAATCTTATGAGTTTTGGGTTTTCTGATTTAGTGCATAGGGTTACTTATGCATATGTTTTATTTCACAGTACTTGATCCAGGATCAAGTGAAACATACTTTGGATAGGGCATGAACTCATTTTTATTTGTCTACAGAAGGATATTATAAGTAGTGGTTGGTCTGCAGTGATTGTGTTTATGTCTTTAAATCTTTGATAATAGTTGGTTCATGTTTCTGTATTTGCATTTGAGATCTACCCAATGGATAAGGCACTGATCAAGGATTAGCAAATTTTGTTGAGATTTATGTTTGGTTTGGTCAGGTTATATTCTCCAAATTAACATCAAACCCATATTCAAATCCCTATTATTTGAGGTTGTTGTTTTTTTTCCCATATGGTAATTGCGAGTCAATGAATGTATGGTTAGCATTTAGCACTTTCTTATCATAGATTTGTTGTTAAATCTAGAAGTGAGGAGTTGCAAAAAGATATATCAATCTAGATTAGGTGTATCCACCTTGGTTTTGCAGAGCCAAAAGTGCAGAGGGCAGTCTTGTCCCTATAGTTGGTCCAATTGTCTTGTAGAGCTCTCATACTTGGAGCTAACTGTAGACGTCTAAAATTGTCCTTATATTAATTTAATTAATATTCCCATAAAATTATAATTAATTTTAATTAATTAATTAATTATATTTTTTATATTATTCTATTTACTTAATTAAATTTATTTAATTAAATATAATTCACTTTCCTTAGTATTTAAATTTAATTTAAATACCATCCCCTTTAATGTATTGAATTTCATTTATATACATTACCCCTCATCAATCCCTTTTAAATAAATTTTTAAATTTATTTATTCCCTCATATAATTTAATTCTACTAAACCACAATTAATCTAAATTTAATTTAGATTAAACTAATTTGAACCTAGATCCTACCCTACCTCACATCACTCTCACCAAATAGACCTATTTATTTATTAACTAAGGTTAATTAAGCTAATTTCTTGATTCCTACACCAATTAGTCCTAATTATTTGCTCACACATGTGTGAGCAAATTTCTAAAAATCCACTTTTCCAAATAATCCTTATTTGGTGCCAGCAAGGTTTCTTACACCTATGATGACACCCTCTTACACTTTCTAAAAGTGTCTCATTGGTCCAAAACTCTTACACCTTTTACAAGATCCTTCACATGTGTACTTTAAGTACACTTTGATCCATCACATCCCTTCATGCATTGTTATCATGCTAGTTTAACTCTAGATTTCTTTAAGTAATTTAGCATTTCATAGCAATCTTAGTTCATTTCATTTTTGAATCTAGATATCACATCTTAGGTTTATAATGGAATGAATCTTAGTTAGTTTTTCTTAAATCTTGCATATCAATCTAGGTTAGTTTTGCATCTTCATTAATGGTGAATGGCTTGAGACAAGTTCTTCATACTTGTTCTTGAGCTCTTCATCCATCATTAGCTTGCATTATAGTTTCATCCATCAAAATCATAGTGGGATTAAGTTATTGTGTTGGGAGAGCACACCCACAATTCTCTAAGAGAAAATCAACAAGGCTTGGGTGCACTTATTTGGCTCATCGGAGGTTGTGATAGATCTCTTGTTATTTTTTGTAGTATGCTTCTTAGACATGTTTAATGTAGCTTATTGATTATGTATCTCTAAAATTTTCATGTATGAGCATGCTCCCAATAGGTTATATTTTATCACATACATTTTGGCACACCCGGTGGGACCCATGCCCCTATTTTTCTAACATTTTTTGCATTTTTCATGATTCTAGAAACTTTTTATGTAGACGCGTCTGCGCTCTGATTCTGCCATATGCATTTCTAGAATGTTGTCTGCACAGATCGTCGTTTGTGATACTTCACTGTCTGCGCACATAAAACTGTCGTCTACGTAGAATGACTATCTACGCTTAAAAAACTATTGTCTGTACAGAAATCCTCAGTCTGTGTAGATCACCATCTATGAAAATCACAGTCTGCACACTGTCATTGTTATTTCTGCATTTCTTGCATTTTAAACTAGTTTTGAGAGATGGGTATTTATTGAATGGTTTCTAGAAAAAATTTATGTATGTTTCAGACCAATTTTAGCACCAGGTCTATATTTAAAATATATCATTTAAGTATAAGTGACTTATACTTTAATATATATTTTAAATATATACTTCCAAGATGTTTGAGAGTGGTTTCAGCTTCATAGGAGTTAAGATGCAGAATCTAGTTTTTCAGGATTTTTAAGAAATTTCAGACTTAGTCAAATTTTAGGATTCATAAATCAACATATTGTCAAGAATCAAGTGTTACTAATCCGTTTGCCTTTTAGCAGCATTTTAGGGTTGAAGAATTTAAAGATTACAAATATTTTTCATGCAGGTTTCCATGGATTTTAATAGATTTTGGAAATGAACTTGTATGTTTAAACATTATTCTTTGAATGAATGTTGCTTAAAAGAGTAATCAACCACATCCAATATTGAATGTATAAGGGAATGAATCTAACAAAATCTTGAATGACTTAAGGAAAAACAATCACACCTTTCTTACATGTTTTCCTTCTTGATGTATGGAAAATAAATTGAACTTGCATGCTTAACCATACTATTGTGTCTTTTACTTAGGTATAAAACACTTAGTTGTTCTAATTAGGTTCAATTCAGAAAATGAACTCATTTTGGTGTGTTTGAAGAAGTGTTTTTCAACACTTCTTTCAAGCTATTTTTCATTAGATAGATCCATTAAAATTACATGGCGCTATGATTAAACTATATCCGTATCCTCTCCCCTCACCTTCGTGGAACTTGGGTGAAGAGAAAGCTTAGCTTAATGTAGCTTCTAGAGAGGCTTGTCTAGAGGGTGCGCTTCCCCTTTAGAGGATGACCTCAAATTGGTAAATCCTTTTGGCCGGTATAGAAATAAGGTGTGACCCAAAGGTCTTCTTTATCCCTTCAAGCTCAGGTAGGTCATGTTCAATGGTAGTCCATACTAAGTGAATATCCTCAGCATACTGGCATGGTTGAACTAGAGACTTAAGTGTCTTACGCTGTACAAACTGATTGTGGGGATGCTAGGAATCTTATTAGCAACTATAAATTAGTAGCCTACCTGATTCACCTCTGAATGGTGACTTATTATATTGCAAGGGGAGGGAAGATTCTTCCCTTAAGATTCCCATCATATGTGTCCCAAGGTATTGTGTCATGAAAGAGATCTTCGTAGCACAGAAAAAATACCTAGAAAAAGGCAAAAACATGGGTGCCCTTCCAGGGGTGACACTATTGTGTGAGCCAAAGGACTACCAAGCAATGTGCCTATAATATTTCATGTGAAGCCAATTTCTTAAGGTAGCTACTATTTTTATTGTCTTCTTTATGTTAAACCATGTAAAAACATAAGTGTCTTGAAAGAATATCACAAATTTATCAAAATTCCCCAAAGTCACAATTGCTTGTCTCCTAAAAGGTTGCTTTGTCCCTTCCAAGACTATTTTCAGATATGTGTCTTCAATAACTATTAGCTATGCCAAAAATTTGAGTCAAGGTATACTTAGCATAGTTAATGCCTTTGATGTATGTTGAAAATCAGTTCTTGCCAATAAACAAATTGATCTAAAAAGTCCCAAATCAGTTAGAATCCTACATTGTCATCTCCACATCAACCCACTTCTTCATCATCATCATCATACTTCTTATCCTAATCACCTCTTCCAATTCATTCTTATTCTTCTCAATCATTCTAATCATTCCATCCCAAACATCCACAATCTTCCTAATCCTCATCCTAATCATCTCTCTAAATCCACATCAATATCCTCTTTCTTAATCCAATCTAATCATTCATCTTCCTCCAACCTAATCCAATCATCATTCTTCTAATCCAATCCATTTTTTAACCTCATATCATTCTATCCAATCCTAATATAATTCATATTCCTCTTCATCCAAAACCAATCACACCTTAATTATTCCCATGTCTTCAAACACCCCCCATCGATCTTTTAAAGTTCATCCATTCTTACTTCAAAATATTCATCCACATCTCCTAATTCCAATTTTCATAAAATCTTCTACTTTTGATTTAGGAGCACCATAGTCATCCTAGTTATCTTGATTGACCCACATCCAACCATAGTCAAGATTAACTCACATCAAATCAAACTTCATATTTTAGACCTTCATCAAGATGTTTCATCTCAAACCTTAGGTTGAAAGATTCATCAAAGTGTTTCATAGACCCTCATCATTAGCAAAAATCTATTTAATCATATTGCTTTGAGAACATCAGTCTGTCTCAAGTAATTAATTCTCTTAGTCATATCCTATTTTCTTGGGATCGCCAGTCTATCTCCAATTTGAAGAAGATATCATCATCTAAATCAATCCTTTGTTTGCACCATCATAGGGTCTTGTTTCACCTCAGTTTCTCTCAAACCTTTAAATCCAAATCAAACCAAATCCAACTTTGAGGCTCTGTCGTCATATCAAAATCAAATAAAATAAAATCAAAATGAATTAAAATAAAAATCCTTCAGGCCTTTCCCTCTTAAATCAAAACAAAGTCCAGGTATTGCTCCTAAGTCCTAAGTTCATATTTTATCCATCCTCAAATCTGTCACTTCATCCACTCTTAATCTAAAACTTCTTCCACATCATCTTCTAATCCAATTCCAAAACCCCTCATTCAAACATCATGGATATGGATTGGTTTCACAAAATGGTTGAGGACTATAAAATGCTAAACACTAATCCTCAAGCCATACCTCCAAACCAACCTGCCTACCAAATATATTCTCAACACATCATATCCAATCCAAATTCATCTACTATTTCTTATCCTTCCTCTACCTTTGACAAGGGAAATTCATCTCATAGCCACCTTACCCACGAGATTCAAGAACTTTGAAACATTATCCTTACTTAGCCTACAAAATGGGGGTCAAAAGAAAATTTTTTCCTTTGAAGACATATGTCCTTCCCCATTTGTCAAAATTCATAATTCCCATCTACCATTTAATCCCAATCCTACACCTAATTTCCCACATTTTGATCTTCATGTCCAAAATCATAATCCTTATCCTCCATATAATCCCAATCCTCCAAGTCCTATATCGTCCCCATCCCACACTACATTTTCCATTGAATGGATCTAAAAGCTAGAAGAAAAATATAAATCCCCAAATCAAGTTGTGAAATCCCCTCAAGTCATGAACCTACCACCATCCCCTCCAAATCAATGCATACCTCAATCTCCTAATCCTTATCATTTTCCCATCCCTCCATCAAATCATGTTGAAGCTTCCATCTCTTCCATCACATAACCTCCATAGGTCCACACATGTCAAGAACTTGTTCCAAAGCATGATAACATGGATTTCTCTTCTCCTCCATCTTATGAAACCTCTCCATCTTATGACACCTTTCCATATGAAGATCCTCTCCTTCCATATCAATATCCACTTATCCTCCTTAACCCATCTCATGATCCCATTCCTAATCAAGATCAAGACATCCCCTCCACCCCATCCAATGATTCCCCCCCATGTCAAGAGTTAACCTTCACTTATCCTCCTTTTCATAAAGATATTCCTAATATATCGTCTACTAAACCCCCTCCATGTCAAGATCAAATTACTCCATCGCATGATTCCATTCCATCCATTTCATTGCATGATTCCCTTCCATCTCAAGATCCACCCACTCCAACACATAATCCTTCCCAAAGTCAAGATAAAAGTGCCCATTCAAATCCATGTCATGATGCCTATCCCTCTCAACATCCTATTATCCCTCCACATGATCCTAATCCTCCACAAAATCCCATCAAACCTCTCCAATCCATCCATAAACCCCATTCACATGGACTCACATCTTGTGTTCAAAATAAAAAGTGTCCCATTAGAAAAATAATGTCTCAAGATGTTGGTAAATCTTCCACCCTTTCTACATCCAAAATTCTTCCATCTAAACTGAAATTTTCCCATCCCCCATCTTCCAAATCCATTTTAGGCCCTTATATCCAAAAATTCACCCCTTCCTTATCTACATCCATTTTGGGCCCTTATGTTCAAAACGCAATCCCTTCCTCATCTACGTCCATTTTAGGTCCTTATGTCTCAAAAACAAATCCTGCATCCCTTCCATCCATTTTGGGTCCTTACATACCTTCATCCACCATATCCAAGTCCACCACTCCATAATCTCAAATCCATAATAAAGATCAACAAAGGCACACATCCTTGTATTCCTTCCAAAATTCATCCTCCCTTATTCCCTCCATTAACCCTCCAAACTATCCATCCTCAATGCCCATTCCATTGCATTTGGAAGATATTTGGATGCCAAAGCTAAAATTCATAAAAGCCAAAATCCACAAAAAAATAAAAATAAAGGATCAAAATGTCACATCTAAAAGACATTTTCAAGAAAAAGAAGATATGATCCAAAAGAAAGAAAATTCAAAAGGCCACCAAGGTCCAAAAAAAGAAATTCAAAAATCATGTGGATTCCCAAGCTACTTATTGAAGCAATGCATCTCAAAGAAAAATCAAACTTGGCATCCAACCTTGCTATTTAAAAAGCTTCTTCTATTCATAATTCCTCCAATCCCTCATCTTCCCACTCTATTTTGGGGCCTTATGTCCCAAAATCCACTATCCTAAATCCATCACCACCTTCCTCTATTTTGGGTCCTTAATCCAAAAATCCACTACTCCTCATCCACTACTCCACCACCCTTGTGTGTGCCAATGATGATATTTCTAACTCCCTTATCCCTTTCTTCACAAGTCTTTCAATCTCTCATCCATTATCCACCCATCCTTCCCCATCCTCCCATCCCATTAATCCAACCCTATTCATAAACCCTTATCCCCCCTCCACCCCCCCATACATTTCGTCTCCCCTCCCACCATCCTACCAACGTCTATGAGAATTTATCTAAAATTCCTTGATCCATTATATATATAGAAAAAGACATCTCAAGGGATATCATCCATGGAACTAGATTCTTGAGTCCTTCCTCCATCTTCCTATCACATATCCATTGTCGTCCAAATCCACTTATATATCCATTTACTTATCCTCATTCCCTTGCACTTTATACTTGGGGGCAAGCTCCATCCATGCCTATTCTACCATACATATCTTCCACCTACTCTATCCATCATCCACCATCCTATCTAAGTCCATCATCCATTTCCCCTCTTTGATCTTGACTATCCTATACTTTCCCTCCACTCATATACTCCATGTTTCATATTCACTATCCATCATCCTATCTACGTCCATCATCCTCTGTCCATGTTTGATCTTGACATCTTATCCATGTCCTCCATTTCATAGTACTTGTCTTATACATTTCCTTCATCCCCCTTCCATAATCCTATATAATTCCATCCTTCTTTCCCATGTCTTCTAATCTTTATTACCCTATGCATTTCCTCCATACATTATCCATTATTCTATCCTATCCATATTTTTCCTATCATATCCCCTACCCTATTTATACCATCCATCTCATATCTCTTCTCCAAATCCATTCTACTTTGCATACCTTTTCTCTTCCTTACAAAACTAGAGGCACTCATACATCCATACATGATTTGAACAATACACGCCTTCCTCCCCTCCATGCATATCCTTTTCACAACTATCTATCCATCTCATTTATCCTTTATCCACCATCTCCCCATACTTCATCTTCCCACCTCTAGTATTGGGGCATCCTTTGAAACATAGTCCTTAGATCCTAATCTTCTCATTCCCCATTCTTTAGTCTTCTAGTTACATCCCTTACACACCATCCATGTCTTTTGTGCATCCTTTATCCCCGATCTCCACATCCTTCATTTTCCTACTGCTAGTGTGGGGCATTTCACTCCTTTACCACCTATTTCTTGATTCTCCATCCGTCAATCCCACATTCCCTATTCATCCATTCAATATTACATATCCATCCATTCCCTTCATTTATCACCCATCCAATCCATCTCCCCATCTCCACCATTCCTTGGTTCTCCCTTGTCATTGGTCTGAATCCCATTCTATCAAATTCATATTCATCCATTAATATCTTATCTTCCTCATCCATTCTATATATCTTATAATCCAATCCATTCCTCTTTCATTCTATCTATCTTCTAATCCAATCTATTTTTCTTCCATTTCTATCTATCTTATCTTCCAATTCTCTCATATTCTCTAATTTCTCTTATCTTCCTGTCCTCCCATCTATTTATTCTTCCTTCCAACTTCCAATCATCCAATCCATTCCTATTTCATTCTATCTATCTTCTAATCCAATCCATTTCTCTTCCATTTCTATCTATCTTATCTTCCAATTCTCTCATATTCTCCAATTCCTCTTATCTTCCTCTCCTCCCATCTATTTATTCTTCCTTCCAATTTCCAATCATCTTATCTTCCTCTTTCATTCTATCTATTTTCCAATCCAATCCATTCCTCCCCCATTCTATCTTCTAATCTAATCCATTCCTCTTCCATCCTATCTATCTTCTAATCCAATCCATTCCTCTTCCATTCTATCTTTTTTCTAATCCAATCGGTTCCTCTCCCATTCTAATCCATTCCTCTTCCATTCTATTTATCTTATATTCCAATTCATTTATCTTCTTCCAATTCAATTCTATCCCATTCATTCCTCTTCTATCTAATTCCTCTTATCTTCCAATCTCATTCCATCTAATTCCTCTTCTTATAAAATCACATTCCCGCATGACTGACCTTACCTCATCAACACTGAGCTTTATTCTAGACACAGAGACCATAAACATTTCTAACAAATTAGCAGACAAATTGACTTTCCTAGTTTCATTCTATTCACAAGAAATTGACAACGAATTCACGTTTCAATCAATCAATCTTTTGCCCATCAGGATGCATCCTTCCGGTGTTGGCTTTTCTATCAATCCTCACATCAAATCTATTCATGGAAAGAACTTTTGGAATGAATGACCGCTTGGTCAGGATGCCTTTTTGTAGATTGTATCTTGTGTTTCAATGTGTCCTTCTCGTGATAGCCTCGATCTTTCATATCTTGGTTCGTTATGGTGAGTACCTATAGGAATACGTGCCATTTGTGGTATGATCTTCTTGTCATATATTTTTATTGTATTTATGTTTGATGTTTAGTTATGACTATGTATGCCTCACTTGGGGCAGGATTCATGCATCTCAAATCCCTAAAAAGATCTGGGTGTATTGCGTCTCCTCATGAGCAACATTTCATAGGTCTCATCATACCTGATATCTTGTATTCTTGTTCCTAGCAACCTATTTTTCTGAAAGTCTATTCCACGCAAAGGAACCATGTCACTTGTGTTTTCTAGCACATGGTGCATAACTCCTTTTGCAAAATCAAACTTGGGTGTGCTCTCCAACATTAACATGGTATAAATCCCATGCAAATCATGTAGTTAGGTTGTATTCTAGTAAGGTCATATTACACTTTGCATTTTTCTCTTGGAAAGAATCATATTTTATTCCCCCATCCTACTAGGGGCATCATGTCCCCGATCTAGCCTAAGTCAACCCCGACCCCCCCCCCAAAGGAAGCATCTCGCGACACCACCTAATTNCCCCGCCCCCCCCCCCAAAGGAAGCATCTCGCGACACCACCTAATTTCCCCCTTTTCTGTCTTCTTCCTCTCTTCTGCCTTTTTTTGAGAAATTCCACAAAATTAATTTTTTTCTGTTATTTTCGCGAGGGGGCATCATCTCATCTCCCACCATAATTAATTTTCTCGTTAGGGCATCTTTTTTTCTTTTTTTCTTTGACGTGACGCCATCTCCAATGCCGCGTGAAAGAGGGGCAAAATATAAACGTCTAAAATCGTCCTTATATTAATTTAATTAATATTCCCATAGCATTATAATTAATTATAATTAATTATATTTGTCATACTCTTCTATTTATTTAATTAAATTTATTTAATTAAATATAATTCACTTTCCTTAGTATTTAAATTTCATTTATATACATTATCCCTCATTAATCCCTTTTAAATAAATTTTTAATTTATTTATTCCCTCCCATGATCTAATTCTACTAAACCACAATTAATCTAAATTTAATTTAGATTAAAATAATTTGAACCTAGATCCTACCCTACCTCACATCACTCTCACCAAATAGACCTATTTATTAATTAACTAAGGCCCCGTTTGTTTGCGGGAATTGGAATTTGACTCAAAACCTTATTATCACAAAATAAGGTTTTGAAATCCTGGTTTTGCATCTTGGGGAATTGGAATTTGACTCAAAAACTTATTATATCAAAACTAGGATATGATATCTAATTCCATCTATTAGTAGGAAGATGATGCCACTCATTTTGGTGTCTAAACCTGGTTTTACTTGACAAATCCAGAATTGCAATTTAGAGTTCAACAAACATCAGATTTGCAAAAATGAGAAGTGTCACTCCCAAAACCGGGAAGTGTCACTCCCAATTCCTGCAAACAAATGGGGCCTAAGGTTAATTAAGCTAATTTCTTGATTCCTACACCAATTAGACCTAATTATTTTCTCACACACGTGTGAGTGAATTTCCAAAAATCCACTTTTCCAAATAATCCTTATTTGGTGCCAACAAGGTTTCTTACACCTATGATGACACCCTATTACACTTTCTAAAAGTGTCTCATTGGTCCAAAACTCTTACACCTCTTAAAAGATCCTTCACATGTGTACTTTAAGTACACTTGACCATCCCAAAGTTTCTCACACATGTGTGAGAAAAATGGGCCTCTTACATGGCTTATGTGTCCCTCATGTGGCACCTATGTGGATGCCACATGAGATCCACCTCATCCAAGCCCTCTCTCTCCTCAAAAAAATCTATAAATAGAGGCCATTGTCAAGAGCAAATCATATCCCTTTTATGCATTGTTATCATGCTAGTTTAACTCTTGATTTCCTTAAGAAATTTAGCATTTCATAACAATCTTAGTTCATTTCATTTTCATGTTTATTTATTTTTGAATCTAGATATCACATCTTAGGTTTATAATGGAATGAATATTAGTTAGTTTTGCTCAAATATTGCATATCAATCTAGATTATTTTTGCATCTTCATCAATGGTGAATGGCTTGAGACAAGTTCTTCATACTTGTTCTTGAGCTCTTCATCCATCATTACCTTGCATTATAGTTTCATCCATCAAAATCATAGTGGGATTAAGTTATTGTGTTGGGAGAGAACACCCACAATTCTCTAAGAGAAAATCAACAAGGCTTGGGTGCACTTGTTTGGCTCATCCGAGGTTGTGATGGATTTCTTGTTGTTTTTGGTGGTATGCTTCTTAGACATGTTTAATGTAGCTTATTGATTATATATCTCTAACGTTTGCATGTCTGAGTGTGCTCCCAATAGGTTAGATTTTATCACATACACTAACCACTCCTAACATTAGTCTCAAGGTATATTGGTAGCTTTAAGTAGCATAAAATTTTTTAAACACCAACAAGATGGCGTTTCTACTAGGGATAGAGTATAGAATAGTGTCCTAATTGACTAGTAAGTTGACCATTGGAAGTATAGAGTACCTTGTGTCTTGTGAGTGTTGTTGTTGGCATTTCTAGTCTAGTAAAGTGTTGTATTTTCCCAACTTGTTGGGTGGCTAATCTGGGTTTTCTCTGTAGCAGTGTTATCTTTCAATTTACACACACTTTCTTGATATGAGTCATAGGAACACTAGATCTTGTGTGAAGAGACATCCTGAAGACAAGATGGAGGATGAGTTTTGAACTACCTCTAAGGCTAGTCACCCAAGGAAAGGAAATAAAAATAGGAATGTCCCTCAAAATGAGAGACAAATGGAGAACACAAGATTAGGAGAACCAATCCAGCATAATTAGGAAGGCAATGCATCAGAGTATGAAGAGGCTACTGATTTGGGATTGGGTGCTTATGAAGATTATCACTCTCCTACTGAGAAAGAAATTGCAAAATCTGATACTACTCTCCCTGATTTTGACAGTGTAGTAGAAGAGATTGTTGAACTAGATAGGAGGATCCATGAGCAAATTGCTATCAGACAAAGGAGAGAGAAAGAAAAATAAGATAAGATCAGACATGACAAAAGTGTTAGAATACTTTAGGGACAACTGAGAGGGGGGGTGAATCAATTTTCAGCAACTTTAAATCTTTTGTACTTATTAATCCAAACTAATATAAATTAAATGCACATTTAGATAACACATTACACAACACATCAATTTGGTTACGGGGAAACCAAATGGTAAAAACCCCGGTGGGAATTAGTACCCACAAAGAACTATACTGTTTGTAGTAATCCCTGTTAAAAGATCTTTCAACCCTATTAGGAGTTGTTCATTACAATGCAGTAGTATAGTGACCTAGTTAAGGGTCTAACCCTATTAGGAGTCTTTTACAATAACCCTTTTAGGGGTGGTGGACTCACTATCCAAGTGGTGAAGGCTACAACCTTCTGGATATTTGATACACACTATATCAATAAGATGAATTGCTACTTGACACTGCTTGTCTGATCAGTTCCATTTGTGCACCGATGCTTTAATCTCTTGTAAATCACTACAACAATCTTATCTGTATTCTGAAAGCTTCAACTTCAATATCTATATTATCAACATATGATAAATATAGCTCTACTACATTAACACTCTGCTATGCTTTTCTAATCTCTGGCTTTCACAACTCTTCTTATCATAAATGACCTTCTATAAGTATATACTCCAAAAATAAGATCATGGGACCTGTAAGACAACTCTTATTAAAATCCTTGTCGGCTCTACTAAGTGTGCAAGAATAATTACAACCGCACAAGTACAAATAGAATAGGCACGTCACTTCACTAAGTCGGCTTCACCAAATTGATCATAACCTTGCAATCTTCTTGAAACATGTTTTGTGCCTTTGGATTAATATCAACAACTCATAAAAAACATGATTATACACACACATATCCTGAGGATAGGCACAACTCCAAAAACATGTTACATACGTCGGCCTTAAATTGTTATTCCTCTAGAACTGTCACCGTCACAAATAGAATTACATATCTTTACTAAAACTTCATATCTGGGTCTACGTGTATGAACATAGCATAATAAATATGTCAACAACATGTATCTATCCACGCAAGTCTTCATATCATCATATGGATAAGTACATACAAAAGTACTATTGTGTATTATATGTTGTCATCAATGACAAACATACAATCAATCAACTATTCAGAATCAAATCTCCAATAATCTCCCCCTTTGGTATTGATGGAAACATATGATATAAAAACAACTTCTATTCATGGTGTCCTCTTTCTTTTACAATCTTCTCAATATCCTCATCAAAGATTCATCTACACTGCTTCAGTTTCATGGACTGTGTTTTCTCTGTATACTCCCCCAGAGTATAAGCTCCTAGTATGTGTTCCTTATTTTTATTCTAGTACATACTCCCCCATTTACATCAATGGAAAAGGGCACCATAAACCATTATGCACAGGTACTACTCTAGAAGTAGAGTAGTCAACCATTCATCAGTCACATAGGACTGATGCACTTTCTTCTTTCTCTAATCAGAGTTGGGAGAGGGAATGACTCCCAAATTCTCCCTTAGATACTCAAAAGTATCCTTTGCTAAAGGCTTTGTGAAAATGTCTACCAACTTATCTTTTGTGCTTACATAGTCCAATTTCACTTCCTTGTCTGCAACTTTTTCTTTCAGAAAATGATACTTGATTTCTATGTGTTTTGTCTTTGCGTGCGTCACAGGGTTCTTAGACATGTTAATAGTACTAGTGTTATCACAATGAATACCAATAGGATAGTCAACCTGAATACCAAAGTCTTTAACCATTTTCTTGATCCAAACGATTGTTGTACAATTCAATGCTACTGCAACATATTCTGCCTCTGCCATTGACTGAGAAATATAATTTTGCTTCTTGCTTGTCCAAGATACCAACCTTTCTCCAAGAAACACTACTCCTCTTGAAGTTCTCTTTCTGTCATCAATACAACCTGCCCAATCTGCATCAGTATACACATGAAGTTGTGTATTCTCTGATTTTGGATACCATAAACCATAGTCTATAGTTCCCTTAAGATATCT
>MU227052.1:525377-552729 GCA_018584345.1 Thuja plicata
TTCCTGTGATCATAGGAGTGCAAACTGGCTTGCAATCCTCCATCTTGAAATTTTTCAATATTTCTTTCACATATTTTGACTGATTAATGAATATCCCTTTATCTGTCTATTTTACATTCAGTCCTAAGAAGTATTTTATAGGACCAATCATGCTCATTTCAAATTCATTCTGCATTTCTTTTGCAAATGTAGTACTAAGCTTGTCATTTCCTCCAAAAATAATATCATCAACAAATATAGCAACTAATAGTAATCCATTAGGTGTTTCTCTTGTGAACAAGTTGCAATCTGCTACTCCTTTCTTGAATCCAATCTTGGTGAGATAACCATCTAATCTCTCATACCAAGCTCTTGGGGCCTGTTTAAGTCCATAGAGTGCTTTCTTCAGTCTGCATACCATGTCTAGTCTATCTGAAAGGTTAAATCCTTTAGTCTATTCTATGTAGACTTCTTCTTTTAAGTCACCATTCAAAAAGGCTGATTTGACATCCATTTGATAAACTTTAAAGTCTTTTATTGTTTCATATGCCAAAAATAATTTTATGGCTTCCAGTCTGCTCACAGGGGCAAATGTATTAGTGTAGTCTATTCCTTCTCTCTGGGCATATCCTTTACATACTAATCTTGCTTTGTTTCTTATTATTGTACCTTCTTCATTCATTTTGTTTCTTAAAATCCACTTTGTTCCAATCACATTTTTATCACTAGGTCTGGGAACCAATTCCCATGTGTCATTCTTGATTATCTGATCTAGTTCTTATTTCATTGCATTTTTCCAATCAGAATCATTACAAGCATCTTCAACACTTAAAGGTTCAATCTGTGAAAGTAAACATACCTCTTCATCTACTGTTAGATTCTTTGCTTTTGATCTAGTCAAAACGTTGCTACTCTAATCTCCAATGATATCATCTTTACAGTGGTATCTGGATGTAAAATTAGGAACCTTAGGTGTGACTGCTTCCTCTATAATTTGTTGTTCTTCATTGCTTGAATCAGGGTTATTTCATGAGACATCAACACAATCAAACATTTCCTCAATTATGGTGTCTTTACTATTAGGTCTGGGTTCATCTTCAATCAAAGGTGCATATTCATAGTACCTCTCTTGAATCATAAACTTCTCATCAATTTTAACATGCGTGCTTTCAATTACCTTCTTTAATCTCAAATTGAAACATTTGTAAGCTTTGCTTTTTGTAGAGTAACCAAGAAAAATACCTTCATCACTTCTAGCATCAAACTTACCAATACTATCATCTCTCTTGATGTAGCACTTGTTGCCAAATATTCTGAAGTATTTTACTGTGGGTACATTACCAAACCAAAGTTCATAGGCTGTCTTGTCCAAGCCTGGTCTCAATTGTGTTCTATTGATAGTATACACTGCAGTGTTTACTGTATCTCTCCAATAGGTGCGCACCAATTTTCCTTCAATCATCATGGTGCGTGTTGTATCTAGTATAATCATGTTTCTCCTTTCTGCAATACCATTTTGTTGAGGTGTTCTAGGGGCACTCAACTGCCTTTTTATTCCATGTTGTTCACAATAGTCATAAAACTGGTTAGAGGTGAATTCTCCTCCCCTATCTGATCTTAAGCATTTTAGTTTTAGTCCAGATTCATTCTCAACCTTAGCTTTGAATATTTTGAACTTTTCAAAGGCTTCTGATTTCTCTTTTAAGAACACAACCCACATCATCCTAGAAAAATCATCAACAAACAAAATAAAGTACCTTTCACTGTAGTATGATCTTGTTTGAGTGGGATGACATAAATTTGTATGCACTAAGTCCAACTTGTTTTCAACTAAGGTCTACTTGCTTCTAAAGGAACTCCTTGCATGTTTACCCATAAAACATTGCCTTCAAATTGTATCAACTGGTCTTGCAATGCTTGGTAGGTCTCTAACTGCCTTGACATTACTGATCTTTACTATATTATCAAAGTTGATATGACAAAGTCTCTTGTGCCATAACCAACTTTCATCTACTTTTGTAACAAAACAACTTGCATCTGAATTGAGCTGAAAAACATTACCTTTTGTTTTAGATTCTGATGCAATCATGTCTCCATCCTTGTTGCTAATAATGCACTTATTGTTCTTGAACTCCAAACGATAACCTTTGTCAAGTAGCTGTCTAATGCTCAGTAGATTGTGATGTAATCCATCTACATATAAAACATCATCTATCTTGTTCTTTCCATCCAAGGTGATGGATCCTCTTCCTATGATAGTTTTAGGAGTGTTATCTCCAAATCTAACCATACCACCTTTGTATCTATCTAGTTGAACAAATCTATCTTTGTCACCTGTCATGTGATGTGAGCATCCACTGTCAATGATCCAATCAGTTCTGACATCTGCTTTGGAAATCAAGGCTAATTCTTGATCTTCTTCTTTATCTGCAATGTTCATGTCTTCAAGCAACCTTTCCATGTCTTTAAGGAAAATGAATCGAATTTCATCTTCTCCTAAATCTTCATCAGTTACAACTTCTTTAGCCTGGTAGCATTCCTTCCTATATTTAGGTTTGTAGTCAGATATGAACTTCTTGACTCTTGTGGGACACTTAAATGCAAAGTGACCAATCTTATTGCATGAAAAAAATTTGAATGGTAGATATCCTTCATACTTACCTTTTCCTTTCTTTTCTCTCTTAGAAATCATGGCAATTATCTCTTCTAAATCTTCATCAGTTTCTTCATTCTCATTATGACTCTAGAGATGTGTGAGGATTTCTTACCGTGGATTGAAGCTTTGAAGGATGTTTCACTCTTAGGTTTGGTCTTCAATTTTGATATCTCAAATGCAGATATTTTGCTAATCAAAGTCTCTCTCTTGAAGTCTTTAGAAAACTCCATGGTCTCATCTAGAATGTTGATCTTGCTTTCATAGTCTTTTGTCAATGTAGTCATTAACTTGTCCATTATGTCTTCTTCTGAAATTTCTCCTCCATTGTTTCTAATTCCAGATACTGCTTCATTTATCCTCTGATTATAAGCTCTAATGTTTTCATCAAGTAACATTTCAATACTATTATATTTCTTTTTCCATGTCTTTCTGCGTACATTCTTTGCTTGGATGTCTCCTTTAAACATGTCTTCCAAATACTTCCATATGGTGTAAGCTCGGTCAACTTTCTTGATCTCAGAAAATTCACTGTCTGATAGGGCACTGATAAAGGCTTCTTTGGCAATTGCATTGTGTGTAAATATGTCCTTTTGTCTATTTGTAGCATCATCCTTTGCAAGGTCTTTCAGATATGGAATTGCAACCTCCTGTGTAGCAATCTCAAAGATCTCAAAGCCAAAACATTGTAGATGTGTTATCATTTTGTTCTTCTAAGCTAGATAGTTCTCTCCATCAAACTTAGGGCTCTCTTTTCTAAAGTATGTCATCTGATCTACCTTAAGCTGTTAGACTTCTCTCCAAGGCACTTGGCTCTGATACCAATTGTTAGAATACTTCAGGGACAACTAAGAGGGGGAGGGGTGAATTAGTTGTCAACAACTTTGAATATTTTGTACTTATTAATCTAGACTGATATAAATTAAATGCACATTTAGATAACACATTACACAACACATCAATTTGGTTACGGGGAAACCAAATGGTAAAAACCCCAGTGGGAATTAGTACCCATAAAGAACTATACTGTTTGTAGTAATCCCTATTAAAATATCTTTCAACCTTGTTAGGAGTTGTTCATTACAATGTTGTAGTATAGTGACCTGGTTAAGGGTCTGACCTCGTTAGCATTCTTTTACAATAACCCTATTAGGGGTGGTGGACTCACTCTCCAAGGACTCACTGTCCAAGTGGTGAAGGCTACAACCTTTTGGATATCTGATACACACTATATCAATAAGATGAATTGCTACTTGACACTGCTTGTCTGATCAGTTCCATTTGTGCGCCGATGCTTTAACCTCTTGTAAAGCACTACAACAATCTTATCTATATTTTTAAAGCTTCAAATTCAATATCTATATTATCAACATATGATAAATATAGCTCTACTGCATTAACACTCTGCTCTGCTTTTCTAATCTCTGGCTTTCACAACTCTTCTCATCACAAATGACCTTGTATAAGTATATTCTCCAAATATAAGATCATGGGACCTGTAAGAAAACTCTTATTAACATCCTTGTTGGCTCTACTAAGTGCGCAAGAATAATTACAACCGCACAAGTATAAACAGAATAGGCATGTCGCTTCACTAAGTCAGCTTCACCAAATTGATCATAACTTTGCAATCTTCTTGAAACATGTTTGGCACCTTTGGATTAATATCAAAAACTCATAACAAAACATGAATATACACACACATATCTTGAGGATAGGTGCAACTCTAGAAACACATTACATATGTCAGCCTTAAACCGTTATTCCTCCAGAACTGTAACCGTCACAAATAGAATTACATATCTTTACTGAAACTTCATATCTGGGTCTACGTGTATGAACATAGCATAATAAACATGTCAAAAACATGTATCTATCCATGCAAGTATTCATATCATCATATGGATAAGTACATACAGAAGTATTAATGTGTATTATATGTTGTCATCACTAACAAACATACAATCAATCAACTGTTCAGAATCAAATCTCCAACAAAAAGTTTGCTTGAGAAAAAGAAGTGGTAGTTTTTGAGGTTTGAAGCATTGAATCAAGTTAATGAACCTGAACAAGCTGAAGAGGAACCTGTCATTCAGCCAATTCTTACTACCCAAGAACCAATAAATAAGGGTAAGAAGAAGATGATGAGTATTCAAATAGATGAACTTGTGAATCCCAAGGTTCCATTAGATTGGATGTCCAAGTTGGATGCTAATCTAGAAAGGGCTAGGATTGAAAAGGAGATTATATAGCTAAAGAGCTTGAAAAGGTTGAGTTGGAGGCAACTGGTCTAGAGATGAAGAAAAGGATGGATTTTCTAAGGCAAACTTCTAGGCCTGCTAGTACTGAGGCTTCTACAACGTCACATACCAAGGCATCTGCTTCTCAAGATGACAACCCTTTTCCAAGAAGACCAACTCATGTAGAAAAGTACAAACAATTCTCTTTCATTAATGTTCCTGGTTATCCAAATGTAGTTCCAAATGAAATCAGAGATAAACTTCCCAAGTTTGCTGGGCATAATGTTATTACTTGTGAGGAACACTTGAAATTTTTTATTGATATGATGGATGATTATGAGATCATGCGTGAGGATGTAATAATGAAATTATTTGTGCAATCTCTAGTTGAAGATGCTAGGGACTGGTTTAGGGGTTGGTCGTTTGGCTCTATAGGATCTATGGATGAATTGGAGAGCTATTTTGAAGAACACTATGGTGATAAGACAAATGAAGGATTTATGCTAAATGAGTTCAATAACATTAAGAAGCATCAGAATGAGGATGTTGTTGAATTCAATACAAGATTTCAAAAATCCATGCATAAATTGTTCCAAGTTTTATGGCTTGATGATAAGGTTTTTTTTTCTATTTATTTGATTGCTTTTTATTCAAAAATGGGTTACCTCCTTAGGGCTAAGAATCCTAGAACTCTTAGAGATGTATATAAGATAGCAGTGAATATTGAAACAAATAGAAGAGTACTAGGAAAGTTGGGTAGGAGAGAAGAATGGAAGCTAGCTAGGAGAGAATAAGATAGGCCTAAGGATTAAGTAAATATGAAATAGATTCTCAGTACCATTAAGGATTTGAGGCTTGTAGATAAAAAAAAACTATTAGGGCTCCAAATAATGATAGCAGGCCTATTACTAATAGTTTTAATAGGCCACCAAGAATGCAAAACTATCCCTAAACTACCCAATGGAAAGATGGGAAGCCAATTTTACCACAAAGAAATGACAAGCCTAATGGTAACACTCTGGATCTTGTACAAATAAATTATGTCAATACATGTGATGATGTTGCTTGGTGCACTACTTTCCAATCCATACATAGTTCTGATTATTGTACAATTGCTCTGAAAATATCTACAAATGAATCACAAAAAGAAAGAGAAGAAGAAGATGAATTATATGATGATAGTGGTTGTGTAATGACTTCTTCACTTTTGAGGAATGAAGGAGAGTCTGATGAGGAAAGTGCAGGTGAATATTTGTTTTAATTTGATAAGGAAGAAGAAAGGGTTGATGATATAAGGTGTAATGCTACAAGGGATAATGAACCTTTTTCAGTAAGAAGACCTACAGATGAAGCAATTGCAAAAATCATTACAGACATGGTTTCTCAAGTAAGGAGTAACTACAATTTGAGAGGCAGAATAGTAGGAAATGATAATGGCAGACCCTATGGTATTTTTATTAGAGAGGCAGGAGCAAATACTGAGTAAGTTCTTGGGAAAGAAATGCCTATTGAGGATACCAAGAAAACAAAGATCAAGAAAGGTGATAAGCCAGATAATCAAACTGTTGTCCACAAGGTGAAGGTAAAGACACCAGAAGTAAGTTCTCCATCTACTCATAAAAATAACACAAAGATTGAGCCAGGCCTTGCTAGTCAAGTTGAAGATGAAAATGTTATTACTTTGAGGCAAGGAATTTCTGATTTAAAATATACTCTAGGTGATATGGGGTAGTTGTTGTCACAAATCACAATCAAGGTCCCACTTTTGGAGATGATGAGGATTGAGGAACACAAAGAAAAAACTTTAACATGAGTGAGCAACATCTCTTCCATAGGAATGCATAAGAAGGAGGAAGTTGAAAAAATGGGAAAATCAAAAGATAAAGCTGATAACAAAATGAAAGAATCAGAGGTGATTTCCTCAAAGATCCCTCAGGTTTTCTTAAATACTAATCATGTGCCCAGTCCTTTAGGAGTTGTAGATCTATTTTTCTTGAATTTGGTTATAAATGCTAAGAGGTTAAAGAATCACATGATAGACTCTAGGGCATCAAATACTGCCATGCCTATAGAAATCATGAATTCATTAGGACTACAAGTTGTTAGTCCTCATGGGAGATGTAAATCAATGGAATCTAGAGAAGTACCTGTCATAGGTACCATGAAAACTTTGCCTTATAGACTTGCTACTTTCCCTGAAAAGATGCTAACTATGAGTGTTCTAGTGGTAGATATCCCTCCTCAGTATGGCATAATTTTTATCAAGAAAGTGGAGTGCCTCAATGGGAGGGAGTATGCAATGTGATCTCTCATTTTCTTCTTTTGATGTTACTAGTCAAAGTGTTAAGGTATCTAGAGAAACAAGGACTCCTCACATGATTGAGGAAATTAATGAAAATAATATGAATTTCTTTGTGGATACTAACATTGGATCTTTCCAAGTCCAAGATGGGAATGATAGGGTGTTGCTCAAATGTTTTGACATTGACACATCCAAAATCTTGATGGAATAGATGGATAATGGTGCATGTGGAGGCCATTACATGGATAAGACCACTGCAAACAAGATTCTTAGGTCTGGCATTTGGTGGCCAAATATCTTCAAGAATGCTCACAACTATGTTAAGAAATGTGATGCTTGCCAAAGATTTGTAGGTAAACTCAATTTTGGGGGAAGTGTTCCTTTGAGGCCTGTTGTAGTTGAAGCACCTTTCCATAGATGGGGAATGGACTTCATTGGTGATATTGCAAACAAGTCAAGTGGAGGCCACTCATGGATTATAGTAGCGACTGATTATTTTACTAAATGGGTTGAGACAATTCCCACAAGAAGGGCTACAAGTAAAACTATGATTGATTTCATGTTACAAAATTTCTTGACTAGATTTGGATTCCCTGAGAGTATTGTGGTAGATAATGCAATATGTTTCATATCAAAGGAGTTTATTACTTTCTACCAACAGTATGGGATCCAAATTATTACTCATCTCCATATCACCCACAATGGAATGGCCAGACTGAATCCAATAATAATAATTTGATCAAGATACTTAAGAGGATGTTGGACAAAAAAAAGAAAGCTTGGGATTCAAAGTTGTAGTTAGCACTGTAGGCTAACAGAGTAACAATCAAGAAAGCATTTGATTGTGCACCTTTTGACTTGGTGTATGTAATTCATGCTAGGTTGCCTCAAAATAATATACTATAGATGTACAAGTTTGTCTAAGAATATGATGAAGAGATGGATGATGATATGAGACTCAGGATGGATGACCTTATACAACTTGATGAATCAAGGAGGGATGCACATGAAAAAATGTTTATTTGCAGTTGTAGTATAAGAATTTGTTTGATAAAAGAACAACTGTTAGGAGCTTTAAAACTAATGATCTAGTCTTGATGTGGAATGCTAGACTTGAAGATAAGGGTAAAGATGGTAAATTTGACCCTGTTTGGCTTGGACCATGTTGGTTGTATTCCAGGTTTTGCCTTCTTTTTCCTCGGTTTGGTGCTCTTCCCTCTCTAGGTTTTCAATTTTTCATGTCTTTCAACCTAAAACCTGTGAAAATGTTCAAAGTCTTAAACCCTAGCTTGTTCAACGTTCAAATTTGAATAAAACCCTAAGGCGTTGTTCATTTTATATTTCTTAGTTACTTTTTTGTTCCACTTAAGTCATGAGCTTTATTACAATCGCTTAGTCGCACAACTTAACACAACATATTCCTTTTTCCTTCCGACTTTGCGATTTTCCTTTGTCACGTTATCTCATGTAAGAACCAAATATTCCTTGTTCTTTCCCAGACTTTGTGATTCACTTTGTGTTGCGTGATTGCTGAATCATTTGAATAGAAAACTAAAATATTAATGGGCCCACAGGTCAGTCAGGTGATCACGAGATGTTTTCCACATTTAAGAGATTATTCAGAGACTTAGCGATTACCTTTTGTCGCGTAATCGCTGAATGAGTTTAATGTAATGTGTAAAGCAAAGCCTTCAGTCGCGCAGTCTCTAGAAAAGAGGCCGGTTAAGTTCAAACTATCGAGACTTGGCGACTAACCTCTTACGGTTTAGAACAAAGCACAGTCGAGTTGTTGCCAGATAACCCAGCTTTCAAATCAGAATGAGACATCTGTCAAGAGGTAAATGGTTTTAGAGTGATCGCTTAAAGATATAAGTGCATTTGGTGACTACGAGACTACTTAGGGGTAACTGCTAGTCACAGGGTCTTAGAATGTTTTAAAGGCATGATAAGTCATTTGGTGATTAAGAGATGGTTGTCAGATGAAGTTATGAAAGGATCCTACGGTAATTGCTAAGTCTGGAAATAAAATACCCTAAAGCAAAAAGTCCTCATGACTCTGCAGCTAAGGGTATGTTGGGTAGTCGCGAGATGAAGTCTTTTGGAATTCAAAATTTGCATTTGGCGATCAGGCGACTAAGGGTTGTCGCACAGTCTGGCAGAGAAATGATAACATTGGGCGACTAAGATATAACTGTGAAAGGTAACACTAACTGTTAGTCACATAGTCTGAGAAAGGAAGGTGGGTTAGTGATAACCACTGGCAACTTAGATGTGCTTTATGTCTCGTGATCACCAAATATTGACTCTGGTCAGTAAAAGAAAGGAATTTGTACATTCGCTAGGTCTCCGGATAAACCATGGGTTAAGGATTGGGATCAGTGATAGAGAAAATGAGTGCAGTCGCATTGTCGCTTAATAATGATTTTTGTAAAAAAGCGCCAGTATTAAATATGTCAGTGTGAGTTATTTGGCGGCCAATCAGATCTCCATATTTTGATTACTGTGTGGAAAAAGAGTAGCTAAGATGTATGACAGAGGGCCAATCCTAGGGTGACATGTCAGCACATTTGAATTTTATAAGGTTTGGCCGAGGATTCAGTTTTTCAAATTTGATTTTCCTGTCACACTCAGGAAACTACGGCTAGGTTGTCAATTATGTTCACAGTATGTGGAATTTAAGATAGAATTGACGTTATCAAAATCATGAGCAATGTACTTCGAATGGTTACTATAAGGAGATGATTGCCCGTTCATTTACATTCACCTTGCTTTCAGAGTTTCTAAGTTTAAAGAATTCAGTTGCCAAAATAGAGTAAATTCAAAATTTTGCAGAGTTCTCTGAGAATTATAAGTCCATTGTTTCCAAAATTGTGTGCAAGACAGTCTATGAGTCTTTGTGATAGACTTTTTTCAATACCGGTAACAAAGAGGAGAATCCAAACACTGAAAACATGAGCAGAGCAGTGAGTGTAGCTTCAACCAGCGGAGAAATTGAAAAGGTGGAGGATGAGGCAAAGGGAAAAGTGAACTATTCAGATGAATTCCTCTGTCTCCTGCCTGGTTCAACACAGAACAAGAAGGTTAATGCTAATGTCCTCATTGATGAGTATAAAGACGTTTGAGATGCTGTGACTCCAGGAACAACAGGTTTTTCCCTCTTCAACTATTTTTATAAGAATTCAGATAAGCCCATCCCAGTATCAAACCCTTGAACCTGTGGTTTAGCCAGATTACTTGTTCCTGATGTCTTCCTAGATGTAGACTTGTTCTTAGACCTAGCCAATCACTATGATGTTTTATCTAAGACCATCAGGAGGGATGATGGCACTACCCTATTAATTTTGAATAGAAATTCATTCATGCAAGCCTTTGGCTTATACAACACCATGTCTACCAAAATTGACATGACAAAGCAAAAACAAAGGTATACTATGAAGCCTGGGATTGCTAGGAGCCAGTTGTTAAAACATATGTTAAAAGAAGTGAAAAAATATTTAGATCCTATGTCCGAGGACAGCCCATATTATTACAAGGATCTACACTTTTATATCAAGTATGTTGCCTATGCCCTGTGCAGAGTGTTGGGAATAGATGGTGATGCAGAGAAGATTGATGCAGGGATTCTGATGATGGTGTTGGACCTACAAGAGGTCCATTCTAATACCAGTTATGATTATATTCAACACATCATAGATGAAATGCATGAGGGTTTCATTGCAACCCAGAAGAGAATGAAGAACCCAAAGGAGAAGGAGCCCAAATTTTTGCATTACTTAGTTCTTATGCATCTCCTTTTGCATTTCAATTTTGTCATCATGGATGTTAATAATTTAAATCCTCAGAGATTCTACCAATCAGCACCAAATCCTATCCAATTTTGGGTGAGGGTTTCGAATTACACTTCTAGGGAGTGTGACTATTTTGCCTTTCAAAATTGGATTGTGTATCCAATGGTACAGAGTTTGGGAACAAGCAGAACAAGAATCCCATTAAAGGTTATACAAATGCTTAGGCCCTGTGATTATACAGATAGCTAGCCTGGAAAGAATAATTGGGGTGATTTCTTTATGGAAGAAAATTACACAGTCATCAGGGTATATGGGTGTGTTCACCCACCTCATCTATTACCATATTATGTGCCTGCAAGAGTGGCTGCAATGGAATTCATATGGCAGTTGTTGTTGACAGAAAATGAGCACTTTGCACCGCACAAGAAAGGGACTCTAACCCCTAGGCAGTTTAAGATTTCTAACTTTACAATTGGCAAGGGTGCTATTGATGCAGTAGGTCAATGGTTGGAAAAATATAGGATGGGGGCATCCCCTTATAGATACATTGACCCAGAGGGTTTTATGGCAAGGGTAAGGAGATTGTATACTCCTACAATCCCCAATATAAATTTCCATTGTGAGTGCATAGAAGAAGATGCAACAAGGAATATATTTGATGAAGATGATATTTATACAAGAAGACTGAGAATCCAAGGGTTGATAAAGCTGGAGAAGAAAATAAAGAGAAATGGGTTGGTGTTTGGGGGTTTTTACCCTGACCTCCCATATTTTGATAGAATTAAGGCCATGATAGACAAATCTTATGTGCTTATAGAGCAACTGGATACAGTTCTTAACAAGAAAGGTGCTCAGACACTTGATCATTCGGAGTCAGAATACAAAAATAGTAGTGACAGTGATTATGCATGTCCTACTATGTATCCTTCACCACAACAAGCATCACAGCAAGATATAGCTGAAATACCACAGTTGCAGGGAGCAGAGGGTCACATTATAGATTTGACAATTGCTACCCAACCAGATGATGTAGAGGAACCTGCTTCAAAGAGGCAGAAATTAGAAATAGGTCAGCCCTCAACTGAAGGGCAGCATAAGAAGAAAGATAAGGCTAAGGCCTTAGTACCTGGTAGTAGGTTATATGATCATAACCTAAGAAAGGAAATAAGGGAAGGTGAGAAACAATAGCTTGACTTGGATGATCAAGTTGAGATGCTCCTTAAGGCCTGTATTGATGAAAGACTGATTCATCAACAGGAGTTTTTAAATGATGATAATTTTGTAAAAACTGAGGAGTTTAAAGACTTCCTAAGATGGTACAAGAAAGAAAAAATCAGAACAGAGCTGACAGTTGATGATAAATGGACCATAACTAATGAGGCATTGATGGCTCATGCAAAACTATGATCCTGAAAATGAGGATATTTCACCAGAGGATGCTAGGAAATTAGTATTGGAAAGTGGGATACTATTGGCTGAGGGTTGGGATTTAGCATCTTCCTTCATTATTGATCAAATAAGGAAGCAGCCAGATCTCAAGATGGCTAGTAAAGTACAAATAGGCGATGTAATCAAAGGATTTGGGTATAGCCCAAAGTCTCAAGCCTTTGCAATGTGGAGCCTGTGTCCAAAAGACCAAAAACCCTAAGTAGTGAACATTCAGGAGAATATGGTAGGAAACCAGATGGTCTGGACAATGCAAAATACAGGGGATTTGGAGATATCCCAAATCATGACACATTGGGCTCACTTGAATGAAGACAAGACTAAACAATTGTCTGAAAGGTGCAGCACATTGTTGGAAGAGACCAGTGCATTGGCAAAAGACAGATAAATGTGTTGAGTGCAACTTTATCAGAGGGATCAGATGATAAAGAAATTAATGGAAGAATTGGAAATGAAGCCTGAGGTGGTATATGTACTTGCACAACTACCACCATTGCAAATTGAAGATAAGCCTAAATCAGAGGAAGCAGTGGAACAAGAGCCAGATGAAGAAAAAGGAAATGCAATTGCTCTGAAGGCATTGAAGGGTGTGCTGCAACATAGAATTGAGATTTTAAAAGATAAAACTGATGTTGTACTCAATGCATACAACAAGTTTCCAACTTTTCATACTGAGGTAATGGGGTACCTTGCCATTTTAAACCCTTATTTTACTAAGTGGTCAACTAGGGTAAAGTTATTTGAAAAGTTAACATCTTTACAAACCCTAAGACTAGATTTGCCTGAAATAGTAACTGAAGTTGAAGATGAGATCAAAAGAGTCAATATTGCTCTCTCATTCTTTAAAGGAAAATTAAACCAAATAGAGGTTAAGTTGAGCCTCTTTTCAAATGATTTTAATAAGTTTATTCCTTCCTTAAGGGGAAATGATGATCAAGTAAAGGCTCTAGATGTCTGGAGAGGTGAGTTTGACAGCAAAATGCCTAGTAATGAGGCATTTATTTCAGGAACTGATATTGATGTGGAAGGGTTCAATAAGATATTGGATGAAGCTTTCAAAGAAGAAACTGACATCAATAAGTTTCTAGTAGACATCAAAAATATCACTGATGCGAGATGGGACAGGCAAAAGGTCCAAATACAGAGTACTCAGGACTTCAAGTGGCCATCAGATGATGAAGTGAAAGCATGGGAAGTGATGACTACACCCAAGAGGAAGAAGCCAGCAGTAGAAGAAGAAATTTTGGATGATGAGTAGGGATGAGTACTTGGTACCTCACCATTGAAGATAAAGAGAACAGTTATTGCAAAAGGAGAATGTAGGTAAATCTGAGAGCACGGTCATCGAGACTCGACATAACTACTGCCATCTACTATGTACACTATCAGATCAAGTCGCTAGATCGGGAGAAGAACAAAGAATATTTGTTTCTATCTTTTTGACTTGGTCATTCCACCACTTCTTCTCTCTCTTTCTTTTTGTCTCTTCTATAGTTTCAGGGTTAGGTTTTCTGAGACCATCCTAAGCTTGTAGCATCCTTTTCAAAAGGATTCCAAGATGGTTGAAGACCTATATATATGGAAGAGAGTTGTATTTTTGAAAGAGGATGAAAATTAATATAAAGAACCAGTCTTTCTAAATCTGTGCCTATTTTATTTCAAGCTTCAAAGCTTTTCTTATGTATGAAGGAAGGATTACATCAATAAAATACGGTGCAATTTTACTCTTCTTTATTGTTGTCTTTTTATTTCCTGTGTATGCTTTTTTATGATTAAGATTGTAAGGCAGTCTGAGGCATTTTGGTTATAAGGTGACTATCTAATTTCTTTCATGTAAAGAACTAATTTTTGTGAGTAGTTTCATGAAGCATATCGGTATTTAAGGATTTGATACAGTATTTTAGAGGTAATTAGATAATTTGTAAGGCAATTTATCCTAATTGCATGTAGGTTGTAAAGCAGCTTGCAGTGTTCTATTTATGTGAAACTTCAAGCTTTTGACTTTGTAACCCAAAGGATAAGCACTAATCTAGACCTGTATCTGATAATATATCATCATCTAAGTTTTTTAAGACATTCAAAATTATTCAAAACATACTTGTCACTAAAATATATGAGCTGAATTCATCAAGGACCTATGTCAGCAGGATAGTGTCCACTTTGTTGATTCTTTAGAGAGTGAATCATTAGGTTATCCCTCCTGAAATCAAAAGGAAGAAGGATGCAAATCCTTAACTCATTGGCCCATGTTCTCAAAACCATAGCCTGGCTTATAGTGCTCTATTTTAAATTAGTCATTGCGATCTCTAAAGTGTTCTATAAGTTGTTACAGTGAGGTTTTCAGTTCATACCCAGTGAATGAAACAACCCACCAAATGTATAGACTGAGATATCAGTAATCTTCAAAAGGTAAAACCTGCCTGAGTCTGTGGAGCTCAAAAATGAAGAAGGATCTTATCCAATCCTTAGAAATTAGTCTTTCTCTTGCCTAAAAGAGGTTGCAACTGAGTATACAAGGTATACTGTCATCATTAGGTAAGTGTTGCAAGAAAAAGAGCTAACATACCATATGTTATTGAATGTAAATGGGCTACAGATTCTTATATTCTTAAGGATTTGATTGGAAATGTTTTAGAATTGCCTGTTCATGGACAATTCTTGAAATTTTACTTCTCTTGAAGTCTCAAATCCATGAACAATAGTTGTAAATAGGTCTTTGTAGTCTTAGGATTAGGTTTTCCTTCTATTGTTTCCTTCTTTCTGTCTTAGGTTAGGGTTTTCATTCTCTTTTTAGGTCTGCTCTACTTTTCCCTGAGATTCTGAATCCTTATAATGCCTATAAGAGACATATATCCCCAATCAGAGCCATTGTTAGGACTGAATAAGAATTAGGGATTTCATGGCAACTTTTTTTTGAGTTTGACGAGTGTTTTATGCCTTCTTCCCACATCATTGAGTTGTAGAGGAGTTTTATGGTCATGTTTTGTTCCTAAGTTGTCGCCCCTATGGAGTCAGATCTGTTGCTAAGGTCCCTAGTCTCTGTTGGTCTGCTTTATGTTGAAAATACCTTAGGTTTATTATCCCACATTGGTCATGCCGTGAAGTACCTTAGTGTTTTTATGTCTCAACCTGTGATAGTTAAGTGCCAAAAGGCAAGTGCCTTTTTGGCTAACGGTTTGTGAGATGTTGCGGTTAAGTGGTTGAAAGCTAGCAGACAGATGGATAAATTTTTGTGGGCCCATGTTGGAGAGATGCTCATTTGGTGATGTGGACAAGGATGATAGGTGGAAACAAGGTACAATCATGTAGTTTGAGTCAGCATAGGTCCTGTCAAATTTTGTGGTAGCATGGAGGTGACATGTGGCAAGTATGACAGGTGGTGGGCTAGGTTGGATGGACACGTGACAAGGTTCTAGCAAGTAGGGTGGTGCTACATGGCACAAGTCAACAAGGTCATTATGTGGACTGAAAGGTGGATCAAATCAGTGGTTAACATGTGGTGGTAGATGGAAGAGGATCGTGAGGGCTAGATCGAGATCCAATGGAAATGCACTACTGCGTGAAGGGAAGTTGCAAGGATGTTAAGCATTACCAAGTCATGAAATGGATGACATGTGTCCTAGGTGATGAGGTAAAAATGGTGGGGCCTACATAGGAAAATTAATACAGGTGGTTCTGAGGATGAATGAGGTGGTGCCATGTGGTCGTTAAAGTGATTTGACTGAGCAGAAATAATATTTCTTTTTACTTTATGCCCACATTACTAAAGTGCATCGACGGTCACATTTTAAAGTTTCAAAAGGGTCATGATCTTGGTCATTGATGAAGTTTGGCACCAGAGAAATAGCTGTTGTGGTTATTATTTTAAATTTTCAAATCTTTCTGCGTGTTTTCAATATGATGGAGTGTTCTCAGGCTTGCAGGAGAATGGCTCGAGGTTTCTTTTGCCATAATCTGTCTTAATGGTGCTGTTTGTGTATCTGGGGTTGTGTTCTGCAAGTCTAAACATCTTCAATGCAGTATGGTGGCTACCTGGATCTCTCTCCTTTTCTATTTTTAGAATTTTTCTACCATGCTGTCGATGTACTCTGCATTAATGAGATTGGATCCTTGTTTGTATATTAGAAAGTGGATCATCAGATAAATCTTTTAGTGATCTTTTAAAGAAGATCAAAGAGATATGAAGGTATTGATTTCTTGTAAGGATGGTTGTTGAGAACCCTACCCTAGGGTTTCACCCTTCTACTTATGTCTTTTCTCTCTCTATTGTAAGGGTTCAAAAGTTTCAGTTTCCAAGCTTTGTTCGAGGGAATATAGCAGACTGTATGATATTGATGAACTATAACTGATTGAATGTTTGAAGATGTTAAGTTGATGATCACCAAGCTAAAGAAAGTTAATGGAAGACATTAAATTAGTTAATATATTGTATTGTCATTGATTTCAACTTGATATAATCTGATTGGTTATACTCAAAGGGTCAAAGACTTCAGAGAATAAAAAATATTAAGGTTATGCTTTTAGTAATGCATAAAAGATCAATATTCACTAAGTGACTACAAACAATAACATTCCTCCATGGATGTCAATAAAGAGGGAGCACATTACTTTTGCAATGATTGTTCCAGGTATTTGATCATTTAATAGTTATCTACATGTAATCATAAATCTTGCAGTAAAATGGTCACAATAATTATGTAATGTTGTTGTTCATTCAACTAGGTAAATACCAAGTTAAAGATATGAATGTATATATTGATCCTCTTATTCATGAGTTCCTGGAGTTATGGAATGGTGTCACTATGTATGACATCTCTAGACCAATAGGACACAAACAATTTCAATTCCATGCAATGATTGTATGGACAATACATGATGCCCCAGGGCTAACACATTTTTTTGGTATGTTATGATGAATTGAAGTTGCACATGATAATTATAAATATAAAAATTAACATAATTTATCCAATTGTATCATTATCTTGTAGTTCTTCAAACAAAGGGAAAATTTTCATGTCTAGTTTGTGGTCCAAAGATGAAATCTCATCATTCAAAAAGTTTAGGAAATCAGGTGTTTGATGAGTATAGGAACTTCCTCCATAGAAATCATAAGTATCAAACTACAGAAAAGATCTTTTCAATGCGAAAGAAGAGACTACATCTAAGCCACAAAGAATGACAACTCACCTATGTAAGTTGGAATATAATAGAATTAATCATCAAGGTACTACCGTTCTACCTAATGGTTTATGTGTGGAATTTATATATTTCTATTGTGGTTTGTTTGATTATTATGTAATTGATGATCATGAAGGTCATTAAGGAAATACTACTGAGCACCTTCCAAAGGGACTAAAAAGTTATCCCAAACAATTTAGTAGGTTTCCCTACTATGAGTAGCTACAAATTGTGCATTTGTTTGATACTATGTATATTGCAAAGAATGTAATGGAGACATTGTGGAAGAGATTGGATGGAAGGCATGACAAAGAAAAAAGTTGTCAAAATTTGTAGTGACATTCATGAATCCAATCATGCAATGAAAAATTTCATTAGAAATGGAGAATGGATTAATATAAGTGCCCTTCCTTGGTTATTAACAGAGTAGCAAAGTGATGCCATAAAAGAAGTCATACGAAAAATTTGATTTCCCACAGGATTTTCTATGAACATAAGAAATCTCATATCAAAGAAAAGTGAATTTGTGTCAGGGTTGAAAATGCATGATTGGCATACCTTCATCAAGGTAAGTCATGTTCTTTTATATTTACAATATATTTGTAAACTGCATGTAGTTTTAATTTTATTATGTGAGAAAAGAATGACATGATTATTTTTATAATTGTTGCAGTATGTGCTACCCCTATCTCTCCCAGAGAACTTCGATAATAACATGAAATAAGTGATATATGATCTTGGAAAATACATGAAGTAAGAAATGATATATGTTCAATTTGTTTTATATATTTATTTTATTCACAATGTTTTTTCTTGTTATGTAATATATTGTAAAGTCTCATGTGTATATATTTTTGTGTCTTGAATGTCTTGTAGGTGGTTGTCATCTAAATAAATCCATAAAGAAGATATAAAATATTGGAAGATAAGAATTCCTCATCTAATGTGTGAAATGCTAAAGTGTCTACCTTTAACCTTTTTCAATGCACAAGAACACTACCTCATACACCAAGTTGAGGAGATTGAATTGTGTGGACCCGTACACACTTGGTCAATGTGGATGGTTGAGAGACACTTGAAATTTTTTAAGGCTTTGGTTATACAAAGAGCATGGCTTGAGGGTTCTATGGTGTATGTTATTGAATATCTTCCTAAGCATGCAACAAAGATCGATATAGATCGCATTTGGGATCTTGACACCATTAAAAAATTTGAACGGGAGTACTTGATGGGGAAAGGTAGATTGAGGAAAGTGAGAGGTAATAAATTATAAGATGTTTTGGTAGCTGTTAATTAATTCTTAATCTTCAAAATTAATTGGTTGTAAGTCGTCTATTTATTTTTTGTACAATTGCTCGAGAGTGGGATGCAATACATTTGTATATTGCAAACAATCAAGATTGGATGATGGTATGGATTGAATGATGTCATCATTTAGGTTGCACATTAACATGGGAAGTTGTATCTTCATTGGTTAAAGAAGCTCATCATAATGGAGATCCAAATGTTATGCAAAGGGAAATAGATTTACGATATGGTTTAAGAGATTTCCAGGTACGTATAAATTTTTTAAACACCCATACGTTTATCAACTCCCGATGCAATAATTTATACATGTTTGAAATATTTTTGCATGTCAAACACCACAAGGCTATGTTTTGCAATGGTCATAACTTTTGCATCAAAAAGTTGGATGACACAAACAAAAATTGTGATTTTGGGATAAGTGCAGTCTTTCAGGTGACTAATATTTCATCTAGAAATGACTTACATCCTCGAGAGTCTAAAAAATCGATACTATGGCATTTTGGATGATATAATTGAGTGTAACTTTAATTCCTTTAGATTAGTTATATTTTTCATCAGATGGTACAAGCTATGAATTAATCAAAATGATCCTAATAGAACTATGATTGAACATGACAATGAATTCCAATGATTAATACAAGGTGGTTTGAGACAGTTGGGGATGAACCCTATGTTCTTCCAAGCCAATGTGAGCAGGTATTTTACTTAGAGGTTCCACATAAATTAGGTTGGTCATTTGTTGTTATACATGATCCAAGAGGAAGGCTAATAAGGTATGATGTGATGGAAGAAGAATATTATGAACAACTAGAAGATGATGTAGATGATGATCACGATCGACCGTTAGTCGATGATGTTCCTAACACAAATTTTCTTGAAGAAGAAGAAGAAGAAGATGATGATGATGATGCTGATGATGATGATGATGATGATGATGATGATGATGATGATGATGATGATGATGATGATGATGATGATGATGACAATGACGGTGGTGGTGATGATGTTGATGACAAAGATGATTATGGTGATGAGTTGGATGAAGAAGAAGATCAATGACATGAATGAAATGTATAGTTATGTGATCACTGATTAATATATTTAATATTGATTTATTTTAATACCTTTTAATTTTTTTAATTCATATGGGATGCTTATGGTTTTTCATGTACTTACTATGTATTTTTGAGTATATGTATCATGAATTTTTTTAGCTAACATAAGATAATTGAATTACATATGTAGGTACCTAAACCCCTTTCATGAGCATCCCACATAGTCTCATGGATCAACATGTATAATTCAATACACCCTATAGAGATTATTGTATTTCAAAATTTGAAAAATATCTTGCATTACTTGCTATCTCTCTCATTTGATGGAGTGCAGGTAGCAACAAATAGGTATTTTTTAGATGTGTCTTCCTTGAGCAAAGGAAATATCAGAATGGAAGAAGAAAGTGAGTCATGTAGTAAGTCTAAATTAGGAAGATCAACTAGAGGTCAAAAGACTAGAAGGAAATTCAATAAATGCATGAAATTTTTCCTTTCTCAAGGGGGGTCATGTTCTTATGATGATGAGAGAAAAGGTGACATCAAGGTTCCCTTTAGGTACCAATATCTACAGAAATAATGGGTTCCCAAGGAACTTCATCCAATAAAAACTAATTTTAGTGTTAAAGGCAAGATATATCACATTGCACCATTGTCAATACATGGTTTCGACCTATTTTCCTTGGATGACATAAAAGTCTCTTACAACAAAGTTGCCAAATTGATGGAGTATGTTGGACCTTGTTACGATTACAAAAGTTGGATGCAAATTGTTCAATATAAAAAAAAGTATGTGAAGGTATGCACTCTCAGAAAATTATATTCAACAAAAAGACAATGAAAAAAGTAAAAGAGTGACTATATACATTAACAGAAGGCCAAAAGCATCAGGGAATATTGTAGGTTTTATAAATAGTATGTGACCTCTGTCAACTGTTAAGAAACCCAATTACATATTTGAGGCACGCGAGGGAGATCATATCTTTGTATGTGAGATAAAATCAATATGTCCAGCGGAAGAGATGATTATTGATTACAATTTGAATCACATAAATACAAAAATGTCACTATCATGGGGGTGCAGGTACGTAGTATGTACCATTAAATAATTGATTTTTTTTTCCAGTCACATCTAGAGAGTCTCCTCACCATCCACCTCATCTCCATCATCATATTCTAATGAAATTTATTAATCTAGTCCTTTCTAATTATTGGTTAACTTTAAATAATAATGTTGGGCCACAATATGGAGTAGCCACATAGAGGGGACAATGATGATCTTGTGGGCACTTCTTCTTGTAGATCCTGCAAGCACTTCTTCCATATTGTGTGTTTGATCTTTATCATTCACTAATATTATTTTATTCTTCCATGTCATCAATTAATAACATTTCTCTCATTTTGGCCAAATTGATCATCTTCCTAAATCAATCCAAGATCATTCCAAACTCATTTGATTCCAAACTCATATCAATGTCTTATCAATCTCTTTCAATCAATCCTCTGGCATTGTAAAAGTTCATCGATGACTCATTGTCATTTTCACATTTCAAGAGCATTGTCCAAGTTCATCGATGTCTCCTTATCTTTATTTATCCTCTGGTGTCATCCAATTCCATTGATGCCATAAGATAATTTCCAATCATCATTTCGAGACCATTGTCAAAGTTCATTGATGCCTCGCGATTTCCTAAACTATTCCAGAATCATCAGAATTGATCCTAATCCTTATCAATATCATCAAAATACATTCAATTGCACATTAATGCCTTCAATTTGATCAATAATTCACTAATTTATCCTCTTGGGATGAATGACCTAATAGTTGTCCCTTATCTTCATGAATAAATCATATTTATTCATTCTTATCCTAAGTCTTCACAATTAATTAATTAATTGGCTAATTCTAATTTATGGGATTTTATAATTTCATAAATTCTAGTTTTTATTTATGAGTAATATTGATTTATTTATTGAATTAAATCCTCCTAATCCCACCTAATTTATCATATCCCTTAATTGTGCTTCATATCCCTATTAAGGTGCTTCATGATTTCTTCCATATCTCCTTATTCATTTCTCCCCTAATTATGCTTCCAATTTACTACTAATGTGCTTCCTCATTTTCCCTCCATTATGCATTTTTTATGCATTCTAAGTCACCTAATTGCCTCTCATTTTATATAAATTGAGATGCAATCCTCTTATTCAAATTTAGAACCACTATCTCCTAGTATTCTTGCTTTCGAATTTGGATTTTCAACACTTATGCAATTTTGTCATTGAAAAAAGAGAAACATAATCTACTCTATGCAGAAGAAAGGAGAACATGGGAGCTACATTTGAAGGGATTTATTAAGTGTTTTCATGCTTTGTGTTTATGCTCTCATTTTAAATGGATTTCATGATAGATTAGATAGGTTTGCATATTCTTTAGGGTTTTGTGGTTACCTAGATATTCTTATTATGTATTTTTATGGTCTTAAATTTGGTTAAACCAACGTGAAACATGTCTTAACTTACTTATTTTGGTGTTTTTATGTAGTTACAGGGTCCTGGAAGAGAGTTGCGCAGTTGGTCTGAAGTTCTGCGCAGTTGGTTAAGTTCTGCGCAGTTGGGTGTTAGTTCTGCATAGTTGGCACCCAAAATTGTACACTTGGTCACCTTTATATTCACTTGATTGACCTTTATATGCGCTTGGTCAAATAAGATTCATTTTAATGTTTTAGGATCAAAATTTAAGGGTTTAGGAAGCAGTTCTGCATTTTATGCTTCCTATTTGCATTTCTCTCAATTCTAAGGCTATAATGAGGCCTAAATGGTGCAAATGAACCCTAAATTGGTTAATGAACCTCAAATTTCAGTTTCTGAACTTAAAATAAATCTCACATTTAAGTTTGGTGTTCCTAAAATGAACTTAACCTAGTTTAGGATTCCATGCAAAGCTAGTGGTTCAGTTTTCTCTTAATTCTATTCAAGTTGCAATCTAGCTTAAGTAGGGGTTCAAATTGATACAAATTTGTAAAATAAAGTTGTTAATGTTGAAACATACCTAAAAATTAACCATCATAATTGATTTTGGAATGTAAAATGAACATTCAGATAGTTTAGGATTCATTGCAGATCGACTTAGCTGAATTGTCTCAAAATCATTCAAATCTTAATCTAGCTTAATTAGGAGTTCTAAATGGATCATAATATTTTCAAATAAGGTTTTTAAATTATTAATTAACCCTAATAATTTCAATAACAAATCTTATTAATGTAAATTTTCTTAGTATAGAAGCCCTAGTAACCTTTTGAGTCATTTTGGCTTTTGTTTCAGGTCCTGCACACTTGGCACCTAGAATTGGCACTTGGTCACCTTGCTGTGCACTTGGTTGACCTTTCTATGCACTTTATTGACCTTTCTTCACACTTGGTCAAATAGGATATGTTTTGATGGCTTAGGATCAAAATTTTAGGGTTTAGGAAGTGGTTATACATTTTATGCTTCCTACTTTCAATTTTCTCAGTTCTAAGGATATAATGAACCCTAAATGGTGGAAATGAATCCTAATTTGGTTAATTAACCTCATATTTAAATTTGGAAGCTTAAAATGAACTCTCACATTTGATTTGGGCTCTTAAAATGAGCTTCACCCAGTTTAGGGTTCAATACAATCAAGGTTCTTTCAATTTCAATCCAACTCACAATCTAGCCTAAGTAGGGGTTGTAATTGGTTCCATTGTAAAAAATAAAGTTATTTGAGTTGAAGAGGACATTAAAATCAACATTCACATCTGATTTGGGAATCTAAAAAGAACATCCAACTAGGTTAGGATCAAATGCAAATTTCTTGTTTAAGATGCCTCCAAATCGCTTCAATCTACACAGGCTAATTAGAGATTTAAAAATTGGTTTAAATATTTCCTAATAATTCTTTAATGGCCTAAATTGAACTTCAAGTACATGTTTCTGAGATGTAAATTCTTTCTATGTTTAAAATTTTGTGTTTTTGCAAGTTTTTACCTTATTTTTAGGCTCTGATCAGTAGTTGCACACTTGATTAGGTATCCTGTGCAATTGGGCCGAAGCTGCATAGTTGGTAGTCTAATTATGCATAGTTGGTATCTTGATTTTGTGTAGTTGGTAGCTTGTTCTTGTGCAATTGTTAAAATGGATGTTTTTCATGCAAGTTTTTGATTTTCTTCATTCCTAAATCTATTTCTGCACTTGGTATACTAGATTTTTGTGTTACTGATGATTTGTGCAACATTTTAGCAATCATGGGATGAATAATGAATCATAAAAATACTAATGATTTTGATTCATGATTCTTGTTGAAGACCTTGTGTGTCTTCCGAATCTTTCATGTCTACTTTTAGTAGTTAAAAAACACTTCAGCTTGGTGCTTAAAAAGAATCATTTTGTTTATGTGTCTGAAGTGTCTTCTAGTTTTTGTAATCCCAAGGAATTTGATGAATGTATCCTCTCCCCTCACCTTTTTGGATCTTGGGTGAAAGATAAATCCATGCAAATCCTTTAGTGTGGCTACCTCCTAAGAGCTTTAGTAGAGCTGGTGAGAGTGGATTGCCCAATTGGTAACAAGATAAAGCCAAGCCCTTCCAAACCAGTATATAAAAGATGTCATTGTTATTAATCTGATTAGGTGTTGAATATGTTATATTAGGAAGAACATCTCCCTCATCACCCTTGTGGTGCATAAAAACCTACATAATGTAACTTCTATAGGTTGGGAGGCCTCCATAATGGAGCTAATCTGCTACATATATAACCACTTGAACAGGTGCCCTAATTAAAAACCTTGTTTTAGTATCCAAAAACCCTCTATCTTGTGGCACAGAAGGTCAGATACTGACTAAAACATCCCACACTTTCATGACTCTTAGTAGAGACAATGGTCCCTTGGGAAGTGATTACCCTTGGGATTTGAAGCTTGGTGTGCCTGAGAAGTGAGTGCACTATAAGGAGGAGCCTGTGCCTCCAAGATTCTAAGTTGTCTGCTATGAGTAGGCATGGATGAACTTTAGTTCAAGTGGGAATTCAACAAATATTGCTCTGGCTCACCTAGGATGTGGTGTGTTTGTTATTTTTACAACAACCCTTCAAAATGATGTGTCTTGCGTGAGTGTTTCAAATTTTAGTATAAAATGGAAAAATATTTAAAAACACTCTTCTTAAGA
This sequence comes from Thuja plicata, assembly GCA_018584345.1. NCBI lineage: Eukaryota > Viridiplantae > Streptophyta > Pinopsida > Cupressales > Cupressaceae > Thuja > Thuja plicata. Next base: position 550,511 of record MU227052.1, read on the forward strand.
ACACTTTTTCTAGATCATCTTCAAAAACAATCAAATGGTCAAAAACACCTTGTCTTTGAGTAAACATATGAAACCCTAAAATTTTCACTTGGAACCTCTTGGCATGCTTGGTAGTCTTCATCTTGCATATTCATGTCCTAATCTCCTTGCATTTGCATTTCAAAAATTCTCTTGCATTTTGGACCTCATCATAATCCTCATTATAGTCCATCTTTCATAGGTCCTAATCATATTCCTCTTGCATACATAGCTCATCTTAGATCCTCTCTAAAATCTTTGCAAAAAATCCTAGAAAGTATCCAAATCATGGAATATTTCTTTATGGCACTGAAAATAGGATCTTGACTTGGTCCCCTTTGTCCCAAAAAATTCAAACCCCCCCTTTATCAATTAGTCACAGTCCACCTTTTTCATGATGGATTTGACCTAATGCCTCTTATCAAAATTGTCCCTTGTCTCGCAATCCCCTTTTTCAAGTCAAGATTTTTATTCAACCTCATAAGGTTATGCTCTTAGATTTGTCTCCTTTCCAAATATTTTTCCCAAAGTCAAAAAAATCCAAAAAACATAGTTGCACTAAGCCATGGGTTTCTTTTCATAAATCATCCAATGTCCACATTTGCATAAAGTCCTTGCATATCTTAGGTTGCATTTTCATCCTAAGAGTCCCCCAAAAAAGTCAAAAATCTTGCACTTGCATATATTCATCATTTTAATCTTCACTAGGTTCCAAGCATACAAAAGGCAACAAGACATTTATCAACCCATGTACATTTCAAGTGAGAACACACAATTATCCTTTGATCCTAGACAAGTTGTACCTTTGCAACAACAAGATTTTTACCCAAATATCTTGTACACTTCAGAACAATCTCTTGAACCAAGGAAAATGGAATCAACACAATTAAACAATCAATCAAATCAATCCCACACATACTTTATCAAAAAATTGGGAGCAAAATTTAAAAGATCTTGGAAGAGACAGTAGAAAAGATGATAAATAGTAGAAAGGATATGGTCAAACTCGTTAGATGCCCAAGTGAATGTTTTGGTGAAATTGACATACAATCTCTCATTGAAAAATCAAAGATACCAAAACTTATTTCAAAACTAAATAAGGAAAATGAAAAATTTAACAAAGCCCAACTCAATCATGTGCAAGAAAAAATTTATTCCAACCAAGTCCAAGATCAAGTCCATTTTGATCACATTCAAGAACAACATTTGTTTGACCAAGTTCCCAAACAAACCTTTCAACCAGTGCGTGGCATAATTCAATTGGGGCCACCACCTAATTATGAACCAATCTTCATTCCAATGCAACTAAGTGTCCCTCAAGAAACCAAAAAACCTCTTGTTCCAACCATACAAACAAGTCAATCAATATTAAGGTCACCAATAATTTTGCATTCGAGAACATTGTTTGGTGATGAAGTCCCTCTTATGTCCTCAAATCAAACAAGTTTTTTGCAAACAAGGACAACTTCAAATGTGATACCTTTTAAATATCAACAAAACATAATCGATGAGAACCCTTTTGTGGGACATGTTCAATCCAAATATTCTTTCCAATATTTAAATAATGATGAGGTATCGCCAAAAAGATCAATCAAGCAACGCAAATTCAAATCCAAAATTTTAAAGAATTTGTTTCAAAAATTAGGTCAAACAAATAATTTATCCATGTTTAGCAATGGCTCATCCCAAAACAATCACATGGATGACATACCTTTCCCCCCCAAACATTGACCTTTAAGAGTCATTTGTGTTTCCTTCTTCTCCTTCAACCCCACATTCTTCCCAAGAAAAGTTCCCCCCATCTCCATCAAGTGACTCTTCCAATAATTCAACCTCCCAAGGGCTATTCACAAAAGAAATCCAAGCTAGTTCTCTTCATAACCTAAGTACTGTAGACACCCAAAATTGACCAAGTGTCTTAATATCATCAAAATCTGTAAATCTCAGCAAATCTCATCAAAATGCTTCTAGTGCCTCAAAATGGATCAAAATCAAACTAAATGCACATTTATCAATCAAATTGGATTAAATCAAATAAAATCAAAGGATTAATTAATAATGAAATCAAATAATTAAATATAAGCCTAAAAGGGATCAATCAAAATTATATAATTGATTTTAATCAATTAATTGTATAGTTTTAAATCAAAAATCAAATTGAACCTATTCACCCTTACATGGCTAATTTAATTAATTGATTG
>MU227052.1:552779-569152 GCA_018584345.1 Thuja plicata
GGACTTTGTCTCCTTGTCCCAACCTTTGAGACAACCATTTAAATGGTCCCCCCATTTGAAACCATTTGAGAGATCAAACTCAACCAAGGATTAACCCATGGTCAATTCACTCTACCCCCTACCCTTGAAATTTTACTATAAATACAAGCCATTTCTAAGCATAAAGGGATCCTAGAAAATTTGAATGCATAGCATCATTACTATAGGCAATTTGATAGAAATTGAGCATTATCTTGAGTATTTGAGAGAAAATTATGATATTTGAGAGCATATCATGAGCATTTGAGTTCATCTTTGAAGAAAATTGAGAGAATTGAGAGCTAGATTAGGCATTTATCATCCATTTCTCATTCTAGGATGGTTACTAGTAGAGATTAAGGCTGAGAGCTCTACTTATAAAGCCTAGTTAGAGAACCATGGAATGTTATGGATGTTAAATTCAATTCTTTAGATTAAATTGTTTATTTATTTCTGTAGAATTGTGCTTGATTATCCTAATTTAATGAAGGTGCATTAACTCATACACAAATGGTGTCCATTGAAATATCTACTTAGTAAAATATTTGTAACTGGAAGGATTGAAAAATGGGTAATGGTGCTTAGTGAGTTCAACATTGAGTATGTGGATAGGAAAGCAATCAAAGGTCAAGTTATTGTAGATCAATTGGCCAAATATCCTTTAGAATCTACACATCCAATTCAAGTGGAGTTTCTAGATTCTGAGATTGTTCATGTGGAAGCCAAGACATGGAATTTATACTTTGATGGTTCTTACACCCAAAATGGTAGTGGGGTAGGCATTCTTTTGATCACACCTCAAGGTTACACAATCCAAAAATCTTACAAGTTATTGTTTCCTTGCACAAACAATATTACGGAGTATGAGGATTTGGTCATAGGTATCAAGATGGCCTTAGAATGGAATGTCATAGAATTGCAAGTCTATGGGGACTCTCAATTAGTCATCAATCAAGTCAATAATGAAATATAATACCAAGGATGAAAAATTGATGCCTTACAAAAGATTAGTGGATGATTGGAAAAAGCACTTTTCTTTGATTACTTTTGAACAAATCCCACATGAAAAGAATAGAGAAGTGGATGCAATGGCTACCTTGGTATCTTTTCTTCAAATGCCCAATAAAAATGTGAGGTATGAGTTCTTGGTGGAAGAATTGGTTAAACCAACATTTGACTTACCTGATTCCCAAATTATTTCCCTTCTAAATGGACATGACTCACCATGGTATGGACCCATTTATGCCTACCTAAAAGATCAAACCTTACCTATAGACCAAACCCGTGCTCAAAAGAAAAATTTGATAAGACAAGTGGCTCATTACACCATCCTTTCGAACACATTGTATCATAAGGGTCTTGACAGAATGCTTCTTAGGTGTCTAGAGGAAGATCAATCGAAATTAACTTTAAAAGATGTCCACTAGGGGATTTGTGGGTCACATTTGAGTGGGTTAAACTTAGCTAATTAAATCCTATGCATGGGGTAATTTTGGAAAACCTTAGAAAGAGATGCTTTTCAATTTGTCAAGGTTTGTGAAAAATGTCAATACCATGGAGACATGATCCATGCACCAATGCAAGAATTACACCCTTTTGTCACACCATGGCCATTCTACCAATGGGGTTTTATTTGATTGGCATGATCTATCCACCTTCTTCCAACGGACACAAGTACATTCTCACCACAATAGAGTATTTCACTAAATGGGTTGAGGTTGTCCCTTTAACAACTTTAATGAGGAAACAAATTTCCATGGTCATCCTTAATCATATCATTTGCAGATATGGTATTCCTCATGCCATCATCATGGATAATGGAAAATAGTTTAAGAACAAGGATGTAGATTAAATTTGTGACACATTCCATATTACTCATCATTCTTCATCCATTTACTATCCCCAAGGTAATGGACAAGTAGAAGCTACCAACAAGAACATTCTCAAGATCCTCAAAAGATTGGTTGGTAAGTCAGGTAGAGATTGACACCTTAAAATCAATCCAGCATTATGGGCCTATAGAACTAGTATTCGTACCTCAATAGGAGCTACACGTTTTTCATTGGTTTATGGGGCTGAAGCTGTTCTACCCTTAGAAGTTGAAATACCATCCTTGAGAGTGTCACTACATGGATTAATTACGGATGATGATTATAGGGTCGCCCAAATTCAAAAATTGGAATTTTTGGAGGAACATCAAACACAAGTGTATGATCATTTGAAAGTGTATCAGAATCGAATCTCAAGGAATTATAACAAGCATATTAAACCAAGAACCTTTCAAGTGGGAGATTTAGTGTTGAGAGAGAACCCTAAAAATAAGGTTGCTAGAGAAAAGAAAGGGAAATGGGAAGGAAATTGGCTTGGTCCATTTGTTATTACTTCTACTTTCGGGACAAGAACTTACAAACTAGCTGATTGTGATGGTGATGAATAGCAAGAGCCTATCAATAGCATTCATCTTAAGAGGTTTCACACCTGATTAGATGAAAAAGTATCAGATAAGAGTATCAGATAAATCAACATCAACTTTGTACATGAGATAAAGTAAAAAGTCAAAAAAAGGAGAAAAGATCAAAATATAAAAAAATTAGAAAGTTCAAAAAGCCAAAAACAATGGAAAAGCAGAAAAAATAGAAAAAGGAGAAAATTGAGCATGCAGAAATCCAAAAACATTGAAAAATAAAAAATGTTGTCTTGGTGAAAACCTAGCAAATAGGTGCCTTGATGATAAAAAAAATTAAAAAATTGAAAAATTGAAAAAAATTGAAAAAGAGAAAAGTGCCTTGGTGAAAACCTACCAATAAGAACCTTGGTAGCAAAAAAAGCAAAAAGGAGAAAAAGAGAAATAATTCCAAAAGGTGAAAACCAGGAAATATACACCTTTTGTCCCTTAGGTCTTCCCTAGTCACATTTGTACATATTGCATTTCACCATCTCATCTTGTACACATCCTCATTGCATCTGTCATTTGTGTATAAGTCATAATAAAGCCTTTCAGCTGCATTGTTGCATTCGAGGTCTCATTTGCCCTAAGTTTCACATTGATCATAGTTAACACTTGGGGGAAATCATCATGGATTTTGGTACCAAACAGATTCAAAAGTGTAACATTTTGGTCGCACGACAAAAGAAGATTTTTGATTCTGAGGAGAGATATTTTGGAACTTTTGATGGATATCATTGTTCAACCCTAAAGAGTTTGATCCTACAACATGATCCTTGAGTTTCATTCCTTATTTTATCAGGATTAAAAATTAAAAACACCTTAAATGATCAGAATGTTTGGAATTCTTTTTGAAAATCTTGATACATTGCGATACACTTGAAATTTTTGATGAATTTTTCATTGAATTTTTTGAGTCGTGTCTTTTTAGCTAATTGATGATGTTTTGACTAGATTGATGATGATGGAGACATGATTTTTTCTTGGATTTTGTGTGACTTTTTGGAGGGAGATTCTTTAACTTGTGTGAATTAGTCTAACGACATGGTCATCAAAGAACCATCGAGGACATTCATATAGGAAGGAGGATTAACCTTTGTTTGTTTATGCAAAAGGATACCTTGGCTATTAAGATCTTCAATATCTTAATACCAACATCCACTTGCAACATTGAATCCATGGAAACTAGTATTCATACTCCCATAGTTGGTCATTCAAATAGTGAGGGTTGTACTAGGTTCCTAAACAGGTTACCAACCGAGATGAAAGTCATATTCATATTCTTATGGTCATAGTGGGACCAGTAAGGATTGTATTGACTCTAAGTTCCACAATGCTCAATGATGAAAATATATCTCTTTTGAAGTTCTTTCACAAAAGGCTAGTGACCTTTAGTTGCATTGCATTGCATATTCATGTTAGATTAATTGCATTATTTAGAGTAAATTTTCCAAGAACAAGGGGGTTCATCATTTTTGGGGGCTACATCAAAATTCAATGGTTTCAAATCAATTATGTGAGATTAACTTTTGCATTCATAACATTAAATAATTAATCATTATTTTTACATATCTTTAGTGAAAAACAAAAGAAAAGATACATTAATCATTATTCATTTATCCTTCATCTTTTAGAATTGCATTTCATAAACTAAGTTGCATACATCAAAATCCAAAAAGAGAGTTGCATTCATTTTACCTTCGCAATAAGTATTGCATCCATATCATTGCATTGCATAAACCATACATCAAAATTAAAATCAAAATCATATAGAAATAGTTGCATAATCATCATTTGCATCCATATATCTATGTCATATTCTAAGACATTGCATCCATAGCATAAATAAAAAGTAAGTGCATCATAGACATCATATAAATATGCATATGAATAAATCTCACATCAAATCAATATCAAAGAGAAATCAATCAAAGAACATCATCGATAAATGTACATCATCAAATGTCTATAACACATCTATATATCAAAGATACATCAAAAAAATGATCCAAATATCTAGTCCTAATCAAAACTCCATATGATACATCAATACAATATCCGGACATCAAGCTCATATCTAAGACCCTACCGGGGTACCTTATCCATCTCTAGCAGCACCTGATCCATCCCCTGACCCATCGGGACCCCTGTCACCTGCTCTATCCCGAGTAGAAGGTGCTGCCTGACTCGTGCTAGCACTCGTCAGTAACTGAGCCATGGTAGCCAAGAACTACTGTAACATCGTAGTCACCTAATCTAAATGTCCTGTAACTACAGTCATCTCTTCCTATAATCCTCACACATCCTATACTAAGCTATCAAAAATAGGAGGAACTAGAGGTGCCTGTGGTTCCTATGGTGCTAATGGAACCTTTGGTATCACCTTTATCTGAGGTGCACCCTAAACCTATGCTGCACTCACTTGTGGATCCACTTGAGGGGGTACCTATCTCTGTGGAGATGCTGGTCTTTGCTGATCCTAACCCTATAAAGGAACCTGCCTAGATGCATGCACTCCTCTATGTCTTTGTCCTACCCAAGCTATAGCTAGAATGGCCTGAAGCTGTCTCTACATCGGTACATGCACTCACCTCTCTCTAGGCTGACCAAACCCACCACCTCAAGCTCTAACATGTCCACCACACATCCAAGGTCCTACAGCTCTCTATACCCAAGGTACTCTCTATACTCTCTACCTATGAGGTCTACCACCACTACCACCATCATCTCCATCTCCATCATCAATAAATAGCTCACCAACATCAGGTATCGACTCTACCAGTTCTATGAACCTAATGAAGTGATGCCAAGAAAACCACTCTCAATACTTAGCAGACATGCCTGCATTGGCCACATGATCTGACATGGCCCAGCTTCTCAATCTTTCCACATGCAAATCAATAATCCACCTGAGCTCCCCACATGGATCGCTTTGCCTATACTCTAGCATATAATGCCATACCCTGTAGCATATCCTACACTCCACCAAACTGATAGAGAACTCTCCTTAAGCAGAATCTCTCTCTACAAAATGGTGATCAACCAATCATCCACTAAGGGGAAAACATATATGGAAGCTCATCACCATCCTCTCTCCAGCCCTCACATCCCAAGTACGGTCTCCATACGACTTGATCAATATCATCGATAGTCTGATACCAAAACTCAACCTTGCCCAGACGATGCTGGACAAACATGCCATCATATAGAAATTTGTATAGATATCCTTGGGCTCGCACTTGTGCCAATATAGGTCTAGTAATTAGGATATTCTCCCAGGTCCATAGCTGTAACAATACTACACCTGCAAAAATCACCACATTGTGCTTGTATACTACCTCGTGTAAATCATGATACAATTGGGCTAGCACGCAAGATCCCCAGTCTAATATCTGAGGATGAGAAATTAAGTCCTCTAGTATGCAGACCCATTCAAATGAAAATCCACAACCTCTCTTATTTGGTAAGAGAAGTCCTCTAATCACTGCTCCTAGCAATGCTAGAAAAGTAGGAAATGAAGCAAACTATGCCCATATAATGCTATCATCACCAATCGTGGCATCTCTGAACACCCATCTACATGCGCTGCCATTGTAGACTTGATCATAGTAAACCCACTCTTCACGGGTCGGGATCCTCAATAATCTGTATGCAACCTCTAGCATAATGGTCATCTCACCGAGGGGTAAATGGAAATTATTATGGTTAGAGTACCAGCGCTCTACCATAGCTATCAATAAACCTTGGTTCAGCTGAAAATGAGGAAGATCCAAAAGGAATCTGAGCCCACATGTCTCGATCGTCTGTCTCTCTGGAGGGATCAACTCATCCACCAGATTGAAAATCCAAGACACTACCGACCGTATGTATAACTTAGGGCAATGTGCCTACATTTTGCAAACAAAGTGAATTATATTAGTATCTTTCTATTTGTGGATCGTTCTTAGTTAATCAAACACATCAAAATTATCTTTTCTCTTTTTGAGTACATCAACCTATTGTTCCTAACCTCTAGATCTTGAGAAGGGATCAATTTGTAATATCTTTTAATCAATTTGATTGAAACATCAAATATTCATCGGAATGATTTTTCTAATATCCTAAACACTAAGTAACATCATGGAATCACATCTTTTTAGCTTGGTAATCAATTTGGTCATCTAGATGATCAATCAAAGACAACTTATTCTATTCTAAATCAGGTTTTCATCACATATCATCTTACATGTCATTTCATTAGGCAGAAGTGTCATTTTATGCCACATGTCATTGAAAACATCATACATGACATTTAAAGTGTCCGAGGAATTGCTTTACAGTAATGTGGCATTTTTCAACTCTACGCGTCATTCAAACTATGATACGCGTCATTAAAATCTTAAGGGTTTCCTACATGTTATTTCCAACATGGGGTTCACATATTGACCTAACTGCTACACAGTTTTTAAATATTCATACGCGTTATTTGATTGTGCGGACGCGGCATTTCCCTACCCTACGTGTCATTTAAATGCTTCTACATGACATTTTTCTAAATCTAATCTAAAAAGCATGAAAAATGACATTAAATGCTATCACAAAGAGAAATAAATGCATCAGGAATGATCAAATCACTCACTGGAGGTACGTAGTTAAGAGATCTCTAATAACGGTGCACCCTCTCGAATCAATGCTCTCGAATAGGGACCACCATTGCTCTTAATCATAGCAAAAACATAGGAAAATATCAATAGTGAAAAGTGAAAATGAATAGTAAATTTGGGTTTTTCCACCTATTTAAACTATTTTGACCTAATTTTGGAGAGATTTTTACCCCCCGAGACCTAAATCTGCATTTTCTACACACTGGGGCATCTTGTGATCTTATCATTATTCTTCTTAATGTTTTCAGAAATGAAATCATTTAGATATACTTTTTCATCAATCACATCATATTGCATCGGGACATCAAAAATGTTTTCATTTCTGAGGGGGCATATATTATCAGATCATCAAATTGGGAATATGCATCATTCTATATCAAATCTAGGGCATTAAAATTTCAAACTTTTATCAGTGAGGCATTCTGCCTCAAATCAAATTCTGCATCGGTTTCACATCAAGTTTTCCATCAAGTTCCACATCAGGTTTCACATCAAGTTCTGCATTGCTTCAAATCAGGTTTTATAATCAGGTTTTATTAATCAATCAATTAGTATCAAATCAATGATTAGGACTTGCAATTTCCTTTGAATCAATGCGCTTCACACATTAATTCAAAGAGGGACATTTGTAGACACCCAAAATTGACCAGGTGTCCTAATATCATCAAAATATGCAAATCTCATCAAAATGCTTCAAATGCTTCAAAATGGGTCAAATCAAATTAAATCGACATTTATCAATCAAATTGGATTAAATCAAATAAAATCAAAGGATTAATTAATAATGAAATCAAATAATCAAATATAAGTCTAAAAGGGATCAATCAAAATTATATAATTGGTTTTAATCAATTAATTGTATACTTTTAAATCAAAAATCTAATTGAACCTATTCACCCTTACATGACTAATTTAATTAATTGATTGAATGAAATAAAACCTATTTTCTTTCAACATAATTTGATCAACCAATGAGAATTGAGGACTTTGTCTCCTTGTCCCAACCTTTGAGACAACCATTTAAATGGTCCCCCCATTTGAAACCATTTGAGAGATCAAACTCAACCAATGATTAACCCATGGTCAATTCACTCTACCCCTACCCTTGGAATTTTACTATAAATACAAGCCATTTCCAAGCATAAAGGGATCCTAGAAAATTTGAATGCATAACATCATTACTATAGGCAATTTGATAGAAATTGAGCATTATCTTGAGTATTTGAGAGCAAATTGTGAGATTTGAGAGCATATCATAAGCATTTGAGTTCATCTTTGAAGAAAATTGAGAGAATTGAGAGCTATATTAGGCATTTATCATCAATTTCTTATTCTAGGATGGTCGCTAGTGGAGATTAAGGCTGAGAGCTCTACATGCAAAGCCTAATTAGAGAACCATGGAATGTTATGGATGTTAAATTCAATTCTTTAGATTAAATTATTTATTTCTTTCCATAGAATTATGCTTTATTATCCTAATTTCATGAAGGTGTATTAACTCACACACAAGTACCTTTCATGTTGAAGAAATATTTGAGCCAATTCCACCATGTCCTCCAATTTCAATCAAGCATATTCATGAGAGTCCTATCCAAATTCTATCTTCCTCATATCAAAATGTTGACCCCTTTCAAGAATCCCCCTTACATGTCCAAATCCATATCCCATGTCAAGAGGATGATAAAAAATATGAAGAAACATGTCTAAACAACTATCAAGATCAAGATCCTAATGATGACCAATCCCCCCCAATTGTTGACCAAGATTGCACTATCCTTATCCCTGCTATCCAAGATGGTCCCATTATCCCTAACTCTCTTATCCAAGACAAACCCCTTCCACTTCAAGACCAAAATGTCCTTACAAGTCCCATTGACCTTCCACTTCCTAAGCAAGATCAAGATCTCCCTTCCATTTCTTCACATGATCCCAAGCCAAGTCAAGATCAAGGTGTCCCTTCACATTCATTTCCACCACAAGATCCTGTCATCCCTCTAGATCCTCCTCAAGACCCTTCTATCTGTTCAACTACTTGTCCTAATCCTTCATATATCCAACAAGATCCTATCCTGCCTAATGATCCTGTCACTACTCCTATTCTATTGCAGGATGCCATTATTCCTCCTAATCCCCCTTGTGATCCAAGCACATCTATTCAAGTTGTTCATGAACCCCTTAAACATCAAATGGGTTCCCCTAGTTCTATCAGGTCTATTCCACCTTATGGCCCTATAATTCCTTCCATATCATACACACCACATTATAATGGACTCACGTCTTGTAGAAAGTATCCTATTGGTCAAAGAAATCATTATCAAGTCAAAGGGTTAGACCTCCATACAAAAGGTATATTAAAACCCTCTCATATCCAAGAAAATTCTAATGGTCATGGTCTGAATAAAAAATCTCTATCCCTAGGTGTTGGTATCTCTTCCAAATCCAAATATATGCGTATACTTCCCCCTTCAACCCTTCCATCCATCTTAGGTCCATATATTCTTCCCTCCACTAGCTCACAATCCATTTACCCTTTCCCAAATACAAGTTAGCAAAGGCACAAATCTTGAATAACCTTCCATCGATCCAAAATGCCTCCATACAATTCCTATCCATCCATGAATTCCATTCCCTTTCCAAGAAATTTGGTTGCCAAGCATAAAATCAACAAGTCAAGCAATCCACATGCTATGAAGGATCAACATGTCCATTATAATTGACATGAACACAAGAAGAAATTTTTTATCCAAAATGAAAAAGAAATATCAAAAAAGCCATAAATACCCATTGAGAAAAAAATAAAGTTAAAAGCCATATGGGTTCCAAAATCCATTGTGCAAGCAATACATTCAAATTACTCTCAAAAGAATGAAAAGAAAAAATACATGTGGATTCCCAAGAATCTTATTGAAGCACAAAGTCCTAAAGGAAAATTGAAATTGGCATCGAAAATTGCTATCCATCCATCTAAATGTCTTCCATCTTCCAAATCTAATTTGTGTCCTTGTGTCCAAAAATCCATATCCTTTTCTTCATTAAGCCTTCAAAATCTAATATCATTTTCCTCTATCACTCCATCACCCCTCAAGGTGTGTGCCAATGTTGTTCTTGCATCCATTCCCTTCCACTTCAAAGAAATCTTGTATACATTCCCCTCATTATCCAAAACCTATTTCCAACCCTTCATCTATCCTATCCATTCCTTTTCATAAACCTTATCCATCCTTATCCAACCATCCACTTCATATCCCTTTGTCACTACCCTACCAACTTTTTTGAGCATAATGTCATAGTCATGGTCCATTATTGCATGTCCTTAAATAAAACAATTCAAAGAGTAAGGCACTTGAGTCATTCGTCCAGTTTCTTCCAAAAATGTCAAAAAAAAAAAAAGAAGCAAAAGAGTAAAAAAAGAAATGAAAAAAAAGAAAAAGGTTACCTTGATGAAAACCTAGCAAATAGGTGTCTTGGTAGCATTAAAAAAAATAAAGAGAAATAATTTTGTCCAATAGTGAAAACCTAGGAAACAGGTGCTTTGCACAAGTACCATGATAAAAACTTGCCAAAGAGGCGTCATGTGTAATACTATGAACTTCTTGTAGTCTATAATTGGGGGAAGATTACATTTGTGTTATCCTCCATTACTCTTGTCATTCTCCTCCATTATCCACAACATGTCCTCCATTATCCTATACCTGTCATATCCATTATCCTATCCCCTTTTCCCCAACTTTGATCTTGGCATGGTTACAAATCTCCCTTGAAAACATCACATGTCCTATCTGCTTTACATTGTCCTTGTCTCTTTGGTTTTATATTTCCTATCCTATCAACATCCATATATCCCTTATCCCTTTTTGATATTTCTTATCCTACCCATATCCCCGTTCCTATCCATATCCTAACATTTTTCTTATCCAACTCTCTATCTTGGTCTTGATTAAAATAAGGCCATTCAATACAAAAAACATGTTTTCAAAGAAAAACCTCTTTACATGTCCGTTTCTCACATTCCATACACTACACTATTTTCATTACCCTATCATTGTCTTAACCAGTCCCTCCTCTTGGCACAAAAACATGTTATCCCATTTCTTGGATAGTCCTTGCCACCTAATAGATCCAATTCAAGTGACCTTTGGCCTTCATCCTTCTACCAGTCCATTTCTCCTTTCAAAATGTCCTTCCCTTGCTAAACACTGGGGGAAATTTCAAAAAATCCTAAAAATTAAAATAAGAAGCTGAAAAAGATCCTAAAAATTGTAAAATGTCTTGAAAAAATTAAAAAAAATTACATAATGTCCTGCACAAATGCTAAAAAAATTTGCATAATGTCCTAAAAAAATCAAATATGATCCTGAAAAAAGACCTAAAAAATCACACATGATGCTGAAAAAGTCTCTAAAAAGCATTAAAAAGTCATGAAAAAATCCCAAAAAATCAAATATGATCCTGAAAAAAGACCTTAAAAAAATCACATAAGATGCTGAAAAAAATCCTAAAAATCGTAAAGTCCTGAAAAAAGATCACAAAAAAATTCAAATATCTCAAAAATCCTAAAAATTGAAAAAGCTTCTTCAAAAATATGCAATAAATTTGTACATACTTGTCTTTCTTTTGCGGAACGATCATCATGTTTGCAAATATCCATGGTAGATGCATCATTCTGTGCTTAATAAAATCATGTTCTCACAAACGTGATCTGAATCATTATGACTCAACATTCAATTTGGTTGGACATGTTTGATCTTTTAGTCTCAATTATCAACTAATCAATCTACCTATCAATCAATCATCCAATCAGTCAATAAAAGTTAAGCTATCAAACAAAGAACGCTTAATGCAAGTGACAAAAAAGATCAAAATGGTTGTTGGCTCACATTGTTTCAGTGAGTGTTTTATCTTTCATTGATTTTTCTTTTTCGATCATGTTCCTATGATACTCGATGATATTATCTAAACTTATGAGAGTAGCCGGGATGGTTCATGGTCAGTTTTTGTTTTGTCTTCTACCTGTTTGATGATCTCATGAAATTCTGGGGCATGTTTGCTATATGCTTTGGGACAAAGAAGATCATCCTTTGTCTGCATCGTGTTTGTTTACGCAAAAGGATGACTTTCTCACTCTGGCCTTTTTTGTTTCATGATGCACTGCATCCAGTTTTTCCATTTCAAAATAATCTCTCTAGACATAAATTGCACTTATGAAAAGCCAAAATCTTTCTATCTTAGTAACATTTCTTTGTCTAATTTCTACTTCCTCCTAATATTTCTTCCGTCAATCCTAGCAATCATCTTTCTTTTCAAAAAAATTTCCTAATGCCAATTCCCACACAATTTTTTGAGGGGGAACACTACCTCCATCTCTGTCGATCCACTGGGGCATGATCTTCAATTTTTTCTTTGACACAACGCTCATAACCACATTGTCTACAAGAGGGGAAAAATATAGACACCTAAAAATGGTTTGTTTCCTATGCCCTCATTTTTAACATGTCTTCTATATTGTGTGTTTGATCTTTATCATTCACTAATATTGTTTCATTCTTCCATGTCATCAATTACTAACATTTCTCTCATTTTGGCCAAATTGATCATCTTCCTAAATCAATCCAAGATCATTCTAAACTCATTCAATTCCAAACTCATATCAATGTCTTAACAATCTCTTTCAATCAATCCTCTGGCATTGTCAAAGTTCATCAATGCCTCGCTATCAATTTCACATTTTAGGAGCATTGTCTAAGTTCATCAATGTCTCCTTATCTTTATTTATCCTTTGGCGTCATGCAAGTCCATTGATACCATAATATCATTTACAATCATCATTTTGAGAGCATTGTCAAAGTTCATCAATGCCTCGTGATTTCCTAAACTATTCCAGAATCATTGGAATTGATCCTAATCCTTATCAATATCATCAAAATCCATTCAATTGCACATTAATGCTTTCAATTTGATTAATAATTCACTAATTTATCCTCTTGGGATGAATGACCTAATATTTGTCCCCTTTCTTTATGAATAAATCATATTTATTCATTCTTATCCTAAGTCTTCACAATTAATTAATTAATTGGCTAATTCTAATTTATGGGATTTTATAATTTTATAAATACTAATTTTGATTTATGAGGAATATTGATTTATTGATTGAATTAAATCCTCCTAATCCCGCCTAATTTATTACATCCCTTAATTGTGCTTCATATCCCTATTAAGGCGCTTCATGATTTCTTCCATATCTCCCTATTCATTTCTCCCCTAATTATGCTTCTAATTTCTTAATAATGTGCTTCCTCCTTTTCCCTCCATTATGCATTGTTTTATGCATTCTAATTCACCTAATTGCCTCTCATTTTCTATAAATCGAGATGCAATCCTATCATTCAAATTTAGAACCACTATCTCCTAGTTCTCTTGCTTTTGAATTTGACTTTTCAACACTTGTGCAATTTTGTCATTGACAAAAGAGAAACATAATCTACTCTATGGAGAAGAAAGGAGAACATGGGAGCTACATTTGAAGGGAGTTTTTAAGTGTTTTCATGCTTTGTGTTTATGCTCTCATTTCAAATGGCTTTCATGATAGATTAGATAGGTTTGCATATTTTTTAGGGTTTTGTGGTTACCTAGAAATGCTTATTAAGCCTTTTTTTGGTCTTACACTTCCCAGTAGGTAAACCTCTTTGTTATTGTACTACAAATTAGATAGAAGCAAAATGTTAAATAGTGTTTTTTATTATGTTCTTTTCATCACTATTTTAGATTAATTCTAATAGTGTTAGTAATATTGTTGTCATAGAAAGGTGGTTAGCAGAGAAAGGGAAAGGAGCCTGCAGTCCCTTAGGACGAGTCCTTTGATGAGGACGTAAATGTTGATTGTAGTATTTGTGATGACCCAGCCTCTGCAATGAAAAAATGCCTCCAAAAAATTGGAAAAAAGAGTGGCTTAATTGGCATCTATAATCCCTTTGACTCGTGAGTCACAAAAGAGGGCAACTGAAATGATGCGCCTCTCTCAAAATTATAGAGTAAGTATTAATGTAATTTTTAATTATTAAAAAAGTTCAATAATAGTTTTTATGTTATACTAGTCTTTTATGTCATTAAAAAATAAGTGGATGTGTTGACTTTATAATTTTTTTTAATCCTCATGGCCATGATGAGGGTACTGCAAGTGGTTCAGATAGATTGCATGTTGAACTATCTTTTTTTAAAGTTCTAACAATATTGTCCATGCTAATCACTACTTTTATTATGCTCTAACAATCTTATTCTTCAGCACCTGTCAATGATCATTTACTATCGCCGCCTCACATGATGGCAAGATGAGATGTAGTGCCTCCTGCAATGTTGGTAACGTGTAGCATGACCACAAACACCATGGAACCACATACTCATACACAAATTTTATTTTCTCTGTCATTATATGTATGTTTATTTCCCTTCAAGTATTCTTTCTTAGGGGCATTTTGTAATGGATTCAATTTATGAAATAGGAGATGCATTGCATGATGATTAATTTTCTGGATGTACTCGTATTCCTAAAATGAGAATAGTGAAGGATTTCATATTGCTTGTTAGCAATGAAGAAGGAGTTCCCTTTAAAATAGAAAAACTTTGAGGTACTTTAAAGATTGGACCTTTCTTTTACTATACAATTGTATGTTAATTACACCTTGCATTCAATATGAGAAGCTTACATCTATTGTATTCTTATTTTATATTATTATATGTTGGAATTAATGAGAAGTATGTACTGAGAGGGGAGGGGTGAATCAATACCTCTAAAACTTTTATCTCTTTTATCCTTTAACCTTTATGTAATCAATTGTTTATCCAACCATTTTTTCTATACTTATCTTTGTGTAAGACATATCAATTCTTAAATTTAATCAAACATGTGAACATTCATAGAAACATTTATGAAAGTAATTGACACATAACACAAGAAATTATAATGCATAAAACTCCTATTAGGAAGTAAAAACTATAGTGGGGATGGCACCCACAAATTCTTCACTATCTGTAGATTAGAAGGGGTCGGTTATGGCTTAGAATTTGATCACTTCTGATGATCTACCCTGTTAGGAGTATCTATGGAGACCTGTTAAAGTCTATGATGACATTAATTTTGCAATTAGTACACTTAGTGAAAAACATTGACAGAGATCACCGACAGACTATAGAGATCACCGACAGACTACAAGTATTACTGGCAAACAACGAGCATACCTGATAGAACACAAAGGTCATGAAAAATACTAAGTATGGAATTGACAAGCATCACCGATGACTACAAGCATAAACGGTGACACAGTTTTGAGAACAAAATTAATGGAACAGAAAAGGCATACCTGACGACCTGTTCAAGAAAGGAACATCAACGACCAAGAAAATTGACCTTCAGAACCGACAGTCAGTTAGAGAACCCACAAACTGTGGATCTGAGTTTTACACTTCAGATAAAGAAATGTAATTCTATTTATAGAGTTTTAATTTGTTTTAAATCATAACTTGAGGGTCAAGCAAGCTTTATGTAAATGTTTTAAAGCATCCTAATGGATCTAAAACATATCTAACTAAAGATCAAGGTCAAGTTGTAAACCTTGGATCTAGAGTTAACATGCAAAGCGTGAATCAATAATTGAGCCAAAAAATAGTATAAATAGATGTTCAACTCAATCGCGAGGTATGAATTCATTGTTTTTGATAGCCATGAATAGCATCTAAGGAGTAGAAGGTAGAATTCATGCAAAGTTCAAAAATAGATCACATCAATTGTCAAGAACACACAGAGGCTACCGACGAGCAGATAAAGGTATTATTCAATCATGGAAGGATGATTACTTATATGTATGAATCTTAATAGGATCTATTATCAGAAATTAGAGATTGCCTACATCATCAGATCAAAGACTTATGTAGTTGCATTCTAACAAGTGCATCACATCTAAAATCCTTTTGTAGAAGGTGGACTTAACAGTTCTTTACAAATATCTTAACAGAGTGCACACTTAACAATGTTGCTAAAGCTTCAAAAGAAGTAGATCATAACAGGTCTCCATTGTAATACTCCTAATAGGGTAGGTCATCAGAATTGACCAATTGTAAGCCTTAACCAGCCCCTTCTTATCTGCAGATAGTGAAGTCTTGTGGGTAACAATCCCCACCGCAATTTTTACTTCCTAATAGGAGTTTTCTGTGATATCATATCTTGTGTTATGTGTTATCTATTTTCATGAATGTTTCTGTTATGGTTACAT
>MU227052.1:585146-597249 GCA_018584345.1 Thuja plicata
ATGGTGCAATTGAGTTGAGCATAGATAATGTTAAGGAGTAAAAAAATATGAAAGAATAAATATGTTTAGTGGATGTGATAAGTTATGTATGCTTGTTTCACTTCTAGGGTAAATTACGTGATAGTCGATAAAGAAAATTAATTCCACTAGTTCATTAATGTAGTTGGTTTTGATGTGAAATGGAATCAATGTAAATTGAAGTTGTAGTGGAAATAGAATTTGTTTGATTAAGTAATAAAATGAAATATTTAATAATGGTAATTGAATTCATTAAGGGAACCTTAAGGAATGTACTTGTGAATGGTAACGATGTTATGTTAGAAGGTTAGAAAAAAAAAATTGTTAGTTGTAATTTTAGGTTGTAGACCTGATTCCTTATGGGTTCCCTGGTGGGGACGTTACACAACCACTCCTCGGTGTGTGAAGACGGAGTCCTTGGGTTAAACACTAACTCCCCCTTTTAGTGACAATGCGATGCTTTAGGGAAGTTTTCTAACTTCTTACTTTTACCGATGGGTTTTGGTGTTTTTCAATGACAACTTATCAACTTGCTTGATTACTGATGGATCTATTGGAGATTTGCTTCTATGCAAATAATTGATTGTATGTTTGCCATTGATGACAACATATAATATACAATAGGTATCATATATGCAATTATAAGTATAGATGTTTTGGAGCTGTGTGTGTTTATTTCCATGGTGTATACATGTTCTAGTTGCTATGCACATTCACACTGAGTCAGATATGCAGTTTCAGTTGAGTTATTATTAGTCAGTTATGGCAATTGCAGATTCTAGAGTTTATCTGTTAAGAGTCAATGTAAATACAATGTTTCTTGAGTTGAGCCTATCTTCAGGATATGAGTGTTTGTATTCTTGTTTAGTTATGAGCTAAAGATAGTTATCCAAAGGCACTAAACATTTTTTAACATAATCATGATGTTAGAGTTAATTTGGTGAAGCCAGCTTGGTGAAGCGTTGCGTCTATTCAGTTTTAGTTGTGCGGTCCTAATTTATATTGCGTGCTTGGTTGAGTCGACAAGAAAGTTGATGAAGTGTTTCTAGATACCATCATGACCTTATCCTTGGTGAAGATACATATACCAGTTCAGTTATGTTCACTAAGTGTGGAAAATGAAGTGAAAAAGAAAAGATAGAGAAGAGCAAAAAGTCAGAGAGAACAAGTTGAAGATCTATGTGAAGAAACAAAATTTTATTCCAATTCATTGGAACTGATGAAGACAACAAGTCTACTCAAATAGTTCATTTACCAGATATAGTTTATATCTATTATACTAAAGGTTGTAGCCTTCACCATCTTAGTAGTGAGCTATTAGACAGTGAGTCCTCACCCTTAATATGGTTATCTGTAAAAGACTCCTAACAGGGTCCGAACTTTAACCAGGTCTTTGTACTTCTTGCATTGTAAAGATTAACTCCTAATAGGGTTGTAAGATCTTCTAACAGGGATCATTATAAACTAGTGCAGTTATTTGTGGGTGTTAATTCCCACTGGGGCTTTTGCCTATTTGGTTTCCCCATAATCAAATTGTTGAGTACTCTATTTTGTTATCTATATGTGGATTTACTTTATATCAAATTACATTAAGGAAGGAGAAAATAATTAAATTAACTGATAACTGATTCACCCCCCCTCTCAGTTATCCTTGGGACCATTCCAACAATTTGTATTAGAGCCAAGTGCCTTGGAGAGAAATCCTAATAGCTTAAGGTAGATCAGATGGCATACTTCAGGAAGAGAGTCCTAAGTTTGATGCAAAAAATTATCTTGACTGGAAGAACAAAGTGATAACACATCTTCAATGTGTTGGATTTGAAATCTATGAGATTTCCACTCAAGAAGTTTAAATTCCCACCTTGAAAGATCTTGCAGCTAATGAATCTACTATGAAACAAAAGGAAGTGTTCACTAATAATGCAATTTCCAAAGAAGCCCTAATCAGTGCGTTATCTGACAGTGAATTTTCTGAGATCAAGAAGACAGACAAAGAATATACTATTTGGAAATATTTAGAAGACATGTTTGAAGGAGACATCCAAGCAAAGAATGTGCACAAAAAGACATGGAAGAAAATATACAATAATTTAGAGATGTTACCTAAAGAGAACATTAGAGCTTACAATCAGAGGATAATTGAAGTAGTATCAGGTATAGGAAACAATGGTGGAGAAATATCAGAGGAAGATATAATGGACAAGTTAATGACCACATTGATAGTAGACTATGACAGCAAGATCAATATCTTAGATGAGACTATGAAATTTTCAAAAGAATTCAAGAGGGATATTTTGATTAGAAAAATATCTGCATTGGAAATATCTATATTGAAGACAAACCCTAAAAGTGAGACAGCCTTCAAAGTCACATTCCATAACAAGAAATCTATAAGCAACTCTAGTAATAATGAAGACATGGATACAAAACTAGAAGAAATCATTTCTATGATTTCCAAGAAGGAAAGGAAAGGTAAAGGGAAATATGAAGGACAACTACCATTCAAATGTTTTTCATGCAACAAAGTTGGTAACTTTGCATCTAAGTGCACTACAAGAGTCAAGAAATTCAGATCAGATTACAAACCTAAGTACACTAAAGAATGTTATCATGTAGAGGATGGTGTAACTAATGATGACTTAGGAGAAGATGAAATTGGATTTGTTTCCATTAAAGAAATTGAGGAGATTCTTGAAGAAATGGACAAAGAAGATGAAGTAAAAGAACAGGAGTTAGCATTAGTTTTAAAAGCTAACATCAGAACTGACTAGATCATTGATAGTGGATGTTCACACCACATGACAAGAGACAAAGATAGATTTGTACATTTGGACAAGTACAAAGGTGGCATGGTTATATTTGGAGATAACACGCCAAAACCTATCATAGGCAAAGGTTCTATGACCCTTGATGGAAAAAAAAAGATAGATGATGTTCTCTATGTTGATGGTTTACATCATAACTTACTAAGTGTTGGACAGTTGCTTGATAAAGGATATCAGTTGGAATTCAAAAAAAACTAGTGCATCATTAAAAACAAAGAAGGATACATTATTGCATTAGGCTCAAAGACCAAAGGTAATGTTTTTCATCTCAACTCAGAAGTAAGTTGTTTTGTACCAAAAGTAGATGACAGCTGCCTATGGCATAAGAGACTTTGTCATATCAATTTTGACAACATAGTCAAGATAGGTAATGTAAAGGAAATAAGACACCTTCCTAGCATTGCAAGACCAATTGAAACCATGTGAAAGGAATGTTTGATGGGGAGGCATGTGAGGACCTAATTCAGGAGAAAACAAAACTATGAGAAAAAAAAGTTAGATCTGATACATACAGACCTATGTGTACCTACTTAAACAAGATCATACTATGGAGAAAGGTATTTTATTTTGTTTTTTGATGATTTCTCAAGGATGATGTGGGTTGCATTCTTAAAATAAAAATTTGAAGCTTTTGAGAAGTTCAAAATATTCAAAGCTAAGGTTGAGAATGAATCTGGATTAAAGATAAAATATCTGAGATCTGATAGAGGAGGAGAATTCACCTCTGACCAATTTTATGACTACTATGAAGAACATGGAATCAAAAGACAATTAAGTGCACCTAGAACCCCTCAGGATAATGGGATAGCAGAAAGGAGTAACATTATAATACTTGACATAGCACACACTATCATGATTGAAGGAAAGGTTGCCCATACCTACTAGAGAGATGCAGTCAATACATCATTTTACACTATCAATACAATACAATTGAGGCCAGGAAAATACAAGACACCTTATGAAATTTGGTTTGGTAATGTACCCATACTAAAATACTTCAGAATCTGTGGAAGAAAGTCCTATATCAAGAGGGATGATAGCATTGGTAAGTTTGATGAGAGAAGTGATGAAGGTATTGTTCTTGGTTACTCTACTAAAAGAAAAGCCTATAGATGTTTCAATCTAAGACTAAAGAAGATCATTGAAAGTACTCATGTAAAGATTGATGAGAAGTTTATGATTCAAGAAAGATATTAATATGACTATGCTCCAATGATTAAAGATGAGCCCAGACCCATCAATAAGGACACAGTTATTGAAGAAATGTTTGATTTTATTGATGTTTCATATAACAATCCTGAACCAAGCAAAGAAGAATCACAGATCATAGATGAAAGTATCGCTCCTAAAAACTCAAGGTACACATCCAAATACCACTCTAAGGAAGATATCATTGGAGATCAAAGCACAAAATTCTTGACAAGATCTAGAGAAAAAGGTTCAACCGTTGATGAAGAGGTATGCTTACTTTCACATATTGAACCCCTAAGTGTTGAAGATGCATGCAAAGATTCAGATTGGAAAAGTGCCATGCAAGAAGAATTAGATCAAATAATCAAGAATGAAACATGGGAACTGGTTCCTAGACCTCATGAAAAGAACGTGATTGGAACTAAGTGGATATTTAGGAACAAAATGAATGAAGAAGTCACGGTAGTAAGGAACAAAGAAAGATTAGTATGCAAAGGATATGCGCAAAGAGAAGGAATAGACTACACTGATATCAAGTTGTTTTTGGCATATGCAACATTCAATAACTTTAAGGTATATCAAATGGATGTCAAATCATCATTTCTAAATGATGATTTAAAGGAAGAAGTCTACATAGAGCAGCCTGAAGGATTCAAACTTTCAGATAAACCAGACATGGTATGCAAATTAAAGAAAGCACTTTATGGACTTAAATAGACCCCAGAGCATGGTATGAGAGACTTGATGGTTAGTTAACAAAGATAGGATTCAAAAAAGGAGTAGCAGACTATAATTTATTTATAAGATAGACAGATGAAGGACTACTTCTTGTTGCTATTTTTGTTGATGATATTATCTTTGGAGGTAATGACAAACTTAGTGCAAAATTCGCCAAAGAAATGAAAAGTGAATTTGAAATGAGCATGATTGGACCTATCAAATACTTTCTTCGATTGAATGTAAAAAAAATGGACAAAGGCATATTCATAAATTAGTCTAAGTATGTGAAGGAGATATTGAAGACCTTCAAGATGGAAGATTGCAAACTAGTAAGCACCCCCATGATAAAAGGATGCAAGCTCTCTAAAGATGATGATTCCACAACAATTAATAAGACCTTATACAAGTCTATGATTGGAAAACTTATTTATCTCACTCAATATAGACCTGACATTTCTAATGCAGTCAGCATTGTTGGAAGATTTGCAGCTGAACCCAAGAAGAATCATCTAATGGAAATAAAAAGAATATTTAGATACCTAAAGGAAAATATAGACTATGGTTTATGGTATCCTATCTTAGAAAACATAAAACTTCATGTGTATATAGATGTAGATTGGGCAGGTTGTGTTGATGACAGAAAGAGCACATCAGGAGGAGCAGTATTTCTTGGAGACAGGTTGGTCACTTGGACAAGTAAAAAAAAGAATTGTATCTCTCAGTCAATAGTAGAAGCTGAGTATGTTGTAGCAGTATTGAATTGTTCAACAATGGTTTGGATCAAATAGATGATCAAGCACTTTGGTATTCAGATCGATTATCCTATCATTATTCACTGTGATAACACTAGTACTATCAATATGTCAAAGAACCCTATGATGCATGAAAAGAAAAAACACATTGAGATCAAATACCACTTCCTAAGAGAAAAAGTTGCAGACAAAGAAGTAAAGATGGACTATGTAAGCACTAAAGAACAACTAGTAGATATTTTTACAAAGCCTCTATCAAAAGATACTTTTGAGTATCTCACAGAGAAGTTGGGAGTAATTCCCATTCCTGAGTTTGATTAGAACTTGCAGCAAGAACAACAATCCTTGGTGACTGATGAATGGTTGAATACTCTACTTCTGGAGTAGTACCTATGCCTAAAAGGTGTTTAACACCCTTTGTCATTGATGTCAAAGGGGGAGTATTAGTAAGGGGGAACATATACTCTGGGGGAGTATACAGAGAAGCAGCAGGGAAGAGGAACCATTGATGAGGATATTGAGAAGATTGTAAAAACATGGAAGACACTTTGAGTTGATGATATCATATGTTGCCATCAATGTCAAAGAGGGAGATTGTTGGAGATTCACTTCTGTGCAAATAATTGATTGTATGTTTTCCATTGATGACAACATATAATATACAACAGGTGTCATATATGTAATTATAAGTATAGATGTTTTGGAGCTATGCGTGTTTATTTCCATGGAATATACATATTCTAGTTACTATGTGCATTCACGTTGAGTCAGATTTGCAGTTTTAGTTGAGTTATGATTAGTCAGTTATGGCAGTTACAAATTCTGGAGTTTATCTGTTAAGAGCCGATGTAAATATAGTGTTTCTTGAGTTGTGCCTATCTTCAAGATATGCATGTTTGTATTATTGTTTATTTATGATCTAAAGATAGTTATCCAAAGGTGCTAAATGTGTTTCAACATAATCGTGATGTTAGAGTTATTTTGGTGAAGCTGACTTGGTGAAGCATCGCGTCTATTAAGTTTTAGTTGCACGGTCCTAATTTGTATTGCATGCTTGGTTCAGCTGATAAGAAAGTCAATGAAGTATTTCTAGATACCATCATGACCTTATCTTTGGTGAAGATACATATAGTAGTTCAGTTATGTTCACTAAGTGTGGAAAATTAAGTGAAAAATAAAAGATAGAGAAGAGAAGAAAGTCAGAGAGAACAAGTTGAAGATCTATGTGAAGAAACAGAAGTTGATTGCAATTCATTAGAACTGATCAAGATAGTAGGTCTACTCAAATAGTGCATTTACCAGATATAGTGTATATCTATTATACTAAAGGTTGTAGCCTTCACCGTCTTAGCATTGAGCTATTGGACACTGAGTCCTCACCCTTAACAGGGTTATCTGTAAAAGACTCCTAACAAGGCCCGACCTTTAACCAGGTCTCTGTACTTCTTGCATTGTAAAGATCAACACCTAAAAAGGTTGTAAGATCTTCTAATAGGGATCATTATAAACTAGTGTAGTTATTTGTGGGTGTTAATTCCCACTAGGGTTTTTTCCTATTTGGTTTCCCCGTAATCAAATTGTTGAGTACTCTATTATGTTATCTGTATGTGTGTTTACTTTATATCAAATTATATTAAGGAAGGAGAAAATAATTAAATTAACTGATAACTGATTCACCCGCCTCTCAGTTATCCTTGGGACCATTCCAACATGTGTCAGGATCTCGGTTTACACTAGTAACTTTAGCTTTTGCATATTAACCGATGATTTTCGGTAAGTGCAGACAATTTGGCTTGGAATGTATACCGATGCATTTTGGTATGTATTAATTGAAGAAATAGTTTTCATAGAATTTAACAAGTAATACCATAGTGCATCCATAATTATGCTAATTTAGCATTTTAACTATGTATGATTGGAACTAATGTAAAATATAACTTGGTGAAATGTAGTTCCATACTTACTTGTTTTGCTTAGGTGGAGGTGGTGATGTCACAAGATCCATTAGATAGGGTGTCACCAATTGCATTGCTTGGTCCAACTTCATAATTGTTTGTAGATTTCCTCCACATTGTGTTTCTCATCCTCCTAATGTCTTCAATGGTGTTTCCATTGGCAAAGGTGCTGGTCTCTGTCATTCGGTCTCTGTAGTCCTTCTTGAGATGACCAACTTTATGACAGTGTAAACATGTCATTCCAGGGTTAGTCCAGCCTCTAGACTTTCTTGTCAACTGTCTCATACAGTTTGCAGCAATGTGACCAAATATTCCACATGCTATACAATTTGTCCATGTGTTGTAATCCCATACATACTGGTTATCGACTCTTTTTGGTTGATAGGTAGTTTCTTGACCTTTAGGCTTCCATGCTTGCCTTTTCTTTTTCCAGCATTCAAGGGTTGTGTGTCCATGCATTTTGAAAGTAGGACAGTATTTGTCCATGTAGATTTCCTTCTTTGGTATTTTCATCTCGGACTTACATTCATATACTTTGTGTCCTTTCTTGTTACATTTATAATAGAATCCTATGAATAAAGATGTAGATTTAGGAATAACTTTTATTTTTCTCCAGCATACATTTGATGTGTGGCCTTTCTTTCTAGAGTGATTGCATGTCATCTTTCTTGGTCTTGGATTTGCATAGACATTCTTTGGATCAACTTGATTTGGTGATTATTCATTCTTGGTATAGCCTAGACCAGTTTTGTTATTTACTCTTCATTGTCCATCAAGAAAATCATCCATTTTTTTATTGCTTTCTTCAGCTCTTTTGATTATCTCATTATGTTGTTGTTGAATTCTGAGTTCTTGTTTCATGTTTTCATTTTCTTCCCTTATCTCACCGTTGGCTTCTATTCTTTCAATGATTTCAACATTCATTCTGTTTGCCTCTTGACTCATAAGAATAATCTGATTTGTAATCTCATGATGATGTTCTGTAAGTCTCTATATTTTAGACTCTTTTTCCTGTAGCTTTTCACTAATTTTTCTTCTATCATCAATAGCTAGCATTCTCTCTTGCTCAACTTGTCTAGCATTGTTCATGAAATCAATCATTCTTACCATCTGTATCTCTTGACCAATTTGCAGAGCTTTCACTTGTCCAAATAAATGTTGATTGATTTCATTTAAGCTTGTGATGCTTTCATATGATGGATTTGATGCCTTGCTAGTCATAGATCCTGATGTCTCAAAGAAGTTTGGTATTTATTCTTCATGGTAATCTATTTCATTACAGTGAGATTCCATAATATTTCTTTCATCTAAAATTCATCTCATCTTGATTCTAGCTTCTTTATACTTCTCATAGAAGATCTGAATTTCTAGCTTTTGATTCTCAATACTCTTGTCAAGTCTGTACTTCTCCATTGTATGATTTTTTCTCTTAAGTCTCTATGATTTCCAAATAAGAGATCTAGCTCTGATACCAATTGGTTGAATTAATGGGAAGTATGTACTGAGAGGGGAGGGGTGAATCAGTACCTCTAAAACTTTTATCTCTTTTATCCTTTAACCTTTATGTAATCAATTGTTTATCCAACCATATGTTCTATACTTATCTTTGTGTAAGACATATCAATTCTTAAATTTAATCAAACATGTGAACATTCATAGAAACATTTATGAAAGTAATTGACACATAACACAAGATATGATAACAAACAAAAATCTTGTTAGGAAGTAAAAATTGTGATGGTGATGGCACCCACAAATTCTTCACTATCTACAGATTGGAAGGGGCCGGTTAAGGCTTACAATTTGGTCACTTATGATGATCTACCTTGTTAGGAGTATCTGTGGAGACCTGTTAAATTCTACTCTATTAAAAGCTTTAGCAACACTATTAAGTGTGCACTCGGTTAAGATATTTATACCTCAAGATTACAGGTATAAGTGTATCACCTAATGTGATTGAATAATATCTATGTTGCTTGGTAGCCTCTGTTCTTGATTCTTGATAACCAAATTCACCTTTTGTTGTTCTACTTCTTGAAACTCACAATCTGATCCATAGATGTGGTTGTAGGCTTCATTCATCCTCTCATATATAATAATAAATGATTACAACATCTATTTATAAGATAGATTGACCTAATTAAGTTTTATGTAAAATAATATTAACTCTATGATCATAGGTTTACAATTTGACCTTGATCTTTTAGTTTATGTCTTTTAAATCAGGTAGACTAATTAAAACACTTACAATAATGTTTCTTGTCCCTTAAGTAATGGTTTTAAAACAAATCAAGACTCTATAAATAGAATATGAATGTTTTATCTGACATGGAAGTCAGATCCACTTTTTGTGGGATGTAACTGGCTTTCGGTGTCTAATGCTCGGTGTACATAGAAATTAGTTTGCCTGTCTTTCAGTGTTCCTTTTATTTGAAATTTCCATCGGGTTCCCTTGCTCTGTCAGGTTCCTTTGTTTCTTCTCTTTCGATTTTGCTTGAGATTTGTCTCATCGGGTTCCTCTTAGCACTTTTGGTTTTGCTTTGCATTGTGTCTTTAGTTTACCTTTTGAACTCTTCTATCAGTTTTCTCTTATCATGTCTTTTGGTGTATGATTACCAAAAGTGTTCTTTGCATACTAATGAAAAAATAATGTCATCATTATATCCTTTGACTAATGATGCCATGATTATTTTGCAGTGAATGATGTTTTTTATGATAAACTTAATGACGAGTGTTTGCAGATATTTAGGCCCACCCTCTATACATGGTGGAACATAATATCCAAACTAAAACCACAATCAAATATTTTTATTTCATATCATTGCTAGGATATTTATCATTACATCCATTTCTTAAACTATATTAAAGGTAAGTTCACTTCATTTTTTAATCTAGCAGTGTTTTTTTTCTTAAAAGGTAGAAAGTCAAAGATATAAAGTTAAAGGATGCTCTCGTAGAGAGTATGACAAACTTATTTGGACCTCCTACATTTGATAAGGATAGGCTCCTTTAGAAAGTTGCATTATGTTTGAGGTATATTAGGGACCTATTATGCCCTGCATACCTGTCCCTACATTTTGTTGGCAAAATGTCAGGTCCCCCCTTTTTGCTTTTGGTTCTTCCTTTTGTTTCTTTTCATCCCTTTTTCTTTATTCGGCCTTTGCCTCCGTGCGGCCATTGTTGTCACCTCCTTTTGGTTTTACGCACTCCAAGACCCGATCCCAAATTTTTTTTTCCTTTGTGCCAGCTGAATTCTAGACCATGGGATTCTTATTCCATTACTTCCTCTTTAGTTGGAGGGTGTGGTCGCGCGGGATCTCTAGGCTCAAAGTAGAGAGGTTTACCTTTTTATTGGGATTTGTGAAAGTGAATGGTGCATTTTAATCCAAGGGATATAAATTAAGATTCCCATGTCATTATTACACTTATCGCAAACAATTTATCCTTGGAGTGAATTAAGAGGGAATTGTGCGATTTAATAGAGAGCTAAGTATGATTTGCTTTGAGTGATTAACAGTTGATTTGGAGTTCAGACCTGTGCATATTTCAAGATATCTGGTAGGGTTCTCAGTGTGTTCATGGGTTTTTAAGATTTTTTCATTTACAAAGCACCTCCTGTGCCCTTCCTTCCACATTTGCAATTTTTAGATAGGTCCTTCTGGCCCTTCTCTTTCCTTTTTTGGTTTGTTCTTTGTTCCTTTCCGTTTGGGGCTTTGTTTTCTTTGTGGTCTGGTCTTCATCATCGCCTCCCATTTGTGGGATGGCTCTATAAGAGGGTTGTCTATCCTTTGTGCATTTGTGGATAGTGTAAAATAATTTTAGATTTTTGTAAGCCTTTGTAAATTTGTTGGTAGTGGTTTGTAGGTTAGTTGTAAATTTGTTTGCGCCTGTGGGTAGCCTGTGTAAATATTGTTCTTCAGACTCCTGTTGATAGTGTTCATAGCGTGCAGTTTCTATGTAGCTTTCTATAAATTCATGTACATGGTCTATACATTCCTTTGAGTCCTACCCATCACATGACAAGCTCACCATGCCCTCTACATCATTTGATCAAATTCAATCTCGCCCGCCTGGTTTTTGCTAGAGTTGAACTCGTCACCTCGCCTATTTGAGTTGTGGCCTTTCTCTCTCCTCCATCACTTTAGTATTAATGGTAGGATTAATTCCCCATGCATGAACATTTAAAACCATCCCAAGTGGAATTCACTCCATTCATGTTAAGACAACTATCAAAAAAAATTCCATTACTTCATTCATTGCATGACCACGTGACAGCCCACGTCAGCCCAGTATGGTGAATTGCCTGGTCATTTCGATAATGGTCAGTTTCTCCAGACTCTGGGTTCCATGTAATCCCAAAGCCTTCATCTCATTTTCTGCATGAACTAGAATCCCCGAGACCCCTGGGTATTGATCAAATTTGAAGTTATTTTGTTTATTGTATTTCTGGAATTTGATATTGTGTGTATGAAAATACACCTTCATGAAATTAAGATTAAGAGCAACAATTCTATTGAAAGACAATACAAATTAATCTAAGAATTGAAGCTAAGAATCTATTTCATCTCATGGTTCTCTATCCAAGCTTTGTTAAGAGAGCTCTTAGGCTTAATCTCTCTCAAGGACAATCCTAGAATGAGAT
>MU227052.1:597492-607966 GCA_018584345.1 Thuja plicata
AACACAAAGGAAATGGCTTGTATTTATAGCATTTTCCCAAGGGTAGGGGGTAGAGTGAGTTGATCATGATCAAAGTTTGGTTAAGTCAAAATCTTTGAGGTGTTCTCAAATGGAGGGAAAGTTGGTTAGTTGTCTCAAAGATATTAGGAATTAAATAACTCCATCATTTAATTAAATTATCCATGGAAGGGTGATTGGGTTAGATTTAATCTTTTTTATTTGAACTATACAATTGAAAAATCAATTGCATAATTTGATTAATCCGTGTACGCTTGAATTTAATTATTTGATTTCATGATTATTTGATCTTTTGATTTGATTTGATTTTTGTCCATTTGTTTTGATCCATTTGTTTTGCAATGAGATGACATTTTGAAGCATTGAGCTGAGATTTATAGTTTTGAATGTTTGAGATACACCCGGTCAATTTTAGGTGTCTACAAATGCCCCTCTTTGAATTGATGGGTGAAGCGCATTGATTCAAAGAAAGCTTGATCATCCTGAACATTGATTCGATGTTGATGAGCTGATTGACTGATATGAAAACCTGATATGAAACCCTGATATGAAACTCTAATATGAAATCTTGATATGAAACCCTAATATGAAATCTTGATATGAACTCTTGATATGAAACCCTGATATGAAACTCTGATATGAAATCCCGATATGAAACTCTAATATGAAACTATGATATGATGCTCTGATATAAAACTCTGATTGATAAAGTTTGAAATTTTAATGCCCCAGATTTGATATAAGATATGATGTAGAATCCCAGTTTGATGATATGATAATGCCCCCTCATAAATGAAATCATATTGATCGGAAGGAAAAGTTGTTGATGGAATGATGTTGATCGAAGAGATCCAAGATGATGGCATTTCTGATATCAAAGATGGTGAAAAGATGTCAAACAAATGCCCCAATGTGCAGAAAATGCAGATTAGGTTTTGACTGGGTCAAAAATCACATAAAATAGGTTAAAATAGCTTAAATAGGTTGAAAAACCCATATTTACTATTCATTTTCACTTTTTACTATTGAGATTTTGCTCTGAGCTACTGACGATTGACAGTGATGGTGGTCCCCATTTGAGAGCACAGGTTTGAGCGAGCATGTAGATATCAGAGACCTCCTGACTATAGGCCTTTGGTGAGTGGTTCAAACTCTCTTAGTGTATTTATTGCTCTTAAAATAACATTTAATACATGGTTTTATTACTTTCTAGGAAAATTTTAGCAAAATTCCGTGTAGGATAGGTAAAACTCCACGTAGGGCAGAGAAAAGCCGCGTCCGCACTATGAAAAGCAATGTATGCACAATCCTTAGCTGTGGAGGAGCTAGGGTAAAATCGTCACCCAAAAAGTAATGAGCCGCTTGGAAAAACCCTAGTTTTTAAAGGCCGCGTATGAGGTGCAAAAAGCCACGTAGGCATGTAAAAGACTGCCTAATTGGTTAAGCGTCATCTCTGATTTGTAAAGAGCGAATTTTAAAGATTAAAAAGCTGTCGGGCTTAAAAAGCTGTGTACACTAAGTTAAGTGCCGCCTACCATAAAATTGGAAATGTGAAATAGGAAAAATATGAACTCAGTGCGATTAATCGTCCAGATGACCTGATTAGATTCCAAGCTAGAAAATGTATGTCTAGAATGTCACATAGTGTTTAGGATATTAGAAAAGTCATAATGATGAATGTTTGATAGGTCAATCAGATATGATTAAAAATGATTATGAATTATCCTTGTGTCTCACGATATAGAGGTTAGGAGTAATAAGTTGATACGCTCAAGTTAGAGCAAAGATAGATTTAATGTTTTCATTGATGTAGAATGGTTCACCAAGAGAAAAACTAAAATGATGCATTTTGTTTCAAAATGTATGAACATTACCGCAAGTTTTGGGTATGAGGTGTAGCATTATGGATTTTTGACTTAGTAGATGAGCTTACACCTCCTGAGTGGCATACTATTGAGACATGTGGACTAAGTTTCCTTTTAGATCTCCCTTGATTTTAGTTGAACCGAGGTTTGTTGACAGCTATGGCAGAGTGATGGCACTCTGACCATAATACATTTCATTTACCTCTGGGTGAGATGACTATTACGCTAGAGGATGTATATAGATTATTGAGGATCTTGACTCATGGAGAGCAGGTGTATTATGATTCAGTGTATGATAGTAGTGTATGTAGATGGTTGTTTGGAGATAACACCATTGCTAATGATTGTATTACTTGGGCACAATTTTCCTCATTTCCCACTTTACCAGTGTTAATAGGAGCTTTGATTGGGGGATTACTTTTACTAGATAGGAGAGGTCATGGTTTCATGGTTGGATGCGACCAGATTTTAGAGGACTTGATTGTACATCCATGGAGATTTGATTAGGGTTCTTGTGTTTTGGCTCAGTTATATCATGATCTTCACAAGATTGTGTATCGACACAGTGTAGCTATTTCTACAGGTGTAGTATTATTATAGTTATGGACTTGGGAGCATCTACCTATTACGAGGCTAGTTTCAGCTTGAGTTTGGGCTCGTGATTATCCATATGCTTTTCTCTATGATGACATGGTTGTCCAGCATCATTTGGGTAAGGTAAATTTTTGGAGACGTACCATCGATGATATTGATCAAGTAGTATGGAGGCCATATCTATAGTGTGAGAGGTGGTAGGAGGATGATGATGAGTTCCCATATATGTTTTCACCTCGATGGATGATAGGTCGATCACCATTGGTCATTGAGAGATTTTGCTGTGGGAGAGTATTCTGTCAGTTTCTCTGAATGTAGGATATGCCATAGGGTATGGCACTTTATGCCAGAGTAAAAGCTAAGAGATCGATGTGGGGAGCACAGGTTGACTACCAGTCAGCTTGTTTGTAGATAGATTAGCTCAAATATGGGGTTTGGGATATGATGCCATAGGTGGCAGATGCAGGGATTTCAGTTGAGTATCGTGAGTGGTTCTTACAACATCAGTTCATTTGTTTTACTAATCTAGTAGAGCCCATTCCTGATGTTGATGAGCTCTTGAATGATGATGGAGATGATGGTGATGATGGCGACAGACCACACAGGCACAGAGTTTAGAGGGTACCTAGGGCACCTTGGGTATAGAGAGCAGCTAGACCTCAGATGAGAGGTGGTCATGTGAGAGGCCAAGGTGGCAGATTCAGGTAGCCTAGGCAGAGATGAGCATAAGCACAGGTAGCTCCGGATCAGGTTCCTTTGAGAGTTGATGCAGAATGGGCCAGACATAGACATAGACATGTCCAGGTGGCTAGACAGGTTTTGTTTTAGGGACAGAGACCACAGGTGGATCCATAGGTCAGTATGGCATAGGTGATACCATGGATAACCTTAGTGCCTTAGGCACCATAGGCTCCTACGGCATCACAGGAACCTCCAGTTCCTCTTGTTATAGATGATATAGTGCAGGATGTTTGGGGTTTATAGGAAAGGATGACTGCAGTGATAGCTAGATTGGATCAGGTTACGACTATGCTGTAGCAATTTATGGCTACTCTGGCTTAGTTACCTACCAGTGCGAGCATGATTCAGGCACCTCATAGTGCACAGGATAGAGTAGGTGACAGGGATCCCGATGGTGTAGGGGGTTTAGGCACAGGTTTAGCTGGAGATGGATCAGGTGCCCCTGCTGGGTCATGAGATAGATTTGGACCCATTATATCTAGATATAGCATTGATGATGTATCATATGTATTTTTTGATCAGGACTTTGATGTATGGACCATTGTATTGATGTACCTTTGATGTACTGACTTATGTTATAGACATTAATGATAGACATTTATCTATGATGATCTTTGATTCCTCCTTTGATGATGTTATGAGATTTCCTTTTATGCATATCTACATGTTTCTATGATGCATTTATTTCTATTGTGTTATGGCTACAAATGTCTTAGAGTAGGACATAAATAAATGGATATAAATGATATTAATGCAATTTATTTCTATATGATTTTCTAATTTAACCATGTATGGATTATGCAATGCAATGAAAGCAATACTTAGTGCTATGATAAATGAAATGCAACTATATTTTTTTGTTTTTGGATGTATGCAATTTTAACTTTATGAGATGCAGTTCTAAATGATGATATAGATAAATGAATAATGAATAATGTTTCATTTTCTTGTTTTTCTCTTGACATTAAAATATAATGAATAATGACTAATGATGATGAATTCCAAGGAAAATCTCATTTTGAATGACTTGAAACCATTAAATTGATGAAGTGTTGTCAACTTTCAATCCCCCCCTTGAACTTGAAAAATTTCTAGAAAGACAAATCTCTTGAGAACTAGGTTTTGGAGAATGCATTTAAGCTAAAAATGCAACATGCAACTAATCTAACATGAAGATGCAACTAATCTAACATGAAACATGTAATTAATCTAACATGCAAAATGAAATTAATCTAACATGCAAAATGCAATGCAACTAATTGTCCTTGAGGTTTGTGAAAGAAATGCAAACTGAGATATATTTTCATCATAGAGCGTTGTGGAACTAGGATTCGATACAATCCTTACTGGTGCCACTACGACCATAAGAATATGAATATGAATTTCCCTCATGTGGTAATCCCTTCTACAAAACCAAGTACAACCCTCACTAGTTGAATGACCAACTATGGGAGTATGAATACTAGTTTAATCGGATTCAATGTTGCAAGTAGATGTTGGTATTAAGATATGGAAAATCTAAATAACCAAGGTATCCTTTTGTGTAAACAAACAAAGGTTAGTCCTCTATCCCATATGAATGTCCTCTATGGTTCTTTGATGACCATGTCCTTAGAGGAATTCACACAAGTTAAAGAATCTTCCTCAAAACACTCACTCAGAAGCTTAAGAAAACATGATATCTCTTATCATTTCAAATCTAGTTGAAACATCATTGATTAGCTAAAAAGAACATGACTCAAAAAATTCAATGAAAAACTCATCTAAAATTCCAAGTGTTTGTGAAATGTATCAAGATTTTCAAATAAGAATTCTAGACAATCTGATCATTTAGGGTGTGTCAATTTTTAATCCTGATAAAATAAGTCAATGAGACTCAAGGATCATATTATGCAATCAAACTTTTTAGGGTTAAACAATGATATTCAGCAAGGGTTCCAAAATGTCTCTTCTAAATCTGAAAATCTACTTTTGACGTGTGACCAAAATGTTGTACTATTGAATTCGGTTGGTACCAAAATCTATGATGTGTGCCCCCAAGTGATAAATGTGATCAATGTGAAGCTTAGGGCAACTGAACCTAGAATGTGACAAAATGCAGCTCTGAGACTTTATTAGGGCAATGCACAAATGACAGATGCAATGAGGATATGGCCAAGTGAGATGAGGAACCATAATATGTACAAATGCAACTAAGAAACACCTAAAGGACAAAAGGCGCTTGTTTCCAGGTTTTCACCTCTTGGGATTATTGTTCTTTTTCTCTCTTTTTTTTTTTTTGCTACCAAGGTGCCTATTACTAGGTTTTCACCAAGGCACTTTTTTCTCTTTTTCAAATGTTTTTGGTGTTTTGAATTTTCTGATTTTTTTGGTATTTTTTATCTTTTCTCCTTTTTTTGGTATTTTTGAATTTTCTAATTTTTTTGGTATTTTTGAATTTTCCCATGTACAAAGGTGATGCTTGAGTCATCTGATTCTCTGAACTTATACTCTTTATTCTAATACTCTTTCCTCTGAATCAGGGGTGGAACCTCTTAAGATGAATGCTATTGATAGGTTCTAGCAATTCATCACCATCACAATCAGCCAATTTGTAGGTCCCCATTCCAAATGAAAAAAAAATGACAAAAGGACCAAGCCAATTTTCTTCCCACTTTCCTTTCTTTTCTCTATCAGTATAATTTTTTGGATTTTCTCTCAACACTAGATCCCCTATTTGAAAGTTTCTTGGCTTGATATGCTTGTTATAGTTCCTATAAAATTGATTCTGATACACTTTCAAATGATCATAGGCTTGAATCTAATGTTCCTCCAACAATTAAAATTGTTGAAGGTGGGCAACTCTATAATCCTCATCCGTTATTAATCCATGTAATGAGACTCTAAGGGATGATATTTCAACTTCTAAAGGAAGAACAGTTTCAGCCCCATAAACCAAAGAAAAAGGTGTAGCTCCTGTCGGGGTGCGAATACTAGTCCTATAGGCCCATAATGCTGGATTGATTTGAAGGTGCCAATGCTTTCCTGATTTTCCAATAGATCTCTTAAGGATTTTAAGGATGTTCTTGTTGGTGGCTTCATCTTGTCCATTACCTTGGGGATAGTAAATGGATGAAGAGTGATGTGTAATATGGAATGTGTCACAAAGTTCATCAATATCTTTGTTCTTAAACTGTTTTCCATTATCTTTGATGATGGCATGAGGAATGCCATATCCACAAATGATATGATTTAGGATAAACATGGAAATTTGTTTTCCTATTGCAGTTGATAAAGGGACAACTTCAACACATTTAGTAAAGTATTCTATCGATGTGATTATATACTTGTGTCCATTTGAAGAAGGTGGATAAATCATACCAATCAAGTCAAAACCCCATTGATAGAAATGCCATGGTGTGACAAAAGGGTGTAATTCTTGTGCTGGTGCATGAGTCAAGTTTCCATGGTATTGACATTTCTTGCAAACTTTAACATATTGACAAGCATCTCTTTCTAAGGTTTTCCAAAAGTACCCCATACGTAAGATTTTCTTAGGTAGGTTTAAACCATTTGAATGTGACCCACAAATCCCCTCGTGGATGTCTTTTAAAGTTAATTTTGATTCATCTTCCTCTAGACATCTAAGGAGTGTTCCATCAAGTCGTTTATGATACAATGTGTCAGAAAGGATAGTATAATGAGTGACTTGTCTTATCAAATTTCACTTTTGAGTGCGGGTTTGGTCCATAGGTAGGGTTTGATTTTTGAGGAGGCATAGATGGATCCATACCATGGAGAGTCATGTCCATGTAAAAGGGAAATAATTTGGGTATCAGGTAGGTCAAATGTTGGTTTCACCAATTCTTTCACCAAAAACTCATACTTTTCATTTTGATCGGGTAACTGAAGTAAAGATGCCAAAGTAGCCATTGCATCTGCTACTCTATTCTTGTCTCTTGGAATTTGTACAAAAGTAATCAAAGCAAAGTACTTCTTCCAATTATCCACCAATTTATTGTAAGGCAGTAGTTTTTCATCCTTAGTATTATATTCATTATTAACTACATTAATGACTAATTAGGAGTCCCCATAGACCTGTAATTCTGTGACATTCCATTCCAAGGCTGTCTTGATTCCTATGACCAAAGCTTCATACTATGCTATGTTATTGGTGCAAGGGAACAATAACTTGTAAGATTTTGGTATTGTGTAACCTTGTGGTGTAATCAAAAGAATGCCTGCCCCACTGCCATTTTGGGTAAATGATCCATCAAAGTATAGAGTCCATGTCTTAGCTTCGAGATTCACAATTTTAAAATCTGGGAATTCCACTTGTATAGGATGTGTAGATTCTTGAGGATATTCAGCCAATTGATCGGCTATAACTTGACCTTTAATTACTTTCCTATCAACATATTCAATGTCAAATTCACCAAGTACCATGACCCACTTTGCAATCCTTCCAGTTAAAGCTCTTTTGCTAAGTAAGTATTTTAAGGGATCAATTTTAGCTATCAGTTTCACCTTATGCAACAACATATAGTGTCTTAACTTTTGAGAGGCAAATAGCACTGCTAGGC
Organism: Thuja plicata; assembly: GCA_018584345.1. Classification (NCBI taxonomy): domain Eukaryota; kingdom Viridiplantae; phylum Streptophyta; class Pinopsida; order Cupressales; family Cupressaceae; genus Thuja; species Thuja plicata. Next base: position 605,273 of record MU227052.1, read on the forward strand.
AAGCCCTTTCCATGAAGCTATAATTTAACTCATATTTGATCAAGGTTCTACTCAAATAGTAGATAGCTCTTTCTTTTCATTCATCATCCTCTTGTGCCAATAAGACTCCTAAAGATCTTTCCGTTGCTGAAATGTAGAGAAATAAAGGTTTTCCTTGAATTGGTGACATTAAGATAGGTGGATTCATCAAGTATGTTTTCAACAATGAAAAGGATTTATCACACTCCTCATCCCATGTGAAGACGGTGTCTTTATGTAGTAATCTGGTGAAAGAATGGAATTTTTCTACCAATTGAGAAATGAACCTTCTTATAGATTGAAGTCTTCCTTGAAGTGACCTCATTTGACTAATATTCTTTGGAAAGTCCATGTCCATTATTGCTTGTAGCTTTTTAGGATCTACTTCAATGCCTTTTGCTGAAACAATGTATACTAGGAGTTTTCCAAATTGTACCCCAAAAGCACATTTCTTTGGGTTAAGTCTCACCTTGAATTCTTCTAGCCTTGTAAAAATCTTGTCAAGTATAGATAGATGATCTTTTCTTTTATGCGACTTAGCTAAAATTTCATCAACATAATCTTCCATAAAGGTGTACATCATGTCATGGAAAATGGTAGTCATGGCTCTTTGATAAGTGGCTCTGGCATTTTTGAGACTGAATGGCATTACATTCCAACAAAAGGTACCCCATGGGCATGTAAAGGCTGTCTTCTCTTGATCCTCAGGTGCTATGCGAATTTGGTTATACCCACTAAATCCATCCATAAGTGAAAGCATAGAATGACCTGCTATGAGATCTACAATAGCATCAATGCTAGGTAAGGGAAAGTCATCTTTTGGACAAGAAAGCTTTAAATCTCTAAAATCTATGTAGACTCTTATGGTTTTATCATATTTCGTAACTGGTAAAATATTGGAGACCCATTCGGCATATGCGATTACTCTTATAAATCCTACCTTGAGCAATTTCTCCAATTCAGCTTTGACTAATATGGCTATGTGTGGATGCATTTTTTGCAACTTTTGCTTTATGGGCTTAACCCCTGGTTTCACATTTAAGTGATGCATTATGAAACTTGAATCTAATTTGGGAATGTCAACATATGACCATGCAAAGTTGATTTGTTTCACTTGAAAGAATGCAATGAACTCTTCTCACTCCAAAGGACTCAAAGATGCTGCTAAGTGAATGAATTTAGGATCCTTTTCTGTTCCAATGTTAACCTTTTCTGTGGGTTCAATAAGTATAGGTGATTTTTCATATTCATGAGCTGGTAAGGTGTCCAACCTCTCTCCCTTAGGTGCCACAATTGGGTTTTCACCTTTGGAAACATCCTTTATTTTTACTTTTTTTTGGGTCTAGTATTGCGACATGGTGGTTTTCACCACTAGACCTTCTCATTTTTTTCTATATTTTCTCTTCATTTTTTGGATTAAGAGGTTGAACACCTACCCCTATCATCATGTTTAGAGTGAATTCATTTGTGGAAGAATTGGGTTCCACCACATTGAGGCATAAGGCCATTGAATTGTCATTTGGGAAGTAGAGTAAGTAATTTGACTCAGACATATCCCAATCGATAAGTTTGGGATGCATTAAGGAAAAAGAATCATTGATAGTGATTTAATTTGAAGGAGTTAAGGACATGAATTCATTAGATGGTTCGTACATTGTATCATCATGGTCTATGACATGTGCCTCTTCAAGATGGTCCATGGACGAAGGATTGAAATCCTCTTCATCAGAGTCCTCTAGGATTTCTATGGGAAAGAAAGCATGTGGATTGAACACTAGGGTAGAATCTCCCACCCACAAAGGTACCCAAGGTTCACCTACCCATTGAGTGAAAGGGGGTGCTTATTCTATGTTGACTTGTTGAGGTTCACTTGATGTTTGAGTTGAATTCGAACCTTGAGCGATATGTTTTTGAATCTCAATTTTAGGAGTTACATAAGTGTGAATGGTATCAACCTCTATGTCATGACAAGATTCTTCAAACAAGGAATCCCACTCATAATCTCTAGAATCATCTTCATTTTTACAACCTACCATATGAATATGTGTATGGAAATCATGCATAGGACTTGAACTTTCTCCTTTGTGTTGAAAGCCTATGCTGGCCTTCTCTTCTTTGGCTCTCCAAACTGGTTCAATAGGTTCTAACAACCCTCTATGTCGAACTCCTAAGGGTCCTCTTCCCTTATACCCCATTTTCTTCATGATATCAAATCCTTTCCCATATTGATTAGTTTGGATATTGATATGTTGCACCCTTTCATTGGAATTGTCTGAATTATCATCCTCTTTAAGAGCCATTGTAATACCTCATTATCTTCTTTGTTTATTTCTTGTTTGTCACATTCCCTCACAAAATGGGCATTGTACTTATGAGGTTGATGATTTTTGGATGGTTTCCCATGTGTTCTTGGAGATGTAGGTAAATCAAAGAGGGAAACAAAATATTCCCCTACTCCTTTTGACTTACTTTTACATTGTTTCTCAAATTGATGCATTAGGTCACTCATCTTTTTATAGTGATCCTTTTTAGTTTGATCTCTTTCTTCCTTAGTGGGTTTAGAAGATTCCAATCTCAATGTTGAATTCTGAACTGAAGTATCCTTTGAATTTGAACCCTCGTAACTCATCTTTTCTTTTCCCTTAGTTGATGTAGTTGAGTTAGTTTGAATAGGGT
>MU227052.1:608654-629756 GCA_018584345.1 Thuja plicata
TGGGTGGTGTTTGTTTAGCCAAAATAGTTGGTGTCTTAGGGCCAATAGTAATAGGAGTACCCCCTTGTAAGGTAACCTTTGAGGCTTGCCCCCTTGTGATGGCATTAGTAGACCCTTGAATAGGTTGATCTTTTACCACAATGACATTGATCGTATTGTCATAAGTATGAGCAAAATTAACATTATGACTACATTTTACATTATTCGCATTGTTTCCTCCATTGTTGGAGTTAGAAGATTCTCCCTTTTCATGCTTATGAAAAGGAGTTTTAAAGGCTGTGTGATCTTCATTAGTTTTAGGTCTATCCACTTTTATCACACTATTGTCTATGAGATCTTGTACCACATGTTTGAGACATAGGCAATCATTGGTCTTATGTCCCCTATTTTGATGATAGTCACAATGGTTGTTCTCATTCCACCAATTGAGCTTGATGTGAGGTTCATATGGTTGAGCCTTTGGTAGATTGATAAGTTTATTTGAAATATGTGTCCTTAATGAATTTTCCAATGGTTCACCCAAAGTAGTGAATGTCCTTTTCGGTGTAGGTGCAAAGAACGGTTTAGGCTTAGGAGCCCCTTGATTATTCCCAAAGTTGTTATTAGTGTTGTTGTTGAAGGGAACTTTGGGTGCTTGATTCACATTATTGGCTTCAGCTGAGTTTTGAATGAGATTAAAAGGGATAGCCTTTAAATTATTAGCCTCCACCACTCCATCATTAACCACTCCTTTATTGTTGTTATTCCTTATCCAATATTGACTGTTGTTGTTGTTTTTGTTGTTGTTGTTGTTATTCCGATTTTGATTGGTGTTGGAGGTATTGTTGTTGTTGTTGTTATTCTTGTTATCTTTGTAGAGTTTGATTTCTCCACTTTTTACCAATACCTCTTCTATTTTCACCCCATTCTCAATTAAGTCTTGGAATGATCTAGGACATTGTAGCCTTAATCTATAGTTCATTTCATGATTCAAGTTGTTCACAAAAATATCCATCTTTTCCTTTTCGGGTACACTTCGAGGGTATCTAGCAAATACCGCTCTCCATCGTTGTAGGAAAAGTAGGAATCCTTCTCCTTCTCTTTGTTTGGTGTTGCATAGATTAAGAATTGTAACCTCGTGTTTGATGTTATAAGAATAGCGAGTTACAAATTTAGAAGCCAATTCCTCAAAGGTTCTAATGCCGGAGGGTAACAATGAAAACCACTCCATTTCCATACCTCCCAAACTTCTAGGGAATAACCTCATAAGGTAATTTGTGTCATGCATGAACTCTAGAATTACGGCACAAAATTCCCTTAAGTGATCTTGAGGATCAGATGTTCCTTCATATTTATCATATTTTGGATAAATAGCATTTGTTAGAATGGTATCATGACTAAAGACTTGTCGAATGGAAATGGGCACAAGGCTTCAATAGAAAATGGTTTAGGAGCTCTACTTTGTTTTAATGTGTCTAATTGTATCTGAAAAAGCTGAAATTGTTTGTTCATGACATCAATGGGGTTGGCCTCTGCTTCTTCTTTTTTGAGTTTGGTGACATCATAATCATGTGGAAGCTTGAGACCCGTTTGTGCTAGGTCTAGGAAGTACTCCTCATTGTCTTTTTCTAATACTTTTTCCATGAGTTTCATAAAGAAAGGGCTTTGCATAGCCTTAGTAACCTTTTCATTGGTTAAATCATCATCATTAGGGTCCATATTTCCCCTGTTTTTGGTATTGTTCATCCCTTGATGGTTAGGATCCATGTTTGTTCCTCTGTTGGTATTGTTGTTGGACTCTTTGTTATTAGGGTTAACATTTCCTCGTTTGTTCATATCCTTGTTCACTTGATTAATCTGATTGGGATCTATATGAACAAATGGAAAAGACATCCTCTATTCTATTTCTTTGATGGGTTCATGTAAGGGTCTTGCAAAAAAACAATCACCTAGAAATGGACACTCTTGTCTCAGATAAGATCTGTCTGGTTGTAGGGTAGTCTTGATGTAATGGAATTGAGTAAAAACTGGCATTAACATATGTCAAATGAAGATATCAGGTTTCAAAATTGCTTAAATGACCAATCCTTGAATAAATTTGCAAAATTCCCAATAATGGCGGATTTTGATCAAGTTAGGTATCCACGGTGGTAGAACATCCAAAAGGGGATCCAAAAATTAAACTTTCTTGTTTTCAATCCTTCGGCAGATACCCACTGTTTGCCTTTTTAAAATTCTAGGTGGCTCTTACCTGTGTGTAGGCGGCCTTTAAATGGTAAGATGTGGTCATTGGAAAATATTTACGCGGCTCTTTGCAGTTGATAGGTGGCATTTGTCAGTTTACATGCAGTTTTGAAGTATTTATACACAGATTTTTCCAATGACTACACAGTTGTTTAATGCTATTAAGCAGAATTTTATGTTTGATAAGTGGCCCAATTTTGTTTTTAGGTGGCTCTGAAATGATGAATCATGGCACTTTGCTGATCAAATTTGATTTTAACAATTTTATTGGTATTTTCTGGGTTTAAAAATTTAAAGTCTTTGATCAGATTTATCAACAAATATTCTTGCGTGAAAATGAAGTACAAACTCAACACACACATAAAATTTGCACCATATCCCTAAAAACCACACTAAAAGTGTATGTTATTGGATGTTTGAACAGGTTTGCACAAGAAATTCTTCCAAGCAATCTACCTTAGCGTCAACAAATTTGGCTTTTAATCATGGCTCTACAAAGGTAGGTTTACTATTTTATGAGGTCTCAAAACTATTCTAGTCTAAACCTTGACAAGATCCTTTACCCCTTTGAGGGCTTCCCACACACACACAAAAGTATGATTTTGCGCAATCCCAAAGGACTACTAGAGGAAGTGAGGATGGCTTGCAAAAGTTTTAGTCACTTTCCAATTAAGGAAAAGTGCATTATTTATAGTGGGTCAGACGATATTGCGGTAAAAGAAAATATCTCCCACTTTGGGTCATTCCCTCTCACTGTCCTTGTAAGGCAATTCTCGGGAGGTAGGCCCTTTAAAGCTCTATTTAGCTAGCATGTTACTGAAAAGCAAGAATTGAACTCAGTCCAACAAGTTTCGGAATATGATTCACTCAAATAGTGAAGAGCATATCCCTATTGTTTTTTTTTGTTCCAAACACCTTAAACAGATCTGTTTATTTTCAATCTCTTGACAAGGGGGTTCTTAGAAATGAAGTGTGTGGTTCAATTAATCCTTCCTTTCTTTTGATTACCCAAACTTGACACTTTTGGCTTTTTGATCAACTTTGAAAAGTTGAGAGCATATACCTGATGTCTTGTTCGAATAGAAAATAGTAAGGTGTCCTTATTTATACTAGATTCAAATGAATTGCCACAAGTTAAGTAATGCAAGCTTGATTAGATAAGTACTTGATTTTGAAGCTATCAAGGCTAGGCACATTTTTGAGTGCTTTGGCTTGTTTTACTCATCTAGTGGCGATCCTTCCCACTCCATCTCCTCCAACAAGTTAGTCAGCACAAAGCAATGCAAAGTGAAGGAAACATGGAAAAACTCAAATGACAAAAATACCTCCTAAAATATCTTTTAGTGAATGATTTATCAATTAAATCTTTAAAGAGGTTAGCACAAAAATCAATTAGAGAGTAGGAAATTTTCATTTGTAAGCAAAAAACACCTTAATATAGTGATCATACAAGTGTTCTTCCTCAAATAAACTCTCCAACAAATTTTCAGTATGTCTTTCCTTATCATTCTTAGTTTTGATTCTTACCTCTTTGCTAGGCTTTGAGATCCGCTTCTCTGGTTTTTGCACCTTGGGGTGATTCTTCATCTGTAGGACAAGAAAACATAGAGAGTTACCACAGTGACCAAATTAATCAAAAGCTGATTTAAAGAAAAAGCAATTCTGCAGCATTTAGCAACTAAAGGGCAGTTGTAAAATGTTATTAAGCGTAAATTAAAACTTTATATGTGGCTTTTAAATCTTAACATGCAGCTCTTAAAATATCACAGGAGGCTAATTAAAATCAATAGGTGGTACAGAAAGTGTAAAAGGTGGCCAGAGATTGCTTGTAAGAAGCTTTTGAAAAATCTCAAGCGGTGCACTTTATCTAGCAGGTGGCATGATTTATCTAGTAGGTGGCCCAATTTATCTAAAATGCAGCACCATAATGAAAGATGGAGACGAATCAGGCTCCGTAGGTGGTGTTTTTGTGTTAATAAGCGGCTCTTAGCATCGCATAGGTGGCTCTTCTCCTATTTTCTGCAAGAAAAGTAGAAAAACAAAGAAAAACACACAAATCTTATGATAAAAACATTAGTAAAGAGGCTTAGAGCCCCATGGTGGGTGCCATTATGTGTGTATGAAAATAGACCTTCATGAAATTAAGATTAAGAGCAACAATTCTATGGAAAGACAATACAAATTAATCTAAGAACTGAAGCTAAGAATCTATTTCATCTCATGGTTCTCTATCCAAGCTTTGTTAAGAGAGCTCTTAGGCTTAATCTCTCTCAAGGACAATCCTAGAACGAGATATGAATGATAAAAAAAATGCTACAACCTAGCTTAGAATGCTCAAAAATGCTCAAAATCCTCCAAGATATGTGAGAAAATAAACAATGCTCCTAAACATGATATGCTAAAATGCTTTAATGAAAATGCTAAAATTCTCTCAAAAGCTCTCCAATTCTCTCAAATGCTCTCCATGTGCCTATAGTAAGGATGCTTTTTCTCTTAAAATTTTTGGATCCCAAACACAAAGGAAATGGCTTGTATTTATAGCATTTTCCCAAGGGTAGGGGGTAGAGTGAGTTGATCATGATCAAAGTTTGGTTAAGTCAAAAGTTTTGAGGTGTTCTCAAATGGACGGAAAGTTTGTTGGTTGTCTCAAAGATATTAGGAATTAAATAACTCCATCATTTAATTAAATTAGCCATGGACGGGTGATTGGGTTGGATTTAATCTTTTTTATTTGAACTATACAATTGAAAAATAAATTGCATAATTTGATTAATCCCTTTAGGCTTGAATTTAATTATTTGATTTCATGATTATTTGATCTTTTAATTTGATTTGATTTTTGTCTGTTTGTTTTGATCCATTTGTTTTGCAATGAGATGACATTTTGAAGCATTGAGCTGAGATTTATAGTTTTGAATGTTTGAGATACACCTGGTCAATTTTAGGTGTCTACAGATATAAACTAACATCTTCTCAAGGACAAGTGTGTAATGGTGATGAAATCTCTGGAACCCAGGAATTTATTATATTTGATTATTTGTATTAACGGTTGTCCGGTCTTGCAGGCTATGAATAACTCATCAAACAACATGTCTTAAGTATCTTACCCTCCTAGAAGTCCAGAACTCTCATCCACTTCAACAAGGGTGGCCACCAAGATAAGGGCCCAGAAAGCATTGGAAAAGCTCCCACTCATATCAAAAAATCTAAAGGATGGTGTCATCATGGGATCTAAGGTGGATTCCAAATTACAAAAAATCACCAACATAGAGGTTCGAGCATGGGCTGAATTGCAGGGTCTTGTAAAGACAATATTCAATCAGTGCATCACCAGAGACAATATGGAAAAGAACATGGCCACCTTTGGCATAATCAAAGTTGCCTTCTTCCCTTGCATTGTGCAGGCCCCAGAGCTGATTCTCACCTTGGTAGAATATTATAACACAACCATTTGGGTTGTTATGCTTGCTTATTCCCTTCCTTCAAGCTACCTAAAGTCCATAGTGTCCCTCGACCCTACTACTTTTTCTTTAGGACTGGGGATCTCCTAGTTTTCCAATTCTATTGTTATCTCGTAGGCCTCGTCGCTATAGGAGCTCAACAATTTTCAATAGGCTTCTCGGCAACACCTTAACACCCACTGGCTGAAGACTCCGCAGAAGGATTACAAGAAAATGAAGTTGGAGATCCCCCACATAGACTTCAAAGAATGCATACAAGTGGAGATCATCTTCCTATGCCTGGTATTTGAGGAACCACATACCTAAGAATTTTCATCCTGGATGTACTACTTTCTGTACAACATCACCACTAACGGGAAAAATTTTGATTGGGAAACCATTATTGCTAATCATGTGGACTACCAGCTGAAAAAATTCAATAAGACATCTAAGTTCCATATGAATTCTTATGTTCTATGGGCATTGGCACAATAGAGACCTAGAATCTAGGGGTTTACTTATAGTGGGCATCCTTGGGACAGGGCCTGACGAGAGTGCTCCTTGGGATTATTTCCCCCATATTCAATGGGAAGCTAGCTTCCCCAATTTCTACCGAGTAAACGATACCTTCATTTACCACAACATTTTAACACCCATTCAGGATACTGATTACCAGTTGTCAAAGGAGACCATGGCCTTGGTAAGTTCCTATGGCAATTATTTCATTCAATTCCAACATCATTCATACATTCGGATGACCAAATTCTTCGACAAGCCCTACATATTGCCCAAACACTGCAGGGATAGGATTATTTTATTGGAATACTGCAGATAGATCCTAGAGGTCCATACTTATTATGGCCTCAAGAAGGTTATCATCATCTATTTTTTGATCACCTATGGGAATTACACTTGCAGCCTTGCGGCGGCCAAAGAGGCCGACAATGAATTGAAAATTTTGGGGCTGGTAGAGTTCTACCTGGTGCAGAGAAATTTTGATCTGCTAAAAAAAATCAAGCATTACCTCAGGCGTCAGTGCCCCATGAGCCTCACATGGAGGATTTTTGGGTAGATTGCCAGGACAACTTTGAAGTTTGGAGTTGGCATTATGTGAGAATGAAAAAAGGTATGATGAAGCACATTGGCCTCTGAACCTTTCCAAAGGATTTCTTAGATAGCCGGCCCATGGAGGACCCAGAATACAAATCTAAAGGGATTGATAAGATGACTCTCCCTCTGGTGGATTGGGAAACCCCAAACATTTTGACGATCGAGAATATCACTAAGGATATAGTGAAGTGGAGTCATGCACATTTTTTATGGGTATGTAAAAAGAGCACCCACTGAGATGGTCCATTTTTGTGGGAGTTTGCTTCTAGCTCTGGAATGTTAGGGTTGGGTAGAGACAAAGGGAAAACAAATATAGCACCCTAGCCCTGGTTCCATCCCTGGCTCCAGTCCCTTTGATGGAACAACTTAGTGCCTGACTAGAGTCATCTCAACGGTTGGGTGAAACAATCAGTATCAGATTTTCCACTGGTCTCGAGGCCGCTCTAGTTGGATCTTCCCTTCCTTCAATCTCCCCTTCACTTGCAACACTCATAATCTAGGCAACGAAAATAGAGGATGAGGGTGTGGGTATTCTGGATGTCGGGGCCCCATTGCAAATGAGGAGGACACAAAGAACAGACAATCCTCCACCAAGCACAAATACAAGCCCTGGACTATCGAGCAGTACTCCTATGGAGCTCATCCCTTCCTCCCCTAAACTAGAAAATCCTCTAGAGGCCTCCCCTCCCCACAATAATTTTGATGATATCTTTTTAACTTACAACCTTGTAAATTTGTAGGTAGATGTGGAGAGGGCGGTGGAAGAGATTGCCACACAGGAAGTAGAGATTATCCCTGAGGAAGGGGAAAGAGAAGAAAAAGAAGTTGTCCCAGAAAAAGAAACCTGGGAAAAGGAATAGTAAAACACACTAGATGTAGAAGAGACATTGGTCATGGGGACAGAAACAGGAGAGAGGTAGGTACAAGTTGAGCAATTGACTATGGTTGGGGAAACTAACCTTCGAGAACAACCGTACTCTCAGTTGTCATTCTCTAAATGCCTCTAGACACCCTAGGTAACTCATTACCCTAGGATATGACATTTGACAAGGTGGTTCCCATAGCGCAGAAGTCAGACCCAAGTTAGACACCTTTGCCCCCTCCAAAAAATAGGCCCCCAGAGGAGAAAATCCAGGTAAAGAACACCGAAGGAACTCAGTAGCAGCAGGATGTGGGGGAAAACCCCAAAAATATGGATACAAATACCATAAGTGTTGGGGAAGGCGAGAACCTTGAAACTACAAATGTAAATACCACTGAGGTGGGAGAAGTGGGAAATCTCAGGAATAAAGAAAAATAGTCCACAGTGACCACAGATGTCAGGGAAACACAACAAGTCCCCAAAAAGGACCCAAGTATCCAAGTCCTAGCAATAAGACCACCTACACCACCACAATGGCTGGTGCAATCAAGGAAGAGAAAGGCCCCAGCGGCAATGAGAGTCCCTCTCTCTAGCTGAGATGATGGCTCAAAATCAAGATGCCCACAAGCCTAAGAAGGGTCAAACCCTCCATACCATTCGGACTGGTCTGGGAGGAAATATCATTGTGGTAGTAGTGACACCTCCCCGAGATAAAGAAGAGGTAGCAGTAGGAGCTGCAGATTACACGATCATAGAAGTCCCTATTGGGAGAAGAGATAAACAGGGGGAACTGGACTTGTTAAGTGAAGCAAGCCGGGCAATTCTGACCTGGTATGAAAAGGAAGCGTAGAAGCTGAAGGAGGCAAAATAAACAAATGCTAATCTCCTTGGGCTTCTTGTAGAGCTAACATAGCCATTAACTATGATTCCTCTAGAGGTCTCCACATCCAGAACACCACTCCCACAGGGTGATATTGATGCACTAAGGACAATGAAGAAGAAATCGCAGGCTATGGATGAATGGGTAACTGAGTAGGTGGGAGCTGTAAGGCATTTCCTAATAGTGACACTCTTGGACCTACACCAGGCCATTAACATCATGGGGTAGGTAAAAGGTGTTATTTCTTAGTGGGAAGGAAAAATAGAGAAGTATGAAGAATGGAAGAGTAAGTTGGAAGAAATTATGAATTTTGGGGAAGAATCCGTCACGGAGATGGGTATTTTGGGAGGTGAGCATTTTGGGTTCCTCCAGGTCCAACACTCCAAACTTTGTCTTAATGTTTATACAAGTAAGAAACTGGAAGCGGAAATGAAGGATAAAGTCCTGGTGATCCAAAATTCACTAAATTTATATGCGGATTTCATCACAAGGGTTTCAACGGCTGATCCCTTTAGCACCGAGACATGTGCTCGGGTGGATTTTGTTTTGAGTAAATTTTATGAAATAATGGAGGCACGATTCTGGTCCTCTGGAGATTTTGATGGAGCAAAGATGTCACATCTCACCCGTATGATGCTCTAGGCACACGACATCATGAAGGTGGTTGCAGAGTTTAAGGAAGGTGCCAGAGATGTGGATGACTAGTTGGAGGCTGCCAACAACCGTCGAGAATGCATTAATGAGATAGACAAGGAGGGGATTCTCCAAATTTTAGAGGCATTCCAAAAATATAAGGAATAGTGAAGTATTATGGTCTTCGTATATTTCCACCAACAGGGCAAGGTTTTTAAGATATTTTATTCTGTGAGCATAAGCTCCTAGAATCTGGATTTCTGGGTCCCAGTTTTATATTCTTTTGCTGTAATCTGTGTCAAGGTTCCCCAAACCTGACTGATCACTGTCAGTAATTAATAATGGTCAGAGTGTAGGTGATGCAGACAATGATAGATCAGGCAAATGTGATGGTTCTTAAAGGCATCTTCTTATTCCCTCGAGGTGTCGCTCCCACATTTACTACCTGGCGCACATCAAATACAGGGAGCTGCAATCAACATTAATGAGGCGTATGGTCTAAGTTGCCGAGATAAGAAAGTTTCCTCTATCATTACCATGGCTCTCTTCTCTAGGCTGATTCTTCTATATTTCTCCCCTTTCTTCTTCTTTTGTCTTGTCAGAACGTTGTACATCCTGAGAAGATTGTAAATGGTGCAGGTAGTATCGGCCACAGATATTATATTTTATTTAGCAAGTGTATAGGTAGATTAGGCCAAGTCTATGTATAAATAATAAGACCAGTGCCTTTACAAGGGTCAAAAAAATTGAGGATTTTTCTATCTAGTAGTAATAGAAAATAGAATTCTTAGGTTCATTGCAGTTAGAAGTTTACTTTCAGTCTATTCTCAATAGCTTAATGCTCCCTTGGAGCCATGAATGTACTCGCTAGTGATGCTGGAATCGTTTCAAGTTAATGAAAGAAGGAAGAACAACTTGTGGCCCTATGTTATTTGTTGTTCTAATCACCAAAGTTAATGAACATATTTTTTGTTGTATGTCTTCTTATGTCCTTCACTCTGGTGTTTTTCATTTAGTTAAATGATCTTATCTTCCTTTACTATTGAATGCATATGAATCGTTGATTCCTTGTGTATCTAATATTTAGCATTGTTTTCTTACATTGAAGCATTGTTGATGTTTGAATATGTATTGCATGATCATAATTAGAAGTATACTCTAACTCTGATCTAGATTTTGTGATTTCTTTGATAAATCTAAGATGCTTGCAGGAAATCTCACCCCCTTTTGAAATCCCTGAAAGTGATGAGTAAAAAAAATCTATCCCCTCAAACAAAAATCACCTGCCCAACTTATCTCCCCCACACCATCGAGACCTAACTACTAGGTGCTTGGAGGCTAGGATAATTCATTGTCTGACAAACCTCTACAGGTGGAGTTGTCTAGTACTCTGGTACCTAGTGATAACTTATCCCCTATTGGCAGAGCCAGTCAAAAATTCCTATCAATAGGACTAGTACAGGTGTACATTATAAAAAAACCAATGCCCCCTTGCATTCCTGATTTAGAGTAGAAACATCTTATTATGGATAGGAATGAGAAAAAGAAAATAAAAAAAAGAATTACACCACCAGATAACAAAAGAAGGTATGTCATACTGTTAAGAATGTAATTGTGTACTAAATACTCTTTATATTTATATGAAAAAACATATTTCAATCTCTTCATAGATTTCCTGACACATCAAAGGCAACAAAGGCAAGACAACAAAATTATGGGAAACACAAGCTTGGATCTGGTGGTTATTCCAAACTTGTTGCATGAGTTATAAGTGTTAATATTATCATATTTTTATGAGGAAAAATACAATATTTAGATGGATTTTAACATTGAAAGTAAAAATTTGATCTTTATAATATTTATTTAGAATTTGTAATCTTTTTTGTTTTGATGAAACAATGAAATAAAATTTGACGATACCAAGCAAAAATGCAGGACGCGAAGTTCAATATAAGTCTCACAAAAGAGGACAAGAGAATTGGCTTCCAATAAGGCTATAAAGCCATGGTTGAAAGAATACGAGAAAGAGGTGCGCAAGGTTTTGCTGATGGATATGTCATGGTAAGTAAGCTAAATGATGATCATTTAAAATTTAATTATTTACCAATTAGTTTATTTGATGTTAAGTTCCAACCTAAAGTGAGTATATTTGTTTTAAGTAAGCAAACAATGATAACATGAATGCATCTTGCTGATTCTGGTACACAACTTGTGCATGATGATGTTGGTTCAGATGTGCATCACAATGATGGAGGTATACATTTTCTATTCAAATTTTTATATGTAATTATTAATACAAGTAAACATCTTAAATTGATTGGTGTAGTAATACAAATTTAATTGCAATAGGTGTTTGGATTAATGTAAAAAAATTTATTGCAGTTGCAGAGAGTGTAGAGGCCGATGTTAATGACTAGGTTGAGGTTGAGGCTAGACAACCTGATCTCAAAGTTGATGATGTGACTAGATCAGGTAAAGAGCTATACGATTATGTCCTTTAAAGTAATGAAATACTTGTAACAAATTATAATAAAATGTTTTTAATTTAACCCTTTTATATGTTATTGCAGATGTACCCCCTTTGCATCAATAGAGAACTAGGCATGCATTGAGATCTAATGAGAGGGGAAATGGTCATGATGACACTGATTCTCCTTTTAATGATTTCAAATTGAGAAAATCAAAGAAAAACAATTTAAATGATTGTTATCTATGCACCTTAATTGATAGTGACTAATTTTTATGTGCCAATGAATTTAATTATGTGCTATTGAATGTTCATAAATTTTATAATGCGTTAATGAATGTTAATAAATGTTATCATGTGATAATTAATGAATGTTACATTTTATTAATGGATGAAATAATAAATTAATGTTAGATGTTAACGGGGAATTTAGAGTGATGTTAGGGGGGTGAGGTCAAATGAGCTTCCACCTTCACATGGTTGGCCCTGTTTAGTATAGAATATAAAAACATTCTCGAAACAAAGTGAAGATCAATAAGGTTTTTCCTTATCTAGGGTCTCAAATGTAGCCTTTATCTCACTCTCAAAATTGCAAGGCTTCAAGTGGTATACTGAGATTGGTTTCTCCATCTCCCACTGACATCTTGTCTTTCTACTAAGAACTCTTACCGAGCTCTGATACCACTTGATGTAGAGCTTATAGCTTAACTTGTCCTCTAGGACTGAATCTCTCAAATTTTCAAGTAGATCTCTTACTATAGGCTCTACACCTTTGAAAACAACTTCTAACTTCAATATAGCATCCAAACTTGATGATTCAAGTTCCTATTTTGGGTTGATTTGGGAAATCACTCCCCCTGAACCTAATTGGGTACACCAACTATTGGTAAAACACAAGAGGCTATGAAAAATTTAGCATTTTTCTACAATACAAAGTCATCATGACAACCATGGAAACCATCATGTAACAAAGTTTTGGGATAATCGAGATAAGTGATGACAGGAAATAAGGACCCAAAAAAAAATGTCATTTGATGTTTTTAAGTTGATCCTGATGACATTATTTTTCCATTACTATACAAAGAACACTTTTGGTAAGCATACACAGAAAGACAGGACAAAGAGAAAATAAAAAATGCAGATACAAGAGATCACCGAAAATGGCTAAGTACAAAGAAAACCAATGGCACAATTTTGTGTGTAAAATGAAAAGGCAAAGTCAAAAGGATAAAGATGAACCCGACAAAGAAACCTGAAATGTAGGATATAGTGCAACCCAAGAGATATTCAAAGAGAAAATTGAGAGAATAGTTCAAGTAGGGAACCCAAAAAATAGTCAACTGATTTTAGAGCATAACCGACTGTCAGAAACTGAAAGTCAGTTGCAGCCCGCAAAAAAGTGGATCTAACTTCCACGTCAGATAAAATATTCTTATTCTATTTATAGAATCTTGATTTATTTTTAAAACCATTTCTTTAGGGACAAGAAAAATGAATTTAAGTGCTTTAATCAGTCTAACTGATTTAAAACACATAGACTAGGAGATCAAGGTAAAGTTGTAAGCCTGTGATCTTAGAGTTAACATTGTTTTACGTGAAACTTCATTAGGTCAATATATCTTATAAATAAACTATGTAATAATTCATTAATATGAATGAGAGAGGGATAAGAAAGGATATGAGAGGATGAATGAAGCATACAAGTACATCTATGGATCAGATTAAAAGTTTCATGAACCAGAATAGAAAAAGGTGAATTTGGTTAGCAAGAACCAAGAACAGAGACTACTGAGCATCAGAGGTATTATTCAATCACATTAGGTGATATAATTATTCATGTAGTCTTAAATGGATCTATAATCATCAATAGGAGATTGCATACACTAGGTCAAATTGTAATTTTCTCTCATTCTAACAAGTGAAGCAAAGTGAAAAAATCCTTTCAAGGAAGGTGGATTTAACAGTCCAACTATAAATCTATTAACTGAGTGCACACTCAATAGTGTTGCTGAATCTCTTAACCAAGTATACTTTAACACATCTCCACAAATACTCTTAACTAGGTAGATCATCAGAAGTGATCAAATTTTAAGCCTTAACCAGCCCCTTCCAATCTATAGATAGTGAAGAATTTGTGGGTGCCATCCCCACTGCAATTTTTACTTCCTAACAGGATTTTTATGTGATATCATATCTTGTGTTATGTGTCAACTACTTTCATGAACATTTCTATGAATTTTCACATGTATGGTTAAGTTTATAAATTGATATATCTTGCATCAAGATAGTATAGAATAGATGGTTGGACAAACAATTGATAACTTAAAGGATAAAGGTTAAAATATACAAAAGTTTTAGAGATACCGATTCACCCCTCCCCTCTCAGTACACACTTCCCATTAATTCCAAAAATTGGTATCAGAGCTAAGTTTCTTCTTTGGAAAAGCTTAAAGGCTTAAGAGAAAAGATCATACAATGGAGAAGTAGAGACTCGACAAGAATATTGAAAATAAGAAACTAGAAATTTAGATCTTCTATGAGCAGTATAAAGAAGCTAGAATCAATATGAGATAGCTATTAGATGAAAGAAAGATCATGACAACTTACTGTAATGAAACAGATTATCATGAGGAAGAGATACCAGATTTTTTTGAGTCGTCAGGATCAACTACAAGCAAAGAATCAGACACATTAGAAGAAATCATTACAAGCCTGAATGAAATCAATCAACATCTGGCTAGACAAGTGAAATATCTACAAATTGGTCCAGAGACATAGATGGTAAGGATGATTGATGTCATGAATAGTGCTAGACAAGCTGAGAAAGAAAGAACACTAGCTATTGATGATAGAAGAAAGATTATAGAAAATCTACAAGAGAAAGAGTCTAAAATACAAAGACTTAGAGAGCATCAACATGAGATCAAAAATCAGATTATTCTTATGAGTCAAGAGGAAAAAAAAATGAATGTTGAACTCATTGAAATAATAGAATCTATTAGTGAGCTAAGGGATGAAAATGAAAAGTTGAAACATGAAATAAGAATTCAGCAACAACACAATGAAATTATAAAGAAAGCTGAAGAAAGCAATAAAAGAATGGATTATTTTCTTGAAGGACAACAAAGAGTCAAAAACAACATCAGTCTAGGCTTTACTGAGAATGAAGAATCACCCAATCAAGTTGATCCAAAGAATCTCTAAGAAAATCCAAGACCAACAAAGCTGATATGCAATCATTGTGGAAAGCAAGGCCACACATCAAATGTATGTAGAGGCAAAATGAAAGGTATTCCTAAATCCACATCTTCATTCATAGGAATTTGTTATAAATATAATAGGAAAGGACATAAAGAATATGAATGTAATTCTAAGATGAAACAACCAAAGAAGGAAACCTACATGGACAAATACTATCCTACTTGCAAAATGAATGGGAACACAACTCTTGAATGCTGGAAAAAGAAAAAGCAAGCATGGAAGCCTAAAGGTCAAGAAAATCCCTATCAACCAAAAATAGTCAGTAACCAGTATGTATGAGATTAAAACACATAGAAAAATTGTGCAGCATGTGGAAGATTTGGTCACATTGCTACAAACTGTATGAGACAATGGACTATAAAATCTAGAGGCTAGACAAACCCTAAAATGACATAATTACACTGTCATAAAGTTGGTCATCTCAAGAAAGACTACAGAGACCGAATGACAAAGACCATCACATATCCCAATGGAAACACCATTGAAGACATTTGAAGAATGAGAGATAAAATGTGGAGAAGAGATTCAAACAATGATGAAGCTGGACTAAACAATGCAAATGGTGACACCCTATCCAATGGATCTAGTGACATAACCACCCCAACCTAAGAAGAACATGTAAGTATGCAACTGCAATACACTATGTATTACTTTATACGAGTTCCATAATATGTTGATGAAATGCAAAATTAGCATAAGAAGAGATGCATCATAGTATTACTTGTTAAAATCTATGATAACTATGCTATTGGGTAATACATACCGAAATCCATTAGTATACACTCAAAGCTAAAACAACCTAAACTTATAGAGAAGTGTCGGTTAACATGTTAAACCAAAGTTTCTAGTGTAAACTGAGACTCATTGGTAATCAAGCAAAGTGGATGAGCTGTTTGTGCACAACACTGAAACACGTCGATAAAAGAAAAGAGAAACTATCACCCTGAAATGTCACATTGTCAATGAAGAGAGAAGTTAATGTTTTAACTAAAAAACTCCATCTTCAAACATCGAGGAGTGTTTGAGCATTAATGGATCTCTTTTTAGGGAAAACACCTATAAAAGGGCAAAGACAGGGTTTCATTCTTCACCACGACCAGAGTAGAGTGATGAGAGTAGAAATTTGATCAAGTAGCAAATAGCATCACAGAGCGACTTCAACTCAACTAGAGTACTCCAACAGATCAGTGATCATTGTAGGTGTAAACACTAAGTTACAACGACAATTGAGAACTTTGTTTATGCATTTTTTAGAAAGCCCTAAATTTCTCTGAAACAGTGGCCATGACCTCAAGAACCACCAAATAGAAAAACATCAAGAAGGATGAGGTGAAACTCATCAAGAATTCTATGTGTGAGGAATCACATAACAAGATTTACCCTGAGGTTTCTTCACAACTTGACAATGCTGGAGCATTCTTGCAAATACTAGCAAGGGTTTTGCTCGTCAAAGACGTGCGAGCTTACATCCACTGCAAGATTGCAAAAATTAGTGATTTAGAGGTGGAACAAGCCTCCAAGAACTATTTAATGAAGATCGATCCATAAAAGATGAACACAAGCACATATAGGTGAAAGGGCTCACTAATTCCCTATTGTTCTTGAAGGCATTCAAAACTGAGTGGATTCAGTTAGTACTGAGCCAAATGCACAATCAAAAACTATGGATGGATGAGCCTAAGATGATAACCTGAGATGTTATCCATGCAGTCACTGGTTACGCTGTAACTGAGAAGGTAAAAGCATTGAAACACCCACCCAAGGCTGAAATTGAGAAGAACACTAGAGAAAAATGTGATGGCAGAGGACTGAAGGTATCTACTATAACCAATGATGAACTTAAATTTGAAGCATGTGTTATAGGTTATAAATTCTTCCAAGCTAGCAGGATGAACAACATAGCATCTAGTGCAGTAGATACAACATACAAGATTGTAAAGAAAGGTACTCAGTTGGATCTTTCGACACTTCTACTATGCCAGCTAGAAGAGAACATGAGGACTATAAGAAATGCTAAGACAAATACATGTAAGTTTGGATCACTTATCATGTGCATTTTCTTCTACTTTCAAGAAACATTTCCATCGGTAGGAGATGTAAAATGGGTTTCCACAAAACTAGTCACCATGCAGATCAGTGAATACATAACATCACTAGAAGACAACTTTGAAACAATCATGGATGAGTACTTTGCAGGATTCAAGGACCGAATGCAGAAAAGGGTTAGGATCCCTGAACAACTTATAGAGAAATTCAAAGATGATATATTTTTCATGGTTGACACCGACCACACATACATCAAACCTATTGTACCAATGACATCATGGTTACAACCTTTGGAATATGAGGTAAATATTGGTCAAGCATCCAAGGCAATCGATGCATTGATAAATGAACCATTAGACAAGAAACAACCAAAGTTCAGAACTTATGAGGAGGCCAAATCAAGAATCAAATCTGGTTTGGTTGTAAAGAAAATAGAAAGGAAAAAGGATAAAATGCTCAAGAACCTAAAGAAAATATTGTCGGCAATAGAAGAAGAAACTGAACAGGAAGAAGAAGTTGACTAGGAGGAAGAGACCGAAGGCCACTCACCCATTGGTGAAGGTACAAAAAAAATGACTCTAAGGCCATAGAGCATGATTCACCACCCCTCCACCAGCAAAGAAGCCAAGAACCACATCTGCTTCAATAAAAAGAAGCCAAATAGAAAAGGACTCAACTCCTTCACCCTTAAAGAAAGGAAAATTTAGAACCTACAAGAGGAAACCAGCCATATAGAAAAGAGGGTCATCAAAGAGAAGAAGATTTGTTTAAACAAGGGAAAATATTGAGGACACTGAACAAGATGAAGCTATAGAAGAAAAAAAGATTGAGGTTCCAAAAAGCATTTATGAGGTATGTAAATCTATTACAAATTCATGATCTATTATAGATTCTAAGATCAGAAGATGGCTAAAAATGGATCCAGAAGATCAAAACAAAGTTGAAGATGTCATCATTGCAAAGATGTACAAATTCAAGTATGTACCAATTCAATTTGAAGGTAATAATGTACCAAGGGAGCTCTTGGACAGATTATATGCCAGATGGACATTTGCATTAAAGAATGAAAAGGAGATAAGAGAAAGAGTACTTGTTTCTCTTATGCCTCCTGAATCCAAGAGGGAAGAAATTGATGAGATGATGGAGAACCATAAAAAGGAGTTCTCACCCAAGTTGAGAGCCTACAAATTTATTAAAGGGAGGCTTATAGAGATTGAACAAGAAAGTCACAAGAAATGGAGTAAAATACTCAATAGACCTATTCAGGAAGCTAGCCCCCAAAAAGACATACAACAGAAAGATGAAAATTAGGCAACTCGAGAACACATCATAATCAAAGATGTAGAAGATGACACATCAGTTGAGTTAGATAAAGAATAAATGAACACAATCAGAAACAAGAATGTGGAAATTGTAGATGAAATATGGTCAGACACCACAACGGACAACATTGTGGATAACATAGTCATCGACATAACTGATGACTCAATAGAAGAAATATAGAAAGATGAAGATGTCAATGTTACCAAGGACACAACCGATGAACAGGACACTACAATTGATACTTCAAAGGTGAACATACCAAGAAACATGCCAATATTGATGCAAGCCATCAACATACTGCAAGAAACAGACAAATCACCTGATAAAGATTCAAGCATTTCTGAGGATGCAGGGGATGAAGGAAAGAAAGACAACACTAATTATCAGAAGGACATCAGAGATACTCATATTGTAACTGAAACTAACAAGGTTACAGGAGGAGATACAAATAAAACAAATGGAGACACAACCGATAATGATGCACAGATAAAGACACATGAAGCTAATGACATCGATGAATGAGGAAAACCCAAAGATGGCACTCCTGAGGAAACTACAAAATTGCTACCGATAATGTAAAGGTTGATGTGGAGACTTCTACAGAAAATTGATAAGCTAACACCAAAACAAAGAAGCAAAGAGAGGAAACACCACAAGTAACTTCATCAAGTACCACAGACAAAGCTGAGAAGATGGCTATGGTTTTACACTCAAGGGAAACTCAAAAGAAGAAGAAGAAATCCAAAAAGAGTAAGTTGGAAGTCACTTTAGATGAAATCATTGAGATCCCCAAATGTGACCCAACCACACTTGACTATGAAGCATTGAAGGAATACAGTGAAATATCCCAGAGGAAGGCATTAAAGGAGAAGTTGAGGAAGTAGCACTGAGACTCCATGGTGCCAGAAACAACAAGGGACATCTTGCACCAGATTGTACCCAGTGATGATGTTGTTTAGAATAAACCAATACTTGATCAACTAGCCACTCTCACAGAAGCCATTACAATGGAGAACATTGATGTAGATAAGGCAATTGAAGAGAGAGCATAGAAGAAGTAGCAACAAAAACTTGTTGAGAAAATCAGCCAAGAAGTGCTAGTAAACAAGGTAAAGCTTTCAAAATTCATAAGTGAATTAGATCCTATTATTGCTGAAGCTATTTCCTCGATTCAACAACTAATAACACTAGAGAAATTCACTAAGAAGCATAGTGAAAACATAGAAAAGTTAGATTTTGATCTAGCTAATAGTGCTAAAATCTTAACCACCGGAGACAATGCACTTAAGCTGCATTTTGAAAAGATTATTGAAATAAAATGGTTAAGGAAAGAACTGTAGGAAGAAAAAACTCAATTGAGGGAAGAGGTCACCGATGTCCAAGCTCAACTTCTACCAAGTCTGACACTGCTTCAACAACACATTAATTCGGCAAGGCAACTGATAGCAACCCCTGAGATGTTTGTAGCAAACAACATCTATGATATGCACTCAAGGATCACACTCAAGCACATGGCTCTAGAGAACCTCAAGGACCAATGGGAAAAGATGATGGAAGACATGAAGTCTTCACACTCTCACATTTTTTATAAGCTATAAGGTATACACCTTTTCCCTTAATATCAAAAAGGGGGAAAATAAAGATATGTATAGATACCTATCCATAAGGGGAAAATGTATGATATGTACTACAAAAAAAGGGAAAATAATGATATATCGGCATATACATAGAGGGAGTCATGAAATGACTAAGAATTATATATGTTGTACATACTTTAAAATTTGTTAGTATTTTGCACATATCAGTTTTTGATACTAATGTCAAAGGGGAAGATTGATGACATTATTTTTCCATTAGTATACAAAGAACACTTTTGGTAAGCATACACCGAAAGACATGACAAAGAGCAAACTGAAAATGTAGATACAAGAAATCACCAAAAATGACTAAGTGTAAAGAAAATTGATGACACAATTTTGTGTGTAAACCAAAAAGGCAAATTCAAAAGGATAAATAGGAACCTGACGTGTAGGATATAGTGCAACCTGAGTGACAATCAAAGAGAAAACTGAGAGAACAGTTCAAGAAAGGAACCTATTGGTGTTTGAAAACATTTATGCTAACTTGAGCAACCAACATACCTTAAGACTGATGTTAGGAGTGGTTAGTTCCAAGTGTGAGAGCTCTGTAAGGTAACTGGACCAACTATAGGGTCAAGACTACCGTCTTCTACTTCTGGCTCTGTAAAACCAAGGCGGGTACACCTAATCTAGACTAAACTCAACTCTTTACCACACCTTCTACTTCTGGATTTAAACAATAGATGAATGGTAAGTAAGTAGTAAATGCCAACCTAGCATTCAGTGACTCTCCACTACCATGGGTGGAATAAGTAGGACAACACCTCAAAAGGTAAAGAATTTTGTACAGAGTTTGATTTATATTTGTGGGATTAAACATAGCCAAAAAAATCCAGAAGAATATCAGAATAGGAATACTAATCTTAGATCAGTGCCTTATCCATTGAGCTAAAACCTACATACAATAATAAAATTGAAACACCTTACTAGGCATAGATTCAAAACTATAAACATAAGAACTTTCAGGTTTCTCATTACAGGATCCTCAAGTAGATATTATAGACGTCCAAAATTATCCTTATATTAATTTAATTAATATTCCCATAACATTATAATCAATTTCAATTAAATATATTTGTTATATTCTTCCATCTATTTAATTAAATTTATTTAATTAAATACGATTCATGCTCCTAAGTATTTGAATTTAATTTAAATACTACCCCTTTTAATGTATTAATCTTATTTAATACATTACCCTCCATAAATCCCCTTTT
>MU227052.1:637640-653181 GCA_018584345.1 Thuja plicata
TCAGAAGATGCTCGATGCCGAGGTAATCAGACCAATTGACTATCCTGAATGGGTTTCTAACATTGTACCAGTGGGTAAGCCTGCTAGGGGCATTCGTATCTGCACTGATTTCAGAGACCTCAACCTTACATGTCCCAAGGATGATTTTCCACTACCTAATATTGACATTATAGTGGATTTGACAGCAGGATATGAAATGTTATCACTTATGGATGGCTTCTCAGGTTATAATCAGATCAAGATAGCATCAGAAGACCAGCACAAGACCACATTCACAACACCTTGGGGCACTTTCTATTATCAAGTAATGCCTTTTGGTCTTAAAAATGCAGGAGCTACTTATCAACGAGCAATGACTACTATCTTTCATGACCTTTTGCATGTTATCATGGAAGATTATGTAGATGATCTTTTAGGCAAATCTAAAACAAGGGAATCTCACATTCCTGTCCTTACTACCATCTTTGAGCGACTGGAGAAATATAAGCTTAGGCTAAATCCCAAGAAGTGTGTCTTCGGAGTGCAATCTGGTAAGCTGCTGGGATACATTGTATCACGTCGAGGAATAGAAGTGGATCCAAAGAAAGTGAAAACAATCCTGGAAATGCCACCACCCAAAACATTGAAGCAATTACGTATTTTGCAAGGCAAACTACAATCAATCAAAAGGTTCATGTCGCAGCTGGCTGACAAAGTGCATCTGTTCTCCCATCTTCTACGCAAGAATACCAAGTTTCAATGGGATTGTTTGTGTCAAAATGCATTTGAAAAATTGAAAGATTATCTGGCCAATCCACCAGTGTTGATGCCACCTATTTCTTGTCACCCTCTGATTTTGTACATATCTACTACAGAGGTCGCTTTGGGAGCCCTCCTGGCACAATTAGATGATACTGGCAAAGAACGAGCAATTTACTATCTTAGCAGAACTCTCATTGGCTATGAGTTGAATTATTCCCTAATTGCAAAAGCATGTTTGGCTGTTGTTTTCTATACATAGAAGCTGCGTCATTATATGCTTAATCACAAAACTCATCTTGTTGCTAAAATTGATCCACTCAAGTATCTCTTGGCACGTGCTGCTCTTACTAGACGTACAGCAAAATGGGTCATGATTCTTAGTGAGTTCGACATTGTTTATGTGGATCGAAAGGCCATCAAAGGACAAGTAATTCTAGATCAGCTAGCTGAAGCACCTATTGACGGTAAACATCCTCTTATCACAGATTTTCCAGATGAATCAGTTTTAAATCTTGCCCCAAGTTCACCATGGAAGCTGTATTTTGATGGATCCTTCACTCACAATGGATCAGGGGCAAGAATTTTGTTTGTTACACCAAACGGGGATCTCATTCCTAAATCTTTCAAGTTACAATTTCCTTGTACCATTAATATTGCAGAATATGAAGCCCTTGTACATGGACTTCGATAGGCCATACAATGGTAGATTCTCACGTTATTGGTGCTTGGTGATTCACAATTGGTGATCAAACAAGTTATGGACGAATATCAAACAAAGGATGACAAGCTGCTTCCCTATCGCCATACAGTTGAAGATCTCAAGACACATTTTACTGACCTAACATTTCAACAGATTCCTCGTGCCAACAACAAAGTAGCAGATACAATGGCAACAATTGGGTCTCTGATCACTATGCAAGAACACAGCGCACAATGTGAGTTTCTTGTTGAGAATCTTACAGTCCCTGCCTATGACACGCCGAATTCTGAAATGGTGTGTGAAATTGCTGATCCTAATTCCCCGTGGTACCAAGAGACCTACTTGCGTGATGGACACACTCCACTTACCTTAATGCCTAATCAACGTAAAACCTTCATTTGCCGAACATCCCGATACACAATCCTCGATGATACCCTATATCGAAAGCATTTTGATGGAACTCTTTTAAGGTGTCTGAATTCAGATGAAGCATAAATGTCCTTAGAGGAGGTACATCAAGGAATCTGCGGGGCTCATTCTAGTGGACTTACATTGGCCAAGAAGTTGTTACGCATTGGCTATTACTGGCCTACTATGGAGCAAGATGCCTACAATTATGTGAAGAAGTGTGTACCTTGTCAGCAGCATGGCAATTTGATACATGCTCCCTCCCAAGCACTCCAACCTACCATCACCCCTTGGCCCTTTTCACGTTGGGGTCTTGACCTTGTTGGCCAAATTTTTCCTAATTCATCCAATGGCCATAAATACATCCTAGCTGCTACAAAGTACTTTACCAAGTGGGTTGAAGTTGTTCCTCTCACCTACACTACTAGAAAATAGATTTCAAAGTTCATCCTGAACTATCTTATCTGTCGCTATGGCATTCATCAGGACATCATTACTGATAATGGAGGACCTTTCAAGAACAAGGATGTCACAGAGCTCTATAGGAAGTTTGGCATTACCCACCATACCTCTTCCAAGTACTTTCCACAAAGAATTGGTCAAGCTGAGGCTACAAATAAAACCATTCTCAGAATCATCAAAAAGATAGTCATTGAAGCTGGCCATGATTGGCACCTTCGCCTCAATCCTGCCCTTTGGGCTTACCACACCTCCATTCAAACCCCCACAGGAGCCACTCCCTTTTCCCTTGTTTATGGTACTATGGCTATTCTACCCATCGAAATTGAGCTCCCTTCCCTCAGAGTCTCTCTAAAGAATCTGTTGTCCAAAGAAGAATATAGAGTCGCCTGCTTGCAAGACCTGGAACTCCTTGATGAGAGACACCTCAGTGCTCTAGACCACCTCCGCATGTATCAAAATTGCCTTCGCCTTCAGTGCAATAAAAGGATCAAACCTCGTTAGTTTGAGGTTGGTGATCCTGTCCTGCAGCATAACATGAAGAACCTCCAGAATAGAGAAAAGAAAGGGAAGTTTGAACCTAATTGGTTGGGTCCCTTCATTGTTACAGCAAAGTATAGTTCTAGCGCCTATCAGATTGCATCCCCAGAGGGAGATCCGCTCCCTGATCCTGTAAATATTGTACATCTCAAGCACTTCTATGCTTGATCAATCAGTAGTCCATTGTACAGCAGAAATTGTTCCGAAAATCCAAAAAAATTAGAAAAGAAGAAAATTCAAAAAAATCAGAAAAGAAAAAATTCCAAAAACATTCAGAATATTCCAAAAAAGCAAAAATAATCAGAAAATATAAAAAAAGCATAAAAAATACAAAAGCTTGAAAAGAAATAAAAAAAAAACAAAAAGAGAAAGAGAAAAATTCATCCATATGTGAAAACCACTTCGGTGGTGCAATGGATAAGTACCATGGTGAAAACCTATTTTAGGTGCCATGCGTAGTCAGATCCACCATCAATTCCCGCCATTTGTCTATATCGCTTACATTGCCTTTTCATAATAAGTGTCGCTACCCTTATTTGTGCAGGTAGTCTTTTGACCATTTTCTCACTTCCACAATAATGATTCGCGCACGACTGAGCTTACCGAATCATGAAACTGAGCTTTGTTCTAGACACAGTGATCACAAATGTTTTACATCAAATCAACAGAACGATTCACTTTCCTATGATCATTCTATTCACAAGCGATTACCAGCAAATTTCCATTTTCTATCAATCAAATCTTTTGCCCATCAGGATGAATCCTTCCGGTGTCGGCTGTCCTATCAATCATCCCATCAAATTTTTCATGGCAAGAACTTTTGGACTGAATGACCATTTGGTCAGGATGCCTTTTTTGTTGATTTTATCTTGTGTTTTACTAGGTTCTTATTGTGACAGCCTCGATCTTCTATATCTTGGTTCGTTATGGTGAGTATCTCGTGAAATACGTGTCTTTTGTGGTATGATCTGCTTATCATAGTTTGTTAGTGCATCTATGCTTTGATTTTTAGGTATGACTATGTATGCCTCACTGGGGGCAGGATTCATGCATCCCATAATACCTTAACAGATCTGGGTGTACTACGTCTCCTCATGAGTAACATTTCATAAGTCTCTTCATATCTGATATCTCACATTGTTGTTCCTAACATTGTACTTGTTTGAGAGTCTAGTCCATGCAAAGGAACCATGTCACTTATGTTTTCTAGCATATGGTGCATAACTCCTTTTGCAATATCAAACCAGGGTGTGCTCTCCAACATTAACATGGTATTAATCCCACTGTCATATAGTTAGCCTTTGCATTAGTAGTTAAGTCATATTGCATTATGGTTTTGCTCTTGGTAAGGTTTCTATTTATTCCCCCTATCCAGTCATCTAAGTTATTTTAATCATATTTTTGTGATATACACAAAAATAGTGTCCTCATTCGTCTTGCATCCATTGCATTCATTAGTCATTAACTTTTGCATTGATTATTTCATTAGTCATTATCCATTCATTTCATTAAGCCATTGTTCATTACATTAATCATTAAAGACATTAATCATTATAGTCATTACTCATTCATTTCATTAATCATTCATCATTAAGCATTGTTTATTAATCATTGCTCATTAGTCATTAATCATTACATTAACCATTATAGCTTTCTCATTACCCATTCATGTCATTAATCATTAATCATTAAGCATTGTTCACTTGTCATTATTCATTAATCCTCTAGCATTAACCATTAATCATTATACATTTGCATTATCATACATTAATCATCCTATATATTACATCATTACAACATTCATCATTTAGCTTACATTATTCATTCATGTCGTATCATTTACATTGCATTTTTCATTTGCATTAAAACATTTATAAACATTTGCATTTGCATTTCATTTAGTTGCATCCATAACATTTATTACATCAAATAAAACATTTGACACATCATCCATACATATATAAGCATTAACATACATAAATCTGCATCTCATCCCTGCATCAGAAAGTTGTTAGTCTCATCATGCATACATATATTCATCTCGTCCTGCATGTCAGTCATAAACATCATATACGATAAGCATAAACATCATAAATACATCCATCATAAGCATGTAAAACCATAAAAGATGCATAAACATAAGAGTCCATAGTCTAAAATAAAGTCCATGTATATATCTCAAAAGTGTCATCATACATTATGTCAAAAATGTCAAAAATATGTATCCAAATATCTGAGAGGAATCATGGCAGTGGCTGTGATGGTCCTCCACCATTGTTGGGTCGTGGCGGTAAACCCACTGACCCCTGTGATGCTCTCCCCGTGCTGGCCGACTCTGACCTCTTTGACTACGTAGGTGCCTGGGCCTCCTGTGGTATAGCTCCATAATACAAACCCATATAATATGTGGCCTCTCGGCCCCGGCGTCCTACCTCTCTCTGGGCGGCCATAGGATCAGCCATCATCTGCCCCACCCCTACTGTTGTGCCTGCCTGCCGCCCTATATCACAGTCTGCTCTATAATCCTCAGTACGTCTACGTGCTAAATCCCGCTTTGCTATCAGAGCTGCTATCTAGGCTGACAAACCTGCCCGCTCCTCCTCCAAGTCCCCATACTCCTCCACAACGGTGAACTCTCTGCTGTCCACTCGAGCCTGCAAAATGTCCAGTGCCCGCTGTGCACTATCCCCTCGAGCTATCTCTGACGCCAGCTCCCCTGTACCCGGGCCACCTCTACCTATAGGCTACTAACTGTAGCCTGTGTTGTCGCCAGTAAACCCTGAACCCTCCCCACCTCTGTCTGCACGCTATCCCGCTCTGCTACCACAGTGTCATATGTATCCTGGGCTACAAAGCCCGCTAGTGGTCCCTGTCCTGTTGGTGCTAGCCCTTGTGCTGGTGGCCCCTATGGTGGTGGCCCCTGTGGAGGCCCCTATGCTGGTACTCCTGGTATAATCGATGGCTGTCCACCTGCAGGTATCTGCACCTGTCCTCTCTGCAAGGGTGCTGCCACTCTGGCCCAAACTCTCCTCCTACCTCCTCCATCCCCTCCATCTCCCCTGTCTCCTCCTTCATCATCTCCCCCCTGTCCATCCCCGTCAGGCCCCAGCTGCTCATCTGGCTATACCACCCTTGGCACTGTCAGTCTCACTGGTATGTGTGCCGCCCACCACTGTGCATATGCTGGTACCACACTTGCATCAAG
This sequence comes from Thuja plicata, assembly GCA_018584345.1. NCBI lineage: Eukaryota > Viridiplantae > Streptophyta > Pinopsida > Cupressales > Cupressaceae > Thuja > Thuja plicata. The sequence continues at coordinate 643,694 of MU227052.1, forward strand.
CAACGACTCCCGTGCTTTGATCTAGGGCACCTCGATCATGCCCATGAAAGACCCTCATGCTATATGCACAGACACCCCCATCCCCCAGACACTCCCCACCTCGCGGGTCACCAATGGGTGTGGGAACCCATCTGGCACGTCCTCCTGGACCTGTCCCATCTATCGCCACACTCTGGATGGCATGTAGCGTGAGATCATATATGTTGTCCTCTCGAACAGCCAGTAGTCTGTCTGCACAAATATCATGTAGTACGAGTCATGAAACCCATCCTCTGCATATACCCCCTCCTAAGGGCCCTCATAGCCCCAGGCCACACATCCTGCATAAGGAGCCCATGTGATAGCTCCCATCTCATCTAACCGTTGCCGCTAGTATCCTACTAAGTCTGTGGCCTCATAACTAATAGGTGGCCTATATCGGCAGACATACGGCTCATATGCTGCCCGGGTCTCCTAGGGTCGAATCGGCCATGTGACCGCTATGTGCTCCTAGGCCCATACTAAAAGCAGTGTACATCTTAGCCCTAGTGCTCTACCTCTACGGTAAGCACACATGTGTAGATCATAATACAACTACCCGAGGATGATGTATCCCCAGCAGTACTGGTCCCCATCCTCCACCATGCTTCTCAGAACCCGTGCCCAGCCAATCTGGAATCCCTTGCCTGCATGATCAGGCATGAGGCGTCCCCCTATCAATCTTGCCAGGTACAATGCTAGCCGTCATGGTCATGGCTCCATCGCCATCGCCTCTGCCCAGGACATCCACTGTCGTGTAATCGGTAGATTCGCGTATCTCCTCCTCATCGCCATCTCTAGGTATGGCTGAGATCCCTCCATGCAGTACTTAGGTATGACCCCCCGAATAGGCACTCTATAAATCCTCCATACATCATGAAGGGTGATCGTCGCTTCCCCTATAGGGAAGTGAAAGCTGGAGGTGGTACTGTGCCACCTCTTAATCAATGTAGACATGAGCGCATTATACGCTCGAAGGTGCAGCCAATGCTACACGTGCTCTAGACCACACAGCGTGACTATCCCCCACTCCACCGCTGTCAGCTGCTGCTCCAGCGCCATCGTCATCGGATAACATTCCCTCACTCATAATGTGATCGTCGCCTCCTATAGTCACCAAACCCATGTCAGCAATCAGATAGCATATTGGGGCATTGAAACATGTCCCAAGCCTATCTGGGGCACCAAAAAATGCCCCTGGACCCTTGTCTTTCCTCTCTCTCTTCTCTTTCCTTCTCTTTTTGGGTCAATCCACGTAGACGGCGGTTGACCCTCGCAGACGGTGAACTTTCGCAGTCGCCGGTCTGCGCAGACGGCCGAGCTTTGCAGATGTCAGTCTGCGGAGACGGAGGTCTGGGCTGCCGTCTTTCTTCTGACGCAGATGGTGATTTTACAAATCACCGTCTCCGCTCCTCTTTTTTCTCCCAACCACCATCATAGACGAAGTTGATCTAAAACTATGTCTGCATAGACGACTATCGCCTGTTGGTCGTCTACGCAGACGGTGGTCTGTTGATCGCCGTCTGCGCAGATGGCAGACAAGCGATCGCCGTCTGCACTGCGCGCCCTTTTGCAAGCATTTATTGTGCCCTAAACTACTTGCAAAATATTAAAAAACTTAATGCAAGGGTGGGCGCTCGAGTACTCACCGGTGGTCCTGCGTCTGCTGGCTGCTGGTACACCCGGACGCGCTCTCCAAGCTGTGATCGCTCTCGCTATGCTGCCATGGCTCTCCTTCTTCTTCTCTCTTTTTCTTTTTGAGGGTGAAAGTGACTTGTCCATGGGCCCCAGTGGACTATTTATAGCCCTTTGGGATCCATTTCTTCTGTCAGTCTCCTCTTTTCCTCTTCTGGTCCCTGTTTCCCCTCTCTTTTTCTTGGACATGTCATGCAATTGGCCTACTCTCCCCTTTTTTCTTGCCTTTTCGAGAAAATTTTATTAAAAAATTATATTTTTTCCTATTATTTTCTCAAGGGGGCACCCTCCTCCGCTCTCGCATCCATAGGTTTTTTGAATCCTCTAGGGCATCTTATTTTCTTTTCTTTGACGTAATGTCACTTTCGACAATGCATCAAAGAGGGGCAAAATGTAGACGTCCAAAATCATCCTTATATTAATTTAATTAATATTTCCATAACATTATAATTAATTTTAATTAAATATATTTGTTATATTCTTTTATCTATTTAATTAAATTTATTTAATTAAATACGATTCATGCTCCTAAGTATTTGAATTTAATTTAAATACTACCCCTTTTAAATAAATTTTAAATTTATTTATTCCGCCACATTTCTAATATTCTTCTAAACCAAGATTAAACTTAATAAGACCTATTAATCCTATCTAGAAACCTACTCTATTCCTACCCTACCCTACCTTTTCCTCTTAATAAACCTACTTCCTCACTTAACCACACACTAATCACACCTAAAGTGTGATTCCTACTTCTTTTAGCACTAATAAGTTGCTCCCACATGTGTGAGCAACTCCTCAAAAAGGAAGCCACCAAACTTCCTTAAATACAACCACTCTTTTGTCCCCCACTCCATTCCCCAAGTGTTTCTCACACATGTGTGAGCAAACTTTGAGCCACTCAAACCTTAAAGGCTAGAGTTGACTTTTGCATGGCTTGTCCTCTTGCCCTTGTGTCCTCTATGTGGCATCTATGTGGATGCCACATATGATCCACCTCATTCAAATCCTTCCTTTCCCTCCAAAACTCTATAAATAGAGGCTCTTGCCAAGAGCAAACCATCTTCATTTTATGCATTGTTATCATGCTAAAATAGTTTTAGAATTCTTAGTTCATTTTCATGCTTTCATGCTTTTAGTCCATAATCTAGAAATCATATGCTAGGATAATGGAATTAATCTTAGATAGTTTTTGTTCATCTTGCATATCAATCTAGTTTAATCTTGCATCTTCATTTCAATCATTTGTGATGGTTTTGAGACAAGTTCCTCATACTTGCTCTTGAAGCTTTTCACTCTCTTAGTTTGCATTTTTAATCAATAGTGGGATTAAGTTATTATGTTGGGAGAGCACACCCACAATAATCTCTAAGAAAAAATCAACAAGGTGTTGGGTGCCCTTGTTCAGCTCATCGGAGGTTGTGGTGAAATTCTTTGTTTTGGATTTCATTTTAAATGTACTAACTCTTTGAATCTTGTTTCTAATAGCTAATCTTGATGTTTGCATATTTTAGTGTTGTCCCTTGCAGGTATACTTTTATCACATACAGATATCAAAAAAAATTAATGTAGTATTCAAAGGAGTTTAGTTTGATTCTTAATCAAATACCAATGAAATACACATATGCATAAGAACAACTATACAGTAAGCCATATTACTCACAATTCCACTGACAACACAAAGGAGAGACTCAAATGTGAGAAGAAATTATATTAAGTATGATGAAAATTGTTTCTGAATCAGTATGACAAGGAAATATGCAATTAGATAATATGCAAAAAATTATACAACTTTCTTCCTATTTCAATACCACTGAACTACATCTACTATCTTCTAGACTAGAAACAAGTATTAGCCTAATGCTTTCTACTTTCCTAATTCTCTACCACTTTCTAAATGCTCTTGAGTATTCTTTTATAGGAACAAGAATGCTACAAGCTTCAAACCATTTAGGGTTAGGTTTTAGACCTAATCAAATATAAAATTCAATTTTGATGTCAAGTTGAAACCCTAAATTCATCTCTTGAATCTGTGCAATCTGATCTCTAATTAATTCTCTAATTCATGGCTATGGGTGCAACACTATGATAGGCAAGAAATTAAATGACATGACCCTGAAAGTGGCCTCATAAATGCAAAAAATGACTAGGCGGCTCTGTATGCATTAACTTCTAATTATAAAAGTCTTTTCTATCAAATTGAGCTTTCAATGCGTCTCTGCATATCAGATATCTATCCCTGTCTGGTCTTCAATAGCTGTGTAGAGGTGTCTATGAAATTAGATTGGGCAATTAATACCTCTGCAAACAAATATCAGTCACTGCCATGGAAATCAGATTGAAATATTTTAAATATTTTAATTTAAATCACAACGGTCAGAGTTGGCATGATATCTTTAATCCACGGCCAGGATTCAATTCTTATTTTAATTTAAATTATCACCATCAGATCTCCTTTACTTTACCTAAGCACTATACCTTATAACTAATATCTCCATGTGGAAACTCATTGTAAATCCTTAGGCTTAAAAAACCTTCATCTATCTCTTTAATACTTTATGACAGCGGTAGGATCCTCACAACTTGATCAACCTTTAACTTCATTACCTGACCTAGCCTTAACTACCTCTGAACCTTAGGTTACACTTTTCCCTTTAGTGTCTAAGTCGCTAGACATTTTCTTTAACTATGGTCATATCAAGAAACCTGGTGACAAGCATTGGATCTGATCTTAATCAAATGGTAGTCACTTAGTCTCTGAACCATGAGAGAATTTTTTATTTCATTTGGAGACCAAGTGACAAGGCAAGTCTCATGATCGCTTAACATTTTAGAATATTCCTTCCTAATCATGAGACCTCGAGACTAAGAACAAAACCTGGGCCCGCCTTGTGCCACTTGTCATTATGTCATTTACCAACAATGCCTTGTCATTTTTAACATTGTCCAACTGTCCTATCATTTAAACTGACTCATCTGTAACCATGAGAAATTAGGAGACTCAGTGACTGAGTAAACTCCAAGTCGTGAGACATTTTTCCTAACTTCAGTTAAATTTGGAGACTAGGTGACTGAAGGCATTCTTAACTCTCATTAAACCTTTTCTCTTATCTGGACACTTGGTGACTAAGCCCTAATCTCCAAGTCGCATAATGATCTTGACCTTTTAAAATTTATCAGGAGATCACCCAATTGTCGTAGGATCTTTATCTGAGTCAATAGTTTTTTTTCCAGACCTCATGATCACAAAAGAATATGCCACTTCTTACATAGATAACCCGACAAAAGGGAAAGGCTAAGTCATGAGAGATAAAGGAATATTCAGGAAACATTAGGAGATCTCGCGACTATATTAAGATAGGAAATGCACACATGGAAAATTTTGACTTAAGTGGCATGAAAATAGAACAAGTCTTAGAGGTTTAGGATTTTTTCATGATTTTGGACTAAATAAGACTTAGGGTTTGAGCCAGAGGCTAGGAAAAATTGCAGAGATAGGAAAAGAAGCTTGGAACCATGAAAATTTTGACAAGTGCTAACAGTGGCTCTAACTAGGATGTATGCCTCTCGCAGGCATAACAAGGATTCAAAATTACTGAGAGAAGCAGACCACCTACAGGAAAAGGAAACCTAAGCTAAAAAAGAAAGAAGGAAACAAATATATACATACTTACATGTCCATGACTTCACTTCCTTCAAGAAAAGTATAACTTTAGAAACTGCCCATGAACCGACAATTCCAAAATATTTCCAGCTAATTCCTTAAGCATATAGGAATCAGAACACCACTTACTATAAATTAGATATGGGCCTAGCCATATGGGATCAAATTTTGCATGTTTTCCTTTGTCCTTTATCTTGGCATTCCACATCAAAACCATATCATCAATCTCAAATTTCCTAGTAGTGGCTTTCTTGTCAAATAAATTTTTGTACTGCAACTGCAATATTATGTTCCCATCATGTGCCTACCTCCTTGACTCATCTAACTATATCAAATCCTCCAACTTGGTTCTCATTTCATCTTCTAGATCATCATCATCATATATTTGGATAAATTTGTACATCTGCAAATAGTTATTCTATGGTAATCTGGCATGAATACCATAAACTAAGTCAAAAGGTGCACATCCAATAGATTTTTTCACTGTTACTCTATCCGCCCATAGAGAAAGTTGTAATTTTGAATCTCAAGCCTTCTTATTTGCATCCAATACTCTTTTAATAATCTTTATGAAACTCTTGTTACTAGATTCAGCCTAGCCATTGCCTTGGGGGTGATATGGGGAAGAATATGAAATAAGAATTCCATATTGCTGACAAAATTCAGTGAATTCCCCTGATATGAAACACATAGCATTGTCCACCATAATAACTTATGGACAACCAAATCTAGTCAACATATCCTGCATTATGAAATCAATCACAACCCTACTTGTGGCTCTTCTAGTGGGAATTGCTTCCACCCACTTGGTAAAATAATTAGTTGCCACTAGGATCCATGAATGGCCTCCACTAGAGTTGTTAGGAATTTCACCAATAAAATCCATTCCCCACTTCTAAAAAGGTGCCTCAACTATAACAGGCTTCAAGGGAATATTTCCACCAAATTTTTACTTTCCTGAGAATCTCTGACAAGCATCACATCTTTTGACATACCTATGGGCATCCTTGAAGATTTTTGGCTGCCAAAAACCAGATCTGATAATCTTATGGGCAATAGTCTTAGCCATATAATGGCCACCACATGCTCCATCATGCATTTCTTTTAAGAGATCATTAGACCTGTCATGATCTACACATTTGAGCAACACTCCTTCATTGCTCCTCCACCATAATTGTCCTTGAGTTATTGCATATTTCAAAGCATGCAACTTGATTGTTCTCTTCTTACTATCATTCATATCAGGGGGAAAAAACATCTTCTGCAAGTATCCAATGATATCCTTATACCAATCAGGAAAAACCATATCACAAATACAAGGTTTATGTTCCTTCTCTAACATATCAATGTGATTGGCATCTAAGTTGCTTTGAGTCATTAATTTAGAAAATGCTAAACCTCTTAACAAATTACTTATATGGATATCAATATTAAACTCTTGGATCTTTTTGATCCATCTACATCTTCTCCCTGATACCTCTTGCTAGACTAGGATGTCCTTGACAGCAACACTTGGTACATAAGCAATTATGGTTGCCCCTACCAAATAGCATCTGAATGCTTTAACAACCTTGACCAAAACATAGGCCTATTTCTCCATGATATCATATTTTAATTGTGATGCCTGTAAAGACTTACTAAAAAAGGAAATTGGTTGTTTATAGCCTTCTAAATTCTTCTGTAATAACACTGTAGCAATAGTATTATACGAAGAAAAGGAGAAAATTTGAAGCGGCTTAGTATAATCAGGGGTTCTCAAAATAGGGCATCTTTTATAACTTGTTTAATATCTAAAAAAGACCTACATTTTTCTTGAGTCCATTCTGTTAGAGTAATTTAGCAATTGCTCTTTAGTGCTTAAGTTTCACTTAGGCAGGTTCTTTAGTTTTAGGAAAGTTTCTATTTCCTAGCAGTTGCCCGTTTGGGTTTCGACATCCTTTATAAGGATTATCCTCTTTGTATTTCTTGAGGAGATCAGTTTGTAATCTTTATTGTGTTAATAGAAATTATTTCTGTCACAATGGATTTGGGTTCTCTTTCATTTTGGCCGCCATAGCTTTCTGATTCTGTCTTCTCTCTTCTATCTTCTTCTTCTGTGTAATGGTCTTGCATGCAGGTGATCTTGGTTGCATTGCATTTTAGCAATCTCAACATGGTATCAGAGCTCTCCTGCATCCGGTTGTTCGTTCTCTGTTGAAGCAGCGAGGGTTTGAAGCTCTCAGATTTTTTTCTGGCATTTGTCTCTGGTTCTGGGGGGGTCTCTATTTTTCAGAGCTATTTGAGCTGAAAAGGACTCCACCATTGCGTCCAGAAGGCCCGGGAGAGTCGAAATCATATAAAATTTCGACTATTTTGGGCACCGGGGCTCTGGGAAAAATTTTTGGCCTCCAAGGGCCGTACGACACGGTTTTCGAGAAAAAAAAACAAAAAAAAATCATTTTTTAATGATTTTTTATGCGTTTCAAAACGCAGTCTGTTAAAATTTTTCTTCCGCCGCTGCCGCGCCACCGCCGGACCACCGGCGCTCCACCGCCACCGGCCGGTGGCCGGCCCGCCGCTCCTTTTTTCCAAGCGCGGCCCCCGCCGCCCGTGCACAGTAGCTACGCCGCTCAGCGGCCCCGGGCGCCGCCGCCTACTGGCTCAAAGCGCCGCTCCGCTCTGCAGAGCCCCGATGGCCCCGCTACCCGGCGCTCCTCCCAACCCCGCCACTCTTCTGCTGGCGGCTCCTCCGCTCTGAGCGCCGCCCCGGGTGGCACCTTCTGCCAGCCCCCGCGGGCCGTCTCTTCTACACCCGCGGTCACATGGAGGGACCGAGGGCTTTGGTCTAAGCCCCTACGTGGGCCATACGACCGGGGGCTCCTTTTTTAAGCCCCTGGGGCATTTTGTAAGCCCTTTAGGGCATTTTAGACCTACCTGGACGTTTTTCTCTCTATAGGGAGCGTACGGGGGTTTTTTTCTGACTTCCATATACCGTCGGAAAGATATTTCCGAGCACTTTCTGATGGTAGAGGTTAGAGGTTTTGGTTCCACCGTTTCAACAGCGTTTTTTTCTGTTGAAGTCTGATGTCCTATTTTGCCTTCCGGGAGTCATATCTGGCTCATTCGGACTCCTTTTTCGGCAAACGAGATATCGTCGGAAAGCTGATTCTGTGTACTTTTCAGTGGCAGAGGTATTTCTTCCAGATTCTGCTCCAGGTTTTCACTCCATCGAGATATGCATTTTATGCCCTCTGGTGGTGTGCTTGGTTCTACAGGTCCGGGGATCTCTTCTTCTGGTTACATAGTCCACTCTTCTTTCTGACTTTTGAGCTTGCATGCTCTTTCTGATGCATTTGTATTCTGTAAACGCACTGAGATAAAGTGCCCTCTTCTACTTATTTGGGATCTTGTACACCTGGTTCAGTTTTTGTACTTGCACTCTGTTATAAAGTGCCATGGGGGGATTCTGATGCATATGCCTTAGGCGCATCTACTTTTGTCAAGTGAGTGTACCTTCCATGACATTAGCCCATGTAGACTGTGTCTATGACACCGCCCTTTATCCTATGTGTGTACCTCTGTTGCACTTGGTGTTCCTGATTCTTCTTCTGCAGTTGTTTTTTGGTCTTGCATTTCAGTGTTCCTGTCACCTCTCCCAGTTCAGCATTATGGGGGGGGGTTCACCTGTTGGTTCTATTGCTTCTTTGGTTAGGTTGAGTGATCTACGTATTCAGTTCTTGTTCCTATGTACTAGGCGGATGCAGTGGCTAGGCACCTATGCATTTCGGTGAGATGGATCATCTACTATATAGACACTCATTCATTCCTACTTTTGGAGGTCACCTCTTCGATTGATCAGCTCTTCAAACACATGTCTTCTCTACCTGATCATGTACTTCAGTGGGGGTTCTAGCAGTATCTTCTGACAGAGTTTTCAGACATGCTTCAGAGATGCTTCTTGCTCTATTCTTTCTGCTTTATGTTTTGGGTACCTAATCAGGCCTAGTTGCCGGGACCCTTCTTTCCTGCTTTCTGTAGTAGTTTAGCAGTTTTGCTTCTCCCTAAGTTACACTTAAGGGGGGGTGTTAGAGTAATTTAGCAATTTCTCTTTAGTGCTTAAGTTTCACTTAGG
>MU227052.1:653272-687175 GCA_018584345.1 Thuja plicata
TTGGGTTCTCTTTCATTTTGGCCGCCATAGCTTTCTGATTCTGTCTTCTCTCTTCTGTCTTCTTCTTCTGTGTAATGGTCTTGCATGCAGGTGATCTTGGTTGCATTGCGTTTTAGCAATCTCAACACATTCTACCTTTCTTCATCATCTTTGAGATTGGCAAACTAGTCTGTGCAAAATTTGTAACAAATCTCCTCAAACAATTTACTTGACCAAAGAAAGAATGAATTCCCTTGACATTATTGGGTTGAGGGACTTTATCAATAGCATTCACCATATCAGGATCAATCCTGATACCATCTTTAGAGACAATATGTCCTAAAAAATTTCCCTTTATTACCACAAAAACACACTTCTTTAGTTTAAAAGAAACCTCGTATTCAAGTGCCCTTACAAAGATCTTTTCAAGATGATCACAATGTTGATCTTCTTTTGCTGAATAAGAAGTAAGACAATCTTGGTAAATTTATAAAAACTTGTTTATGAACTTTGAAAATTCCACATCCATGGCTCTTTGGAAAGTAGCCCCAGCATTTGTCAAGCCAAAGGGCATTATGACATATACATAAGTTCCCCTGGGTGTAGTGGATGTAGGCTTGAACTGTTCAGATTCCTTGACCTTCATCTAATTATACCTTGAAAAACCATCCAACATGGACATCATCTCAGATCTTGTGACTCTTTGCAACATTGCCTCCATATTAGGCAATCCATAATTATCCTTTAAGGAATTTACATTCAAATTTCTAAAGTCCACACATAATCTGATATCTCCATTTTTCTTTCTTACTGGTACCAAATTTGATACCCATGTTGAATGCCTTATAGGATTTATGATTCTAGCATCCCTCATCCTTTTTAATTCATCCTACATCTTAGGTGCTAGAGTGGGATTCATAGGTCTCAACTTCTGTTTGAAAGGCTTAGTGCCTTCTTTTAATGGAATCTCATGCTGGAATAAATCTTCTTTGTATGCTTTCAAATTATCATAAGACCATGCAAAAACATGTCTATATTTCCTAAGAAGATTTACCAGTAAATATCTAAGCTTGGGGGATAACCTCTTACCAATATATACCTTTTTTGGATCTTGATCCGTCACCAAGTTTATCTCTTCCAAGTCCTCAGACTTATTAACTGTACTAGCTGACAAAGATTTATCTTTATTGTCAAAATCTCTTTCAAGTACAACCAAACCTTTGGGTACCTTGTTTGATTTTAATTGGAGAACCTCTCTTCTGAGAATACTATCTTTTCCTCCTATGGTTTCCACAAAACTAGTAAAATCCATCTCTTTCTCACCAAAGTTTGATTTACAAGAAAGGAATTCCAAAATATCCAAGTCATTATTGAAGACTTGCAAATTTTCAACATTGTCTGGAATGGATGGCCTAGTTTGAACCTCTACCTTAGAAATTTCTGCAAAAGTGATAAATTTAGGCCTTAAGATAGTATTTGCCTACAGATCTTCCATCTTGTTTTGATTTCTATCCATCCATTCAATGCCAAATGCATCAAAATTTTCAATTTCATCCCAAACATCATTCATGTACTATTTTTACCTTTGATTTTTTGAAGCATATCTAGATCTTATTTAAGAAACAACTAATTCAGAATCCCCAATGACTCTCATATATCTAATCTTGTGTTTTTAATCTAATCTTATTCCTATCAGTAAAGCCTCATATTCTACAATATTATTTGTGCAAGTGAATAACAGAGAAAATGAGAACTTGTAAGTCTAACCACTCGGAGCTATTAGTAACACTCCTTCACCAGCTCCTTCCTTTGAGTTTGCACCATCAAATTTCATTGTCCATAGGTTATTTTTATCTACAAGGTTGTCCTTTTCTTCTAATAATAACATGTGTTGGACATTTTTCTTAGCTTTACTATCTTGCACTCAGAAAGATCCAATATCTGTATCTAAGAAACAATTCATTCCTTCATCTTCACTCTCCTCAATCATATGAGGAGTTCTGACTTCCCTAGATACCCTGATATTTTCACCAGCTATTTCAAATGTGGAAAATGACAAATCACATTGTATACTACCTCCCATCAAGGCACTCTATTTCCTAGATAGCAACATTCCGTATTGGGGTGGAATGTCAACTACTAAGACACATTTTTAATATTTTTTCTCGAAATGAAACAAGTGTATAAGGAAAGGCCTTAATGGTACCTATGACAAGAAATTATCTTGAATCCATTGCTTGACATCTCCCATGAGGAGTATCCACCTACAATCCCATTTATTTCATTATTTCTGTAGGCATGACTGTATTTGACACACCTAAATCAATCATACAATTCTTGAGCATCTTTCCATTAATAACCAATGTTAAGAAGAATGGATCAACAGTTCCTGAAGGAGGACTGACATGATTTGTGCTGAAAAAAACCTGAGGGATTTTAGAAATAATTTCTTCTAATTCTTTTCCCTTTGTATCTAATTTTCCCTTGTTTCTTTCCTTCTCATTTACTTCTATTTTCAAAAATTTTGTAGTAAAAACACTACTCATCCATGCCAAAGCTATCTCCTTATGCTCGAGAATCCTCATCATTTCCAAAAGTGGAACTCTAACTATGAATTGGGAAATAAAGTGTCCCATGTCAATAGGAGCATACTCAAGATTAGAGATATTTTGCTTGACATTAATATTCTTATCCTAATTTTGAGTAAGCTGATTCGGTTCAGTTCCCTTAACATTTTTGGAAATGGAGAAACAACCATCTTCAGTGTCTTAATCTTAGTTTTTTGAGCAGTATTAGGATTGTTTGGTTTATCTATTGTTTTTACCTTTATCTTCTTCACATTCTCAGTAGCTTTTTATTTTTCTGATATTTGCTTAGAACTCATTTTTGGCTCTATAAAAAACATACCAGTTGGTGTGCTAACTTCATTACCAACTATTCTATTTCTCAAATTATATCTACTTTATTCTTAGGCAATCAAGTTTTCAGTGATTCTATACCTTTCTGAAATTGAAGGCCTTCTTGCTGTGAACAGCTCCCCTCCCCTTGCAGTATTACATCCTATTTTATCAATGTCTGCTTCCTTTTCCTTAAAAGAAAACATATCTTGATCTTTAGCTTGATTTTCAAATTCATCTTCATTTGATGAAGATAGCTCCTAACTTTTGTCTTGGTCATAAGTTTAATCACTTCTTAATTTTTCATATGCCATTTCATTACCAACATCATCATATAAACTTTCCTCATCTTCCTTTTATTGTTGGGATTGACTTGGATACATCTTCTGAGCAACAACACAAGTATCTAGATTATGGGGGGATTCACATTCCTCACACCAGTATTCATCATTACACATATTAGCTGAATTTCTCTGAAGAGGATCAGGAGTATCTTTGTTTGGCCTTTCTGTCCTTTATGGGATAATGGGCCTCCCATCCTTGAATTGGGTATTGTATGGTTAGTTATGCATCCTATTTTGTGGATTATAATTGTTATAGGATGATCTATCATTACTTGGAGATCTAGGATTATTATTCTCTCTTGGTTTTAGGTCTTTATAGCATTTAGAATCTACTTCATATTGATTTCCTCTTTAGGCTTAGCATTTGAAGGCTTATCTAATTCTTTCTTTGTAGGCTTGCAATCTTCTCTCCTACCCAATTTCCTAGATACTCTCCTATAAGTTTCTATATTGACATCTATTTTGTAGGCTTCTCTCATGGTCCTTGGATTTTTGTCTCTCAGAAGGTATCCCATCTTAGAATCAAATGCATTGAGATAAGTAGCTAAACAAACTATATCATCCAATTTCATAACCTAAAAAAGTTTGTGCATAGCTCTTTGAAACCTTATGTTGAACTGCACAACATCTTCATTTTGACTCTTCTTTATATTATTGAATTCATTCAACATGAATCCCTCATTGGTCTTGTCACCATATTGCTCCTTAAATCAATCCACTAGTTCATCTATTGACCCTATAGAATTATACGACAATCCTCTAAACCAATCCCTAGCATACTCTACTAAATACTGAATAAAGAGTTTCATTAATACATCCTCATGTGCAATTTCACAATCATCCAACATATCCTTAAAAAATTTCAAGTGTTTTTCACATGTAACTACATTATTTCCAGTAAACTTGGGAAGCTTATCTCTAAGTTTGCATGGAACCTCATTAGGATAACCTTGGATATTATGAAAGGAAATTTGTTTGTACCTTTCTGCATGAGTGGATTTCCCTTGGAAAGAAATGTGATCTTGAGAAGTAGAGGCTTTTTGATTTGATGTTGTAGCTACTTCAGGACCAAGCTACACAGGCCTTGTCCTCTGTCTGAGATAGTCAGCCTTCTTTTTCATCTCCAAAGTAGTAGCATCCAATTCTGCCAATTCAAGATCCTTGGCTATGATTTCCCTTTCAACTCTAGCTCTCTCAAGATCCATGTATAATTTAGACATTTAATTTACCGGACCTTTTATATTTTTAGGCTCATCTATTGCAACCCTTTTTTTTTCCTTACCCTTAGAGCCCTGCTAACTAATCACCTGAATGAAATGTACCTCTTCATCCCTCGGAGGCTTTTCACCATCATTCAATGCCTCAAGCTCTAATATTATTCTCATCCTTTTCTCAAGAAAAACTTGGTTCTGTCTGATCTGATTTTCTTTCTCCCTTTCTCTCATTTGTCTTATAGCTACATGTTGCTGGATCAACTTTTCAACTTCAACAGGCTTTGCAGCCATACTATCAGGATCTAGCAGAGTGGAAATAGATTCTTCTTCTTCTCTATCATCAAGAGAAATATAACCTTCATTTGTACCTAGTCCGACATCTACATCCTCAGCTTCCTCATATCCAAATGTATTTCCTTCATGGCTATGTCAAACTAGTCTTTCTTCTGTGATTTCTTCTCTTTGTCTTTCATCTTGAGGGGTACCTATACTATCCCTTTCTCTTCTAGGCTGGTCAAATTTAGATGTAGTTCAGAAATCATTTCCCAATGCATCTTCAAGATGCTTTCTCAACCAAGACCTTGTTCCTTTATGACTCATATTGGAAAGTATGTGACAAAATGATTTCTAATACTTAGCACTGCTACAGAGATTACTTTAGAGTCGCCACCCAAAACATTAATTGGGATCATAGTACTTCACAAAAATGATAATTAAAATATGTTGAGATTGAAATTAGACCTTACAATGTTTATTTTCCTCAGCGTTGCCAACTCAACTATAAGTTGATGATCCTTAAAAGAATATTGTAACTCTTTTGTCTTTCACCAGAGACTTTAGGATAATTCTTTCCATCAGATCCCCAGTAGAGTCACCATCTTGTTGGTGTTTGAAAATGTTTACGCTAACTTGAGAAACCAATATACCTTAAGATGGATGTTAGGAGTGGGTAGTTATAAGTGTGAGAACTCTGTAAGGTAAATGGACCAACTATAGGGTCAAGACTATCCTCTTCTACTTCTAGCTCTACAAAACCAAGCTGGGTACACCTAACCCATACTAAACTCAACTCTTTACCACACCTTCTACTTCTGGATTTAAACAACAGATGAATGGTAAGTAAGTAGCAAATGCCAACCTACCATTCAGTGACTCTCCACTACCATGGGTGGAATAATTAGGACAACACCTCAAAAGTTAAAGAATTTTGTACTGAGTTTGATTTATATTTTTGGGATAAAATATAGCCAAACAACTCCAAAAGAATATCATAATAGGAATACTAATCTCAGATTAGTGCCTTATCCATTGGGCTAAAACCTACATACAATACTGAAACTGAAACACCTTACTAGGCATATATTCAAAACCATAAACATAAGAACTTTCAAATTGCTAACTACATGATCCTAAAGTAGATATCAAATAGAATTAATGTAGTATTTAAAGGAGTTTAGTTTTATTCTCACTCAAATGCCAGTGAAATACACATATGAAAAAGAAGACCTCATATAGTAAGCCAGAAAACTCACAATTCCACTGACAACACAAAGGAGAGACTCAAATCTAAGAAGAAATTATATTAAGTATGATGAAAACTATTTTTGAATCAGTATGACAAGGAAATGTGCAATTAGATAATATGCAAAATATTATACAACTTTCTTCCTATTTCAATACCACTAAACTACATCTGCTATCTTCTAGACTAGAAACAAGTATTAGCCTAATGCTTTCTACTTTCCCAATTCTCCAGTCCTTTCTAAATGGTCTTGAGCATTATTTTATAGGAACAAGAATGCTACAAGCTTTGAACCATTTAGGGTTAGGGTTTACAACCAATCAAATATAAAATTAAATTCTGATGTCAAGTTGAAACCCTAAATTCATCTCTTCAATCTGT
This sequence comes from Thuja plicata, assembly GCA_018584345.1. Classification (NCBI taxonomy): domain Eukaryota; kingdom Viridiplantae; phylum Streptophyta; class Pinopsida; order Cupressales; family Cupressaceae; genus Thuja; species Thuja plicata. The sequence continues at coordinate 659,610 of MU227052.1, forward strand.
GCAATCTGATCTCAAATTAATTCTCTAATTCATGGATATGAGTGCATCACTATAATAGGCAAGAAATTCCATGACATGACCTTGAAAGTGGCCTCATAAATGCAAAAAATAACTAGGCAGCTCTGTATGCATTCACTTCTAATTATAAAACTCTTTTCTGTCGAATCTAGCTTTCAATGCATCTCCGCATATCAGATATCTATCTCTGTCTGGTCGTCAACAGCTGTGCAGAGGCATCTGTGAAATTAGATCAATAAATTAATACCTCTGTAAACAAATATCAATCACTGCCATGGAAATCAGATTGAAATCTTTTAAATATTTGAATTTAAATCACAATGGTTAGAGCTGGTGCGAGATCTTTTATCCACGGCTAGGATTCAAATCTTATTTTACTTTAAATTATCATCGTCAGATCTCATTTACTTTACCAGGGCACTATACCTTATAATTGACATCGCCACATGGCAACTTGTTATAAAGCCTTAGGCCTTAAAAACCTTCATCTATCTCTTTAAGAATTTATGACAACCGCAGGATCCTCGCAACATGATCATAATTTAACTTCATTACCTGACTCGGCCTTAACTTCCTTTGAACCTCAGGTTACTCTTTTCCCTTTAGTTTGTAGGTTTCTAGACATTTTATTTAACTATGGTCACATAACAAGACATGGTGACAAGCATTGGATCTAATCTTAATTATATGGTAGTCTTTTAGTCTCCGAACCATGAGAGAATATTATATTTCATTTGGAGACCCAGTGATAAGGCAAGTCTCATGATCACTTGACATTTTAGAATATTCCTTCATAATCATGAGACCTCAAGACCAAGCATGAAACCTAGGCCTACCTTGTGCGACTTGTCATTCTTTCATTCACCAACAACTCCTTGTCATTTCTAACATTGTCCAACTATCTTGTCCTTTAACCTGGCTCATCCGTAACCATGAGAAATCAAGAGACTCATCAACTGAGTAAACTCCAAGTCACGAGACATTTTCTTAACTACAGTTAAATCCAGAGACTGGGTGACTGAAGGCATTCTTAACTCTCATTAAACCTTTGCTCTTATCTGGAGACTTGGAAACTAAGCCCTAATATCCAAGTCACATAATAATCTTGACCTTCTAACATTTATTGGTAGATCACCTGACTGTCGTAGGATCTTGATCTGAATCAATGGTTGTCACCAGATCTCATGATCATAAAAGAATATGCCATTTATTATAGAGATAACCTGACAAAAGGGAAATGCTAAGTTGTGAGAGATAAAGGAATATTTGGGAAACATTAGGAGATCTCACAACTGTATTAGGATAGGAAATGTGCACATGGAAAATTCTGACTTAAGTGGCATGAAAAAGCAACACGAAAATTTAACAAGTCTTAGAGGTTTAGGGTTTTTTCATGATTTTGGACCAAATAAGAGTTAGGGTTTGAGCCAGAGGCTAGAAAAAATCACAGAGATAGGAAAAGAAGCTTGGAACCATGGAAAATTTGACAAGTGCTAATAGAACCCGAAAGACAGTCAACTAATCTCATAGCATAACCGACCATCAAAAACTGAAAGTCAGTTGTAGCCCACAAAAAGTGGATCTGACTTCCATGTAAGATAAAAAAGTCTTATTCTATTTATAGAATCTTGATTTTTTTTTTAAAACCATTTCTTTAGGGACAAGAAACATGAATGTAATTTCTTTAATTAGTCTAACTGATTTAAAACACATAGACTAGAAGATTAAGGTAAGGTTGTGAAACTTAACACTTTGTTACTATTTTGCACATAACAATTTTTGATACTAATGTCAAAGGGGAAGATTGATGACATTATTTTTCCATTAGTATACAAAGAACACTTTTGATAAGCATACAAAAAAATACAAGACAAAGTGAAAACAAAAAATGTAGATACAAGAGATCACCAAAAATGACTAAGTACAAAGAAAACTGACGACATAATTTTGTGTGTAAACCAAAAAGGCAAAGTAAAAAGGATAAAGAGGAACCTGAAAGAGGAACCCAATGTGAAAGATATGTTGCAACCTGAGAGACAGTCAAATAAAAAACCATGAGAAAATTTCAAGCAAGGAACCTAAAAGATAGTCAACTGATTTCATAGCATAACCGACCGTCAGAAACAGAAAGTCAGTTGCAGCCCGCAAAAAGTGGATCTGACTTCCAAGTTAGATAAAACAGTCTTATTCTATTTATAGAATCTTAATTTTTTTTTAAAACCATTTATTTAGGTACAAGAAACATGAATGTAAGTTCTTTAATCAGTCTAACTGATTTAAAATACATAGACTAGGAGATCAAGGTAAAGTTGTAAACCTGTGATCTTAGAGTTAACATTGTTTTATGTGAAACTTGATTAGATCAATCTATCTTATAAATAGACTATGTAATCATTCATTAATATGCATGAGAGAGGGATGAGAAAGGATATGAGAGGATGAATGAAGCATATGATCACATCTATGGATCAGATTAAAATTCTCATGAACCATAACGACAAAAGGTGAATTTGATTAGCAAGAACCAAGAACAGACACTACCGAACATCAGAGGTATTATTCAAACATATTAGGTGATATACTTATTCATATAATCTTAAATGGATTTGTAATAAAAAATAGGAGATCTCATACACGAGGTCAAATTATAATTTTCTCTCATTCTAACAAGTGAAGCAAAGTATAAAAATCCTTTCAAGGAAGGTGGATTTAACAGTCCAACTATAAATCTCTTAACTGAGTGCACAGTCAACAGTGTTGCTAAAGATCTTAACCAAGTAGAGTTTAACAGGTCTCTACAAATACTCTTAACTGGTAGATCATTAGAAGTGATAAAATTGTAAGCCTTAACAAGGCCCTTCCAATCTACAGATAGTGAAGAATTTGTGGGTGCCACCCCCACCGCAGTTTTTACTTCCTAACAGGAGTTTTCTATGATATCATATCTTGTGTTATGTATCAATTAATTTCATGAATGTTTCTATGAATGTTCACATGTATGGTTAAGTTTATAAATTGATATATCTTGCATGAAGATAGTATAGAATAGATGGTTGGATAAACATTTGATAACTTAAAGGATAAAGGTTAAAAGATACAAAAGTTTTAGAGGTATTGATTCACCCCTCCCCTCTCAATACACACTTCCCATTAATTCCAATAGATCCCTAATCTTTTCATCCCTCACCTTTAGCTTTTCAATAAGCCTCTTGAGATGGTGATGGTGTAATACCTTAGTAGGGTTTGCATTCCTCCCCAATTCATAGTTGTTGTAGATTGAATCCCCTATTAAAAAATTCCATAATATGCAAGTCATCATCCTAGGATTCCTCCACAATAGCATAGCTTCTCCAAATCCTCTAGAATTTGAGCCCCTTTGTTTACCTTTTCATAAGCCCATTCTTGCAAGTGAGGATGATAACCTAGAGACCATTCTATGGCTCTATTGTTTTGTTGAAGGCTTCTTCTTCATTAATGGAAAACAAACAATTCAAGAAATTTAGTCCCATCATTTTGAGGGCATCACAATTGCGCAAATGGATAACTCAATTGCTTTGATGCACCGCAAAAAGAGAGAACCTCCATGGTGCAGGGCACCTAGGACTTGATTTTTCTTGTTTTGTTTTCAATTTAATAAGAGGATGTGTCTAAATCATCCTAGTGGTTTAGCTTGGTCCATCTTGTGTGGACAAGGAGCTTTTGGTACATTGAAAAACCAAGGGTTCCTTAGTTCACTGGACTATCTTTGTCTTTGTAGTTTTAGGTGTTTTATGCAATAATGATTTTAAGTTGCAGAAGTGTATAAGGTCATGTTTGACCATAATTTATCTTTTGTTAGTTTTTTTGGGTCATGTTCCATCCATTTTGGATGCCATACCCACTTTTTTGTTAGTGGTTGACAAAATGTTGTCAATTTTGCATTTGTTATCAACACAACTTTTCAAAATATTGCTCAAACATTGCTTGAATGTTGCAACTCACCTCCCAATGGTCTCAAACACATTTGTATTGGTTGATTTAGTTATGGCAGGATATTTATGTTGTTTGCAGCTGGTACAGTTAGGATTTTTTGGCACAGTTACATTCTGAATCAATTTTTAATGAAAACCCATTTTTTCTGAGTATTATCTGTGTTGTACGGTAGTGTACGGGCATCATTATCTGATCAAGTGATACCAAAATCTTGGTTGATGAATTTTATTTATTTTTCACTTGGTTTGGTTTGATTTGGTATTCATTGGCGTAAGTTAGAAGGCAATTTGTATCTATAGGTCTGAAACCGTCCATTTTCAGGGTTTGTGATGGAAATTAAGATTTTCATTTTCTTCATCTTCTAAATCTTCAATTACCTCTTTTTCTTGACTAATAAATTTTTGAATAAATTCCATTTTATGACATCACCATAGTCATCTGACCATACTGCCAGTGACATGGGCTTCCTCTTTTGTTAGCTGACCAACAGGAAGTGATCTTCCTTTTGTTAGCAAGTTAGCCAGTGATATGGGCTTCCTCTTGCACACAATAGGATAAATTAAGGGTTTTACCTTTTTTTTCATTTTTTTTTCATTGTCTAACTTGCTTACATACTTGTTCATTGATCTTAGTGAGGAACTAGATTAGTTGGGGAATTGTATTTCTCTCAAAATCAAATGTTTTATAAAAAGGTTTTCTAATACTCTTTTATGATAGTATTCTCCTAAACCTTAAAAAAAATTGATGAAATTTGTATAAATGAGTTCATGGTTTTGTTCTTGACTTAATTGGTAGAAATTCTGAAATTATTCAACACACTAGTGATCAAACTGTTTCAAGTCACAAAATTTATTATTCATAAATCTATTGTAGTTCATCCTTTTAATTGAATCTAATGTGGAGAGTGAGTTGTGCCAAGATAGACAACTGCAAGCTCAAGAATTGATTGGGCCCTTGAATCCTACTTTGTTGTTGTTTATCAACACAACAAGTCAGGTCATTGATATCGAAGGAGAAAGCACAGGGTGATATTGACTTCATTATGTTTTATCCAAAGAGCCAATCTGGTGTGTATATGATATAATTGATTCACATGTTGACCAGATTATATATCTTTATGCAATTTCTAGAATATTTTATTTATAAGCTCCATATAACAAAACACTGGAGTATCAGTCCTTGAATAATGCAATAGTACTATTGGGTTGTGATTATGATGATATGTTCACTATAAGTTTGTGTTTTTAAGGTAGACTAATGATTTGAATGAAGTAGTTTATTATCTCTATTGCAAGGTCTCTTGAGTCCTTGAACTAATCTAAAGAATTGAACCGAGTTCTTAAGATCTGGATCCTATATCTAAGAATTGGAAGTCTATCTAGTATTTATTCTTATGTTTCATATGCTGGTATATTTCAAGTCACCAATGAGTAAATTAAGAAGAAAAAATGGTGTTTGTTTAGTATTGTTTTCATGCTTAATGTAATAGCATAATACATTTAGATTTTTTGAATAATTTTCAAAAGTTACTTTTTTTTTGGTAGTTGTCTTTGATTTACAATATAATTATTTCAAAGGCTAAAAGATTTTGTGTAAAATTCTCCATTGTTAGTTTCAAATAGCCCTAAAATTCTCCATTGTTAGTTTTCAATAGTTTTAAAATTCTTAGGAGATGGGAACACACTTGATCTATTCCTATGTTAATAAGATCATTCTTGTAGGTCCCATCTAGAATATCCCATACTCTTTTTGATGTTATAATAATTGAATTTAGGGCTTGTCTTGTAATAAAAAGTTATTAAGATGTTCTAATACTTTCTACACAACTTTTATATTCATCTAATGGGAGTAAGTCCTTTTTCTCAAGCTTGTGGAGGATAAAACCTACAATTATTTTCATTGCTTGCACTTTGATTTAGTTATTAGAATATAATATTGATAACTCCATATTTGGTCATTTCAGATGGGAACAATCTGATGCATATGTCCAATTTTAATGTACTTTTTAATGACATTGTACAAGGATGTCTTTTGAGTCTTTGGTTCTTGACCACGCCAACAATAAACTTCAGCTAGAAAACAATTTTGTTTTAATTTTGAAGCTACAGGTATGGTTACTGTCCCAAATAGGCAATTTCATGATGTCTTGTTTGTTCCAGTGTTCAGAACAATTCTTATTCCCATTACTAAGTTATGTCAAAAAGACCATAAAGTGGATTTCCCTAGACATGTTGTTTCCATTAAAATTGTGTCTACGAAAAAATTTGATGAATATTACTCATACAAATTTACTCAATAGAACTCATTAAATTGAAGCTATGCTATGCTTTTTGTTTATAGTATAAATCTGTGACATGAAAGTTTAGGGTGCATGCATTTCAATAGGATTTATCTATGATCCACTTAAACATGTTTGAAGACTTATAAATTTTTCAAAATCTATATCTATTTATGCTGGTTCATGGCTTTTATAGTTCATTGTCAGCTATTCATCAAGAGACAACCTTGTAGAGAAACTAAAAATTTGCACCTTGATCAAATTGACCTCTAAGGATAAATAAAGAACCCATCAAGTAATTGTGATAGATTTTTTTTACCTTGGTTGATGATTATATCAGACATGTATGGATATTTTTTGTAAACTAAAGATCAAATCTTAGATTTTATGTAGAAAGGAGACATAGAACTATAATATAAATAGCTAGATAATTTTTTCAAGGTTAGACTATGTTATATAAGTTTCAGGCTCAAGCCATATACTGTTGTTTATTTGTCAATAGGTGTACCAAAATTTTCAAGAATATTACTCCCGACAGTGCTTGGTAAGATAAAACACCTAATATTATGGACTTAAATATATATTTGGTGTTGGCTGTGAAGCATTTGTGCATGTTTCAAAAAAAAAGAATGAACTCAAAATCAATAGTTTTACCTATATTTTTCTTGGTATGATGATAAATGTAAGGTATGTATGTACAATCTTAAAACTAACAAATTTAAAGCTAAAAGAAATGTATTGAGTGCTGAAAATGGGTTTATAATTGTTCTTTTACTTCAAAGTTTATTGATCTATAGCTCAAGAAATAATATGCATGCTTAACCACGATTTTGGGTGCTTGTACGAATCCACATAATCAAAATTTTGTAATAAGTGATGAGTCTGGGTTTTCTTGCTGATTCTTTCCTGGATGAGCTTTTGAATCAGTTTATAAATAATAATATATATAGTGTCTTGCCCACTTTTGCTTAAAAAAAATAAATAATATGCATGCTTGATGTAGTTTATATATGGTATGGATACTCTTTGATTTTTATCATTCAAATTCTCTATCTTATTTCTATGGATGATTTTTACATTTATATTGTAATGGTGGATTTGAAAGTTTTGGTTCACTCTAGTTCATTGTCTCATCCTAGGTGAATCTTACTGTTATTTACCTCAATCTGATATTGGAAAAGGATCTCTAACATTAGTTCCTTGGGTGTCATCTTCTTTTTGCATGTATTTAGTTTTTTTTGTAATATATTCATGATAAAATCTATTCACATAATCTAAATTGGTTTCATTGTAAATATGTAGATGAACAAATACCTTGATCTTATATTTTTTCCACAGATGGGTAGAAAGGGGGAAATTTTTTTCTTTGAGTATAGGAGGTACTACATGTCCTACATGTTTCCCCTAAACAAATTTTTTCACCAGATAACTTTTATCAGTTATCAGATGGTAATATGCATTCTTTATTCATACCTGAAGAAGCTTGGGTTAGGCATTATATCTTCCTTGAAAGTACTACATTCCTTAGGTTCATATTTCAAGGAAGATAAAAAGGATAAAACAGTGTTTTTAGGTCACAACCAAGCCAATTGCTAATTGGTATGAAAACTCCATGGTGGATGCTGATAAGGTTATTTTTCTTCATTTCCATAAATATTACTCGTAATTTATAGTCCTATGTTTGGAGCTCATGACAAGTTCTTGGAGCTATCCAAATATTACCAATCCACCACCTGAAGTACTCACAATTCTTTGGATGTTAACATAAGAAAGAAAAATTTGATGAGATCCTTGTAAATATTGTCAAGAAAATGGACATGAACAATTATTCATACAATATCGTTACCTTTCGTACCGGTAAATACTACAGCTTGTAGTAAGTTTTTGATTGTTAAACATGATTTATGCAGGCATTGGATGCTTTCCTTCTATGAACAATATTGACTACTCAGAATCTCAAGTTCTGTAAAAAGAATAGAACTACTAAAATTTTGGATACTTTAGGTGCAAAATCAAATTTGCTGCACATCATGAAGCTAGCTCTCTGAACTTCTTCTCCTTAATTTGTATCTTTTTAGCTCTATGAATTATAATAAACTATTTGAATAAACATATTAAAGCAAGAGTTAATTACTGGTTATGTAGGTGTATACTTGCTAAAATACTTTTCCTTGTTTTTGAATTCTGATTTTTTTATGCTTAGGGTCTTAATGCAACTTTGACTATACAAGTGGATGGAGCTGATAGAAGAAATCACAACCAAATAAAAGAAATGAAGCTTCTCTTGTATATTGATTTGGGTGTAACTCTTTCACTTTTGTACAAGGACCCCAAAACAATAATTGTTGTTATAAGTGGAAGTGAGAGTAGCGTGTTACATGAGGTATACAATTAACTATTATGATATTATCCTTTCAGAACAATTAAAATATTTTCCTCCATACTTAATTTTTTTATTTGTTTAGAATTTTGGAGGATTTGATATGTGGCTGGCAGCAAAAAATGGCATGTTTTTGTGACCTACAAAGGGAGACTGGATGACCAAAATGCCAGAATATCTTAATATGGATTGGATGGAAAGTGTGAAGGTAAGTGTATGAGAGTAAATCTGATAATAAGATTCTCAAATAGGTGTCTACTTTTCTCCTTGACTATTTGAGTAACTTTATCAGCGAGTGTTGTTTTACCCATCCCTCCAAATCCATAGACAACCACTGTCTAAATTGATGTATGTTGTGCATTCAAATCTAACAGTTGGATTACTATTTCTAGACCTCTCTTGATTCCAACCATATTGGAGTTGTGAAAAAACTAAATCAAAATTATGGGGAAACTCTAAACAAAGTAGGAAATAATTATGGAGAAACACTAAAAATAGAATGAGGAGGATGTCAATCACTTTTACTCACACACCCCTTCTCATTAGAATTCTGGTAATAGATGTGTGTGCCAAACTTGGTTGGATATCATTACTTCCAAATGTCATTTTAACATTATTTAAATCCTGTCCCATCTTGTTTAAACAGAGCCTTTGTGAAAATCTTTGGATCACATCCCCTCAATTTTGATATGAGAATATGGAAGGAAAAAGTAAGAGAATTTAACAAATCATAATCATGTCTATCACAAAGATGCTCTAAGCTGATGACTAGGATGATAACTCACAATAATGATAGGCTTACCTTGGATGTGTGCTATTGTATCCTCCAACTATGTTTTTCTTTGTAAACATTTTCCATTCATAGAAATCTAGGAGAAAACAAAATCATTTCTATAAACAAAAAAAAGCTAGGAGCAAACAAAACAATCCATATATAGAAACAAAAAAAAACATTTCTTAGTAATAATCAAGAAAACCATTGTTCAATTTGTTTCACAACATCTAGGAGCAATTAGTTATCGACTGAATCAGAGATCCTCCAAATATCTCCTTAGCAATTAGAATTGCAAGAAAAAAACAATCCATATATGCACGCAGACAATAGAAACAAACAAAATCCTAAAGGAAACCAAACAACAAGAATTCCAAATCATAATCATGTCTATCAAAAAGACAATCTAAGCTGATGACTAGGATGATAACTCACAATAATGATAGGCTTTATACCTCTGATGTGTGCTATTGTATCCTCCAATTGTGGATGAAGTGACTCATAAAGTTCAGCCATGCCCTCTCCAGTTTCTATAGTTAAGTTATTTGTTTCCAATTCTTGAGAACATTATTTGGTTCATGCAAGTCATCGTACTTTTATAGATAGATCCTTTATTGAGTGGAGTAAAAAAATATTGTGAGCTTTCCATACTCTTTAAGTGTTTTGTCACAATTTTATTTGTCAAAGATTGAATTAGGGATTAAGTGTTTTGTTACAATTTTATTCATACATTGATGAGAATTAATGATTGAGAGTTTTTAGATTCTAAGAAGACATATATTTAGTGGAGGCTAGAGGGATATTTGTGGAGATTTTCTAGATGTCTAAAATTCTAGAGACTATCTTCTTTACTGAGCTGAGGTGGGACAAAAGTGAGGATGAGGGTTTCTAGATTGAGTACTAGTGCAGAGATGATGATTCAGTAACCTAGGTATATAAAAACTTCACAAATATCCCTTCTTTGGCCTCCACTCATACCTCTTCTCAGAATCTAGAAACTTTGGATACTATTTCTCATCCATGCACGAAATGTGCTGGTGATCATATAAAATTCCTTCATGCCTCCAATATTGATGAGTTGCACAAGTGTAAAAGGTTTTTGCAATACTCAGATCAATTATGAGAAGGTAAACAACAAGATAATATTATTATAAGTTTTGTTTCTTTTATCCATTTATATTTTCTTCCTTCTCTTCATCTTTAGTAATATATTGGATACTGTGCAATGTACATAAAGGCAAGGCAGTGATTATTCTCGATGATTGACAGGTATAAGTCTTCCAGGCCTTACCTAGTAGCCAAGACTAAAGATAGTAGAGCTGAAGGGACCATAATATTTGGTCTCCGTCTTTGATCCATAAAATTGAGGAAATGTTTTACTTTTCGTTAGCTCATCAAATGCGGTGATATGAAATAATTTAATAGATGATATTTTAATGTATAATGTACATTATTTTAGTTTAACACTACAAAAATTTATCTATTTCCCACACTTATCAACTGCGGAGATAGCAATAAATAAGCATCCTGCTCGTGTCCTAAGTAATGTAGGCCACGAGAGATACTTCATTATCTCTATCCTTGTAGTTGACAAATGTGTGAAGTAGATAAATTTGTCTAATGTCAACTTAAATAATATATGCTATCATGAAAATATTTTATTAAATTCTTTCAAATCCCCCTATTTGATGAGCTAATGAAAGGTAAGCCATTTTTCAGTAATATGGACCAAAGATGGAGACCCTCTATGATGGTCTCATGAGATTTGTTATCTTTAGTGTGCCAGTCTGTCATTTTTTTTACGCTTATGACAAGTGTTTCGACAATAGTGCTATACGTACGACAGGTATTCCTATCAAAAAGTCACTGCATGTCCATCAAAATTATGACAAGTTTAACATTGAATACACTAAATTTTTGATAGCTAGGTTCAATGGAAGTGCTATATGTCTGATGGGTTTCCCTGTCGGAAGGCCACTACATATCCCTTGGCATCCCGATAGTTATAAGGTCAGATACACTACATTTTTGACAGCTAGGTTTGACGGGAGTGTTATACATCTGAAAAGTTATCTTTTCAAATAGTCACTGCATATCCATCAACATCCCAACAAGTATAACGTCGGAGAGACTCCATTTTTTATAGGTATAACATCAGAGAGACTCTATTTTTGATAGATAGTTTTGACAGGGCTGCTATACATCTGACAGGTTTTTTGTCGGCATTTCGATAGATGTCCCATATGAAATGATATAATAAGTTGCTATTAGTGTGGTAAGTTATGATGGATAGAAATGTCAGAATACCGATGGTTACTACTTCAGTAGCAATTTCCAATGAAATAACCCTGATGGCTACATCTGTCGAATTGCCGACAAATAGGCATTAAAAATCTGATAGATAGCTAGTGGAATTAGACCTCAAATGTACTAGTGGATGGATCTCCTATTCTTGTAGGAGGCATAGTCACTGATGAAATAGTTATTATCATTTCTTATATGGTAAGTGATAAAAGATGTTATAGTCAAAGAGGAAGGAATTAGGGATTTCAAACATACAATAAAGTAATCAGTCAAAAGGAGTTGACAAGAGGGTTTCAACTAAGAAGATAGACATACCTCTTCCCTTCATTGTGTGTTGGAACCCATCTTTGACGATTGGGACTTCTAATGAAATAGAATGTTAGAGTATCTGTGAAATGTTGCGAAGGGGGTTGTAATAGGGAAAAGAAAATTAATACAATTTAATAACCCAAAGTTGTTTAAAAACACTAAAAAACTAAAAATTGCATGTACTTATATCTAAATGCATATGTTTAACATATATAGAACATTCCAACAAAATAACCCTGACGGCTACATCTGTTGAATTGCCGACAAATAGGCATTGAAAATCTGACAGATAGCCAGTGGAATTAGGCCTCAAATGTACTAGTGTATGGATCTCCTATGCTCGTAGGGGGCACAGTCACTGATGAACTAGTTACAATCATTTCTTATATGGTAAGTGATAAAAGATGTAATAGTCAAAGAGGAAGGAATTAGGGGTTTCAAACATACAATAAAGAAAACAATCAAAAGGAGTTGACAAGAGGGTTTCAACTAAGAAGATAGACATACCTCTTCCCTTCATTGTGTGTTGGAACCCATCTTTGATGATTGGGACTTATAATGAAATAGAATGGTAGAGCATCTGTGAAATGTTGCAAAGGGGGTTGTAATAGGTAAAAGATAATTAATACAATTCAATAACCCAAAGTTGTTGACAAAAACTAAAAAACTAAAAAATGCATGTACTTATATATGAATGTATATGTTTAACATATATAGAACAAATGCATACTAGAGCCTTAGATGGTTCTCCTTTACTCTTGGGTATGTGCAGGATCATGGTATACCAAGCTATGGCCTTACGTTGCAATGAAAAATCAAAAAACTAGGCTTAGTCAACTTGACGTAAAAGGTTGAACATCTTATCAACATTATGTAAGAAAGTTGTAACAACAGAATATGTAGGAAATTGAATGTAGTTTCAAAACTACTAGCCCTTGTCTGAAAAAATTAACCTAATTGCTCAATATTTTATATTTCAATGCAGTAGTATGAAAATTTTAGGAAAAAGATAAAAATTACGTGTATGTCTGACCACATTAATCACAATCAAATGATGATATATTTTCACAAGATTCTAGATACAAGTAGTAGACTCATGCCCAGATGTGACACATATTTTTGTGTAATTTTTTACTAAATAAATAATTAATTATAAATTTTCAGCTACAACTTATTCAAAATAAAAAACTCTTGTGTTTGACCACCTTAACTAATTCTAAACTTTACAAAATTGTAAACTTTTTTTTTCTTATAGTAGGCGAAGCATGTTTCGGATTTCAAAAAGGTTAAACCATTTGAAAGTTATAGTTGTTTTTAAATCAGTCTGTCAATTAAGACTTTAGAGATAACTCAATTAGAAAATAATTAATAATTACTTAGTGAACTTGAAGTCTGACAACAATTATATTGATGGAAAGATGATAATGTCTTTAAGAAACCCTTTTTGTTTCATCAATTTTGGGTGAAAAAAAGGTCGACAGCTACATGGTCAAAGTCTAGAGATTAGAGGAAATATGGTGACCACATCATTTGGGTTGACCATCCACATTTAGCATTGCAAAGCAAAAACCCAAAGCAAAAACCAAGCCTAATCGTATATCTGATAATATCAGATATTCGATCATATCGGATATTCGATAATATCAGACATCCGATAACTCCCACCCAAATTTAACATTTTGATTTCAACGCTCTTTTCAATTTTATGAGTTTAGTTTTTTTTCAATTTTATGATTTGATATTTTTAGGTTTTATATTATAAATTTAATTTTTTATATATTAATATTAGATGGTAATATCATTAGTATTATATAATTATTTAAATATTAGTATTGTATTATATAAATTAGTATTATATTATTATTATTATTATTATTATTATTATTATTTATTTCTCTATTGTATAATAGTATAATAATATTATTAATAATTTATTAATATTTATATTATAATAATAATACCTAGGGGAGAGAGAGAGAGAGAGAGAGAGAGAGAGAGAGAGAGAGAGTATTACTATATAATATTAATATTAATATTATATATTTTATATATAAATAAAATATTAACATTTATATTATATTTATATAAATATTAATATATTAATATTATATTGCATTGAGTATATGTTCTTTTAATATAATATCATGGTAGTATTCCCTTGCAATTATCATTTTCAATATTCCATGTATCTCTTGTTCTTCAGACTAACATAACCTAGATTTTCTGATAGAAAAAAAAATATTTACTACATTCTTGGAAGTTTTTAACAACATTTTTTCCTAGTTTTTACTTTTTTAGATTCCAAGTTGTTTTTATATAGATATTGTGCAGGAGTAGGTCATGACACATTGACAACCATCCATTTCAAGGCCTCACTAGCAATTCTTCCTTATTTAAATTTAAAATTCTAGTCACTCCAATCTTTCGGTATGAAGAGGGTTCAGAAGTCATGAGAATGACAATACTAAAAAAAATTGTTTGGAGTAAAAGGGCTAATCTCTCATAAAAGTAATTGTATAATTTGGGTAGCAAACTGAAAAAGAGAAAAGGAAAATGAACCTAACGGTAGAATGCATAGACATAACCAAAGGCTTATACCCAAATAGTTAAACCCACATTTTTTTACAATGGAAACAAGCTTAAAACAAGTGACAAAACAATTGCAACATATAATATTATGTTTATTGTATAGGATGATGATGGTGGCATTTCCATGCCTCCCAAACCTGGTGGTGGTGGCATACTAACGGGTTGTGATGAGAGTGTTGAGATTGCTGGGGCCGAGAAGAACTAGTTACGATTGGCCTTGGTAAATAGTTACTTTGATAGGATATAATATTAATATTAATATAATAATAATATTGTTAAAATATAATAGTAAATAATATTAATTTCAACCCTAGTTTTTATCATTTCAACCCTAGTTTTTTTTAAAACTACAAATTTCAATTCAAAAACCAAAAGCAACAATGAAACTTATAAATTTAACTTACCTCTTTACTTTAGCAAATCAGATATATGATCTCTAACAGATATATGATATGCTTGCTTGGCTTCTTCAACGTTTTCACAATGAAAATGTTGAATGCAGCCGCGGGCAATAATATATTGTCACTGATGAATATCGGATATCTGATAATGCTTTAGCTTTGGATTTTGGCTTGGCCAGGTGTACTGACACCCAGGCCTACTAAAAAGTCAACAAACTTTTGGGTGCACTTTTGTACGAGTGAAAAGCTCATTTTTTCACATCGCTAGTTTTTGGCATACCATGATCCTACACATACCCTCTTAGGAGGCATCATCACTGATGAAGTAGCTATAAAGAATTTCTCTATGAAAAATGATAACATATGTTATAGTCATAGAGGAAGGATTTAGAAATTCTGAACAAACAAGAATGCAATTGAAAGTTAATATGAAAATCTTACCTCTTCCCTCTCCTGAACCTCAGTGACATTAGATGCATTCATTAATTTTGTAAACCCTAATATTTTTGTATATAGAACAAATAAATTAGGTGCATTCATCAAGATCTACATGTACATGTTTAATCATAATACATTTCAACAAATAAATTAAAATTTTACTATATTACCTTTTGGTGTTTGGGTGTCCGTGAGGATATCTTTTTCTATCTTGGTGTGCTGGAAGATGCCTTTCGCACATGAGATATTCTTGAGCTAGGTGGAGTAACCTAATAGAAACAAAATTAATATAAGAAAAGTGAATTTATACTATTAAATCTAAGTCAAAAAAATCTAAATATAAGTGACTCACATGGGTTCAATTAAAATTGTAAATAAGAGCTATGTAAAATATGATACCGCAAATATTTTTAGGCCAAAGTCAATGGTTGAAAGCGTGACATCATCAACTAGGTACATCTAAGCCCCTGAAAAGCCCTATAAAATACCAAATAAATATACATATTAACAAACAATATTTTGAAACCAGCGTATTATTCTATTTTTAACAATATTTAAAAATCTTTACCTCGTGTGTCAAAGCTACCCATGCACGTGGAGTGGAACAAACACTACGAGGTGTTTTTGCACCACCTGTGCACCCTGTAATGCATATTATTTATATATCACTTAAATTGTTCTATAAGTATTTTTTTTTTAATCTTAAAAGATTTAGGTGATTAATTAATAACATGCCATAAATAAAAATAAACACACATGCATCTGTTGTCTACTAGAAAATACCATGGTCATCAGGTCACCAGTGAGGGCCACATCCTCTGTAGTGGAAGCATGACATCTACTCCCACAACATGTTCACAAATGGGATGTTGAACCATTCTCATTTGCATCAGTATCTACCCCAGAACATATATTCTGACAGTTGAGCCACATATCCTTAATGGGCTGGGCTAAGCCATATGGTGCATCTGATAATGATGAAGGTGGTGTAGGTGCTTATCCATCCTCTGGTCTGACTAGTTGTGTTTCATGCTAAACAATGACATTGCCCAATTATTTAGATGCATAAAGAGTCTTTAACTTCATAGGCTCCTTCAGGGCTACTGGGACTGTGATGTGAACCATGATTTTAGTATCTAAAGGCCTCCCATTTGTGCATCTACCACCCTCTGGGCCCCAAGTCTATCATGTGCAGAGCCTCTCCCTCTATCCTGGAATTGCCTCATGTCAAAGTAATCCAGCTTCAAGCTGAGGATAAACTCACAATATAACTTTCTCAAAAAATATAGAAGCACCTCCCAATTGTTACAAGGTGGTTGGTCAAAGACCATATACCACCTATCCCAAAATGCATTTTCCATCCTAGTGTAGACACACCAATGTATAGGAAAGCTATTTGTATCAATAGGTGGGGTGTTATTTGTTTTGGGATCGGTGAAAAGAGATTATATGTCATCTTTAAGTATGCACTTTCTTTTAACCTCATCATATGATAACCCATTGTTAGAAAATTCATGACATCTATCCCTAAATGAACCCCATTTTGTAACCTATCTAGATACCTCCCTAGCACTATTGGCCATTGATTCTAGGGTTGTGGCAAGGGATGACTGGTTATCATGAGTAGAGGACCTCAACCTATTCAATATAATATTAATTTGAGTAGTATTCTATGTCAAGCAATTGACAAGAGCCTCCTGTGTGGCATATACATGTTCTACTCAAGGATGTAGAGGGTTTTGGGGTGGTGGTGGTTGTTGAGGAGCATCATTTTGAGGGTTTTTTTGTTGTGAAGCAGAGTTTTGAGGGTTTTTTTGTTCTTCATGTGCAACATTTTGAGGGTTTTCTTGTGGTGTTTATTCAGGATGAGATCATTGTTGTCTCTTTTGTTGTCAGGGATTCTTTTCAAACCTAACATCAAATTAATGAAAAAAGATTAAATCGAATGAATAAACCCTACTTCAATTCAATTTCATACAAAAATAATAAAAACATCAAATTCTTACCTGTTCGACGACATAGTATGGTTGCGAATTGATCTAAACACTGGAAAAATGCAAATTAGATGTGAACACACCCGAGTTCTCTTGATTTTGGGACCCTTGCAGCTGCTGTCAAGCCATTTTTCATGCAAAAAATGGGCATGGCCATGGTCTATGATAAAAACTTATAATTCTTCATAACTCGTATAATTTATGAAGAACTTTTAGTTCTTCATAACCTTCACAGGTTATGAAGAAGTTTTATTTTTTTTAATTGCTCATTTTAGGCTTGGTTTCCTCGAGCCTACACAACTCAAAATTCAAATAAAACAGGTGGGTTTTGCAAAAAATTGTATTTTTTAATCACATGGCCACTTTTCTGACCAACAACTTGGTGAACTTACCCCCTCATGTGCACTAGATGTATTAAAATTGTTTATGTATTCATTTTGTATTTTTACTTCTCTGAGTGTCATTTATATTATGTTTCAATAATATGTGATGTGTTTTTATCCTATATTTTTTCTATGAATTTACTTTTTGTATTTGATTGATGTGTACTTTCTTTCTATTTGGTTTCTTTTGTGAATATGTTTTCATATTTGAATTTTTTCTATTGGTATGTTTGCATATTAGAGTAGTGCAAAGGTTATGATGTATGTATTCCTACCTTTGATATCTTCTCTTAGGAAGGCATATAACATCACATGGGAAAATATATCATAGTATGGGATGCAAGTAATGAATCACATGGATTTTGTATATTGTTTTGGATGCATTGTACAACCTTATGATATTGAAAGAACTTGCGATTTTTGGTATAAGGTTATGTTTTGACTTATTCATGTCCTTGTATTGATATGTGCATTCAATATTTGAAAGGATGTTCTATTAATATTGGTTACCTTGGAATGATTATTTGAAATATGCCTATTATTACGAATATGAATTATCAACTCTAGATTCCATGTATTTGGATTGTTTTGGATCTATGGTTTCAGGGGTATGATGGTTTTTACTTAAGGAATAAACTAGCAAAGATAAACACTAGTATTATGGTATCCAACCCCTTTGGATTATGGTGGTGATTCTTCACCTTGGCTAATGGATGGGGAGGAAAAAGACATGCTCATGGTGGGTTTAAACCTTCCTCAAGAAATAGTAGTGTTAGTTTCATGTTTTGTCCTTCTAAAATACCTTTAGAAATGACTCACAATGCCCAAGATGAAAGACAAAAAGAAACTAACAGCTGCAAAAGTTGTCATTGAATGCACAATTTTACTTTGAATTTTAGAGGTACAATTCCCTCTTATGATATAGTTTGGATTTTTATATGTGTGATTTTAACCATAAAGTAGGAAAGGTAAACTAACACCTAAGCATAGGCATGTTGTAGATGCAAATTAAATATTTACAAACTAATGAGAGTAAAAGAAAATGACGCAAAGTTCATTTATTTAATACCCACAATAGAGATTGACAACTCCTTGGAGGTTGTATGTGTGTAGTGAAAATATTGTATTCAACCTGCAAACAACCAAACACTCAGTAAACCATTAGCTTATGGGTTAGTGATCATCAATTTTAACTCTATCATTAAGAAACAACCATCAAAATCAGCTTATTGCTTCCTAGATGAAGCAAGTTTGATTCTCAATAGATGCTCATGAGATTGACATTAGAATCAGTGACTAGACAACTCTAAAATGGAAGATTCAAAAGGTGGGAATGATGCATGAACTTGCATAGTTTTCCCTCAAGATCATGAAAATTATATGCTAAATGCAACTAAGATAAATGTATGAGATAAAATGAGTTTAATCTAGCAAATATGCAGCAATATGCTAAGAAATTGAAGCTACGATTCAACCATCTAAGAGAAAAATGAAAATACTAAGCTATCATGAAAATGCACTTCTACAACATGAGTAAAACCTATAATCAAAATGACATTATGATCTTACTCCTACAATTTGCCTCTCTTTCAACAAGGAGAGCTATCCCTTTTATTGAAACTTCCTCAAAATGGATGAATGAGATTTAGCCACGAAGGGTAGTTGAGATGCACTCTCCTTCAATACATGTGAGCTTAATCCGCATGAGAGATTTTTGATTGGTCAATTTGTGTTTGTTAATGGAGGATGAGGATAAATTTGGTAAATCCCTCTCTTAATCACCTTTTCATCAAAATGAAGTGTGCACACCCATGTTTGAATGGATTATTTTAATAAAAGTGTAAGAAATTTTACTTAGGTGTGCAATGTATAGTAATTAATTGATTTGTCAAGCTTGAGTTAAGATTGAATTGATGATTTGATTCAAAAATTTGGTTTAATTATGCAAGAGAGGTTATTGGGATTTTCTTGCACAATTAAGGTCTAGTATTGAAGACCTTTAGGTTTTAGGATTTCTTCAGACCAATTAATTACATTAGGGGCTATGGGTTTACTAGACCAATTTTAGGTGATTACATTTTTCCCTCTTTGAATCAATGTGTGAGAAGTGCATTGATTCAAAGAACATTTGATGATAGATCAGGAATAGCTTGATGCTAGGAGATGAAACTATCCCACATATCATAACCAATTTTGAACTTGATTTAATGGAGATTGATTGAAGATATCATCTCCTAACTTGAATGAGCAAAGACTGATAGGGAGTTTTGAATATTTAGGTTGATGTGAAGCGTTGAAATTGAATATTTGTCTTAAAATAGATTTCCATATTTTTTGGATTGGTTTGAATGACTAATCAACCTGATATGGTGCGATGAGATTAATTCTATTTGATGATTTTCTTAGGATAATTGACTTGATATGGGTCTTGATGAATCAAATTAATTGATTAAGAGGCACTATATGATTGATGTGGTGCGATGAAACTGATATGCCCCTAGAGATTCAAGTGACTTTATGTGAAGTGATGAAATCACTTGTGTAGGAAGGATCTTGATTTGATACAGAACTATGATTACCCTAGTGGTGAAGCTTGTTGATTAAATTATTGATATGTTGATGCTACCCCCTTAGGATCAAAATTGAAATGTTGTTAGCGAGACAAGCGTGATTGTGACTGATTTGATGAGTAGAATGCATCAATTTAATTAGATTAATCATAATGGAAGAATTATATTTAAGCTTGTTTTAAGGTTCGATTGACCAATTTTGACTAAGAGTTGACTTGGGTTGACCAACATTGACTTTCTTGGATTGAAATAGAGGATGTCTGATATGGTTGATAAGAAATGATATTGAGGGGGAATCTTGTGACAATAGCGTCAGCGATCAACTTCATTGGATTGATAGGTTAACTTGCATTTTTTAGTAGCAAAATCACATAGGATTTCAATTTTGAAACCAAAAAATGGATTCAGGATTGTCCAATTAGCTAAAGATGTAATTTTCACATTAAACTGAGCAAGTTGAAAATTAGGTCAAAAACCTATACAAGGGGCAAAAGTGTCATTTCAATTCATTTTCACTCCCTGATTTTAAAATTTCAAAAACCTTCTCTAAGTGAAAATGGTGGTCCCATTGCAAAATCATTGATTCAAGCACATGAGGAGGCACAACTAGCCTCGGAACTATCCTCCTCCAGTAAGTAGTCAAAAAACATAACTATTGATTCTATTTTTGTGATTTTTTATTAAATTTTTCAATTTTTTGAGTCATTTTTGAACTGGTTTAATTATTTCATTAGATGGGCTGGTAAGGAAACTAATACGACAAAATACCCCAAACATGCTTTGTCGTATCACCTCATTGGTTTTTCCATATGGGAGACACCCATGACTCGTATGAGTCTTTTCTTGAAAGGCCAAAATGTCATCTTACCATATACCATTAGTTGTATCATAATCTTTTATCGTACGACCCGTAATCCTTACTCATATGAGTTATTATGCTAGTAATGTTGTGTGTACTTTGTCATATGCAAAACAATGAGTCTTTTGTGATGTTCGATTGCCCAAATTTGTCTTCTCTAATCATAAATTTGGATTTCTTGGCATGTTTTATAGCTTATCTAATCATCATTATTTGTTTGTTCAGCATGTTTAGCTTGATTTCACTTTTTTACTAATAGTTTCCCATTGTTTTTGCTTTTGCAGGAACAATTACTGGATATACAGTTTTGATCTACCTACCCTCCGACCATGAGTTAGTAAGGAATTTATCAGATTCATAGAGAGGGCATACTGGTGAGTGTGGCTTTGGTTGGTTATTATAGATGCCTGACATCCATGTGAATCATGGTTCACTCACATCTTTGGTTGAGCGGTTTCATAGTGAGAAAAATACCTTTCATTTTCCAACTGGGGAGATGACCATTACCCCCGAGGACATCTACAGGATCCTCCAGATTCCATTTTCTGGGTAGAGAGTGGAGTATGACATGAATCCATGGCTTGTATACAAGCTCTTATCTGGGTGTTTCACGATCACACTATCTTGGACCAAGCTATCACTTGGGATGACTCGGTGATCAGATATGGGGCTCAATTTCCACTTTCTTGCATTATGGCAGGTTTCATTGATTGCTTTTTTATGGAAGACAGGGGTCGGAAGGGATTCCTTTGAGGTTCGGGCCAAGTATTAGAGAGACTTCTCACTAGGCCAAAGAAGTTAGGTTGGGGTTAGTGCCTACTTGAGAAGATCCATGAGATTCATGAGGTGGTATTCTTAGGTGTTAGGGGGATGGCTGTAGGAGTACTATTATTATAGGCATGGGCATGGGAGCACCTTCCTATTAGAAGGTCATTTACATATGAGCCTCGATAGAATGGTTATCATTTTGTCTATAGATACTTAGGTTTCATTACATAGCCCCACTTGGGGAAGACTAATTACAGGAGGTGTAAGATTGATGATCTTAGTGCAGTGCCATGGAGGTCATATGGAGGTACAAAGGCCTTGGTAGATTAGAGGTCTCCTAGGAGAGACCTTTTTTTTTCACATCCATTTATTGGGATGACATCCTCCATTATTGAGCATTTTGGTATCTCCTAAGTATTGAGGCATTATAGATGCCCTTAGAGCATTTCGTAGGAGTTTACTGCATATGCTCATATTATGGATGAGGAGTAATAGGGATGGGCTCCTATGTTATATCCCACACTTTATTTACAAGAGATCACACAAATGCAAAGACAATATTGGGACTACTTGGATGATGTGTAAGATGCATGGGTCACACCAGACTACATGGATTACTTCGCCTAGCATCTATTCCTTAGGTTCACTGATCTTGCAGAGAGAGTTTCAAGGATCGATGAGGAGGATGCCTCTCCACAAGATTAGAGAGCTACAAGCATAGGACAAAGGGTTCCAGTGCTGAGGAGAGTAAGGGGAGATCCTGGTGCTAGCTTGAGAAGGGTACCAATAGTGGTACAATCATGCTAGTGTGGGGAGGGTGAGACCTTAGGTTTAGTTGGGGTTTATGTTCCTCCCATAGATAAAGAAGATGTAGAGATGGTGGATGTTAGGGATTTTTCTTGCAAGTGTATTTTAAAACTAGTATGAATTCTTGCTCTTGTATATTTCCAATATTCTATATGTAAGAAAATCCTAATTGATGAGGATTGGATATGATCCTCCTTCTTTTTTGAGATCCACTGATTCAGGTAGGTATTACCTTTAAATGATTACTGATTTTACAGTACTTTATAGTGGATTATGTGTTCTTACTAACTTGATAAATGCCTTTTACTGTATCAATAAGTAGATAACTATGCAAATGACTATGAATAATCTGATAGAGAGATTAATAAGCCAAACCAATATTTTGACAACAAAAAATAGTAATGTGATAAGGATTCTCATCCTTCTTCCTTTTATAGTTATTCTAAACTTAGGAGGGGCAACCTATTTGATTCTCTCTTGAAGGAATCATCAGACTTGAATTGTATAATTTGTGAGTACAATTGCTTATGAATGTATGTTTTCTTATAAATGTAATGTAATTGATTAATTGTTCTTAAATGTTGGATGATTGAACAATTACTTGTAAAACTATAAACCAGTGCCTTATCCTATGGGCTACAAAGTCAAACTTGAATGCAAATCTACAATTAGGTGACTAATTAAAATAATTGTAACCTAGATAGCAAGCCTTACAAACCATCCACTCACTCCTATATCTTTATTCATCAAATCTTAAACATCAATATTCAGCTTCCTGGAATCATATGAAAGAATTATTCCTTCCTTGAAGGACCTCACAAATGATTGCACAACTACCTTGCAGTTGATGTATTTAGTGTTGGAAGTATAATAATGGGGAAAGAAAGATACTGAGAGGGGGGGGGGGGGGGGNTGGGGAAAGAAAGATACTGAGAGGGGGGGGGGGGGTGGTGAATCAGATCTTAAAAATTAACCACTTCAAACAAATTGATCAACATTCATACATATATGAATTTAACCTAACATCAGATAGCATCAACAACATGAAATGTATAGCTCATAACACAGAATTTTGGTAACCCAGCAACCCAAATAGGTAAAACTAGGGTGGGGATGACACCCACAAAATCTTTACTACTACAACAATAAAGTGTGCCTGTTAGGGCTACAAGAGTTTGATTGCAACATGCAATCTACCTAGTTAAAGGTCTATACAGTTAATAACTAAAGATCATTACAATCTACCTTGTTAAAGGATTTCCACATACAGTAAAGTAAGCACTCAGCTAAGATATTTAAAATGATCTACTAGAACCACTCTGTTAAGATATTTCACTTGATACACCTGTTGGAATATTTCAAGTAGTGATCCTTCATTATGCACTTAGATGCTAATGATGGATCTTCTCTTTCCAATACCTTTTGTGATCTCAAAATCTGATATGTCTTTACTCTGCTTTTCACTGCTCTGTCATCTGCTTGATCTAGGCTTCTTCTCAAAATGACATATTGTTCATCTCTCAAGAAAAAAAACCCTTCTCTTCTCAAGTGTATATCTCTTGTACAGACATTTTCTAGGGTCAGAAGCAATCTTATATGTCTTTACAGATCAGGCAGTGAGATCTAGATCAATGGTCAAGATCTATAATTTATGCTTCCAATGCATTTTGATTTCCTTATTGGCTCCATGCCATGCATTGTATAAAAAATTAAATGTGTAATTAACTTAGTAAATAAATATTAAATGCACGTAAATGTCAGTCCAAATCTCATACAAGTCGGCCTAAATGTTTTACATCAAAGTTTGAATCAATCCTAACATGTAGGCAAAAATTGTTCTCCTCAACACTTAACATCTCTGTTGCTCAGCACTTAATATTCTACTCGGCTCGGCATGATGTAACTCGACAATCTAAAACTTTCTCAGCAATGTTGCTTAGCCTTTAATGTTTATCTTGGCCACAGTAATAACCCACTAAAATATCCTAAGTAAATGACTAAGTGTCGGTCATTAATCATCAACATAACTTAGAGATTAACAATCTCCCCCTTTGATATTAGTGATAAAAACACACTTATCACTTCGATTCAATCCATCCAAAATGTTGCCTAAGTACACAGTGTACTCCCCCTAGGAATGTACATCATACTACATACAAAAATTGATATATTATTGTATCATCTTAAAATGGAAGCACTTCCATTTGGATGAGTTTAGCACCCTCATTTAGTTTATTTTCATGTTAAAATTGCATATATGTTTGATTAGGTTAAATTAGGGATAGGATCTTGTGGATCCTCCTAGATTTCCCTCTCCATGGCTCCTTTCTCTAGGTAGGACCCATGTATTGGTCCTCCTGGGCCTCATCCTACTCTCTCTCTAGGCCTCTAGGCCTTCTTAACATTCTAGTTCATTCTCCAACTTTCCTTGGTCCCCGACTGACCTGGGAACCTCTCTACAACATTCTGGAGACCTTCCTGAAACCTCAAGACAGGGTCAAGGTTGACCCTGACCTAGGTCAGGGCTGAGGTTGACCCTATCCTAGGACAGGGATGAGGTCGACCATGTCCTCTGTCAGGTGTGGGTCCCCACTGTCACATCCAGAGCTTATCGGGGTCAGAATCTTAAAATAGGTCCTCGTGTTCGGATGCGCAAGTGCTTTCTCCGATATTTGAATTATTATGTTCCATCCTTGGTTGGTGATTTTAATTGGACCATGATTCTAGATGAAATTTTAATTTGAGTCCCTTGCATTGCCCTGGGAGATCTATATTGATATTTCTATATAAACACTCTCTTTTTCCTTCATTTGAGGATGACATGACATGAGATGAAACAAATTCGGGAGATGACATGATGAAATGATGGTACAAACAAGAAAGAGGATGATATAAAAGGACAATCTTAGAAGTCATATCATTATCTTCAATCAAGCATTTTTCAAGGACAAGCTATTTTGGATCTTCTTTGAAGCAAGAAGGCATTCTCTTTAGATCTACCATTTTCAACATTCAAGCATTCAAAGGACATTATCATGGGGTAGCAAGTACGAATTGTGAGTCGACAGGAATACTTTAGCCTTGGGGGCTTGGTATTCTTTCTTTATCATATTCAAATCTATGCATTGCTTTCTCATTTCCATGTTATGTTAGGATTGTTAATTTAGAGGATTAGATCTTAATATTGCATGTCTAAAGACTCTTTCCAAAAGAGCAATACACACACACTATACATTCTATAGTCAAATATTCATGGAGGTGGAAACCACCAAAATGGGGGTTTGACTAAGGAAAAATCCTATATAGCCACCCCAAAACCCCTCTTTCAAATATTTGCAGGTGTAGGACAATAGATTTGAGACCAAATCTGGATACCCTTTTCAGTTTTCTTTCGGACAGTGTGAACAGGGACACATTTGGATCTATGCAGGACAGGGTTGGCAAAAGTGGTACAGGGTCGACCTTTGTGGTACATGATCTATAGGTTCAGGATTGTAGATCCAAGACTAGATTTGGATACCCTTTTCAGTCTTCTTTCAAACAGTGTGAACAGGGACACTTTCTGATCTGTGCAGGACAGGGTTGACATTTATGGTACAGGGTCAACCTTTTTCATAAGACGACATCGAAGCAAAAAAATATTTCTGGGTTTTGTTCATCTCTACATTCCGGTTTAGTATCAACTGTCAGGATTTCTAGAAACAGTCTATAGAACTCAGAAAATGACTTTTTCCAGATCTGCTATGTTATGAGGTAGGCATTTTATCCCCCTATTCTTTATACGTTCTTTTCCATCCTTTTGATCAATATAATTAAACGTAAGAAACTAAAATTTGGACTTAGGATCTCTTTCTCATTATGTAAGTCCTACTTAGGAGATCCCTTACAAAAAGCCCCCAAATTTTAGACATTACATTTTGGTGAACCCGCGATAGACAACTCTTTCTTTTTGGTGTTAGATGTGCATTTCACATTAGATATTGCATGCATATTGAAGTAGGTTTTCTTTTATGCTCTTACATTTATATTTCAAAATTCATAAAAATCACAAAATTTCTTTAAAAATACAAAAATATTTACATTTGTCATTGATGAAGGGTGCTCCCCTTAATGCCACAAACACATAACAGAAATAGAGAAGCAACAACAATTTGCAAGAATAGAAAATGGGCTTCTTATTATCTCCACAAATGTGGAATTAAAAACTTTCAGAATTACAATATGCAAAGCCACATGGGCATTCCCCTTACAATATTCTATAGGACAAAGCCTCGAATTATTACCCAGATCTACCCAGAATTGCCCTAGACAACACTACGGGCCTTCTTTATATAGGCAATTTCCACCGCCCGAGAAGGTTTCAGAAATCTAGCCATCAAGGCCGACTACCCTTAGAATTTAATTATTTTTTTTTTTTATTACAAAAGGGTCGGCTTTAAATATTTACAAAACATGAGATTAGGTAGCCCAACTTCCGGAAGCCATAAATTTTGAACCGTAGCTCCATTTGGCTATTATAATCACTTTTTGGAAAGGGGAGATCGCGATCTACAGTGCCTAACTCGCAAACCGCCAATCAGCTGGGGGTTCAACCTCAATCCGGAGCCTCTAAGGTCCTGAAAATTGAGCTCAAAGATTTTGCACCCTAAAATCTCAACAGTAAATCCTTAATAACTTCGCCAATACAGATGATCTAGCAATGAAATTCAACTGGCATTCTTATA
>MU227052.1:690048-727432 GCA_018584345.1 Thuja plicata
ATCTTCCTGACTGGTGGTAATCCATTAGGCACATTATCGGATACAATATCCTGAAACTCATTCAACAAATCTGCAACTTCTACAGGAACATCTTCTACTTCCTCCTTACCATCTTTTGGAATTAAAGAAAAACACACATGCTCCTACCTCATACCATCTAGGGACTTTCTTCCATCAACAAAAGTTATTCTTGCACTACCACATACCTTTTCTTCTATGTCATTCAATGGGTTTAGTTTATGTCGCACTCCCTCCATTTTCACAGAATAGGTATTCACATGACCATCATGTACAACACATCTATCAAACTGCCATGGTCTACCCAACAACATATGACATACATCCATAGATATGATATCACACAGTACCTCATCATTGTATCCACCAATCTTGAACTCCACGAGGCATTGTTCATTGACCACGACCTTGTGGTCATCCTGTACCCAGGCAACCCGATATGGATGTGGGTGTTTCTGTCTCTTGAGCTTCAACTTTGTCACCATATCTTCTGACACCAAATTGTCAGTGCTTCCACTGTCAATAATCACATCACAACACTTACCCTCACACTTGCACCTGGTGTGAAACAAGCTCCTCCTTTGTCCAGGTTCATTCTCACCACTCAGTAGGACTCTTCTGTTAATCAACATTTTTCCTCTTTTAGCATCTTCAGAATATGATGATCTGGCATATTCATCTACATGTGCAACTCTGGCATGGCCTTCATTTCTCATGTCTATTCTTCCTTGGCACTGAGGACATTCATATGCCCTATGACCTTCTTCTCCACAGTGAAAACATGTTCCATGGAAGCCTCCTCTTCCTGATCCTTGTCCGCGTCCTCTTCCTCTTTGATTGAAATTATTTCCCCTCTGACCCTGACTACTACTGGCCTCATCCTTCTTTTTTCAATCTTCATTTCAGCCTCCATAAGATCGTCCACCAGATCTTCCACCGCGACCTCTTCTGCTTTGCCTGCTTACAAACTTCTTGTTCTGCTTTTCCTCTACCTTTAGGGAAAAATGGTAGGCCTCTTCAATACTGTTCATTCGAATCGGGTTCAACTCCTCCTGAATGCTTGGCCTCAACCCATTAAGGTAACAGGAAAATTTCTCCTTGTCAGCTTCCGCATGGCCTGTTCTGATGAGGATTCGGTAGAACTCCTTCGTATACTCTTGGACAGATTTTCCTGCTTGCTTCAAACTTTGCCTTTTCTTCAGTAGGTCAAGCTCATAATCAACAAGAATGAACTGTTGCTTCAAATTATCCACCATCTGATCCCATCTTATTATTTTATCCTTTCCTCTTTGATTTCGCTCCAATTGGATCTCCTGCCACCAGATCTTCGCATGACCCTTCAGTCTGGCCTTCACAAACTTGACCTGATCAGGATCCTTAATATCTTCATACTCAAAATATTCTTCACATTCATTGATCCAGTCAATCAACTCCTCTCGGTTGAGATTCCCTGAAAATGTAGGAATCTCAATCTTAGGTCTTTCCCAATCTTGGAAATGGCTCAGAAAAGCCTTTCTTCTTCTGGATTCAAAACTTCAACTTCTTCTTGATCATCATTTCCTTCTTCAGCTTCATCCTCACTTTCATTTCTAACATTAAGATTCATTCCTCTGCTAATCTTTTCTTGCAATGCTCGCACTTGTCTATGGAGCTCTCTAACCTCAGGTGTCACAACACTAGCTCTTCCACCACGTTCCCTTCGTGGAGGCATTTCCACGATGCGCATTGAAACCCTAACCATGGTCCTAGTGCAAACTGCCTCACAGTCGGCAATCTGTTTACACACTTAGGAACTCCTACTCTGATACCACTTGATGAAGGGTGCTCCCCTTAATGCCACAAACACATAACAGAAACAGAGAAGCAACAACAATTTGTAAGAACAGAAAATGGGCTTCTTATTATCTCCACAAATGTGGAATTACAAACTTTTAGAATTACAATATGCAAAGCCACATGGGCATTCCCCTTACAATATTCTGTAGGACAAAGCATTGAATTATTACCCAGATCTACCCAAAACTGCCCTAGACAACACTACGGGCCTTCTTTATATAGGCAATTTCCACCGCCCGAGAAGGTTCCAGAAATCTAGCCATTAAGGCCGACTACCCTTAGCATTTAATTATTTTTTACTTTTATTACAAAATGGTCATATTTAAATATTTACAAAACATGAGATTAGGTAGCCCAATTCCGGAAGCCATAACTTTTGAACCGTAGCTCTGTTTGGCTATTATAACCACTTTTCGAAAAGGGGAGATCGCAATCTACAGTGCCTGACTTGCGAAGCGCCATTCAGCCGGGGGTTTGACCTCAATCTGGAGCCTCTAAGGTCTTAAACATTGAGCTCAAAGATTTTGCACCCTAAAATTTCAACAATAAATCCTTAATAACTTCGCCAATACAGATGATCTGGCAATGAAATTCAACTGGCATTCTTATATGACTAAGATGAACCTTCACCTGGAAAATTAGAACATTCTGAGTTCAAACGACCAACTTACTAAAAATAGTAAGTTTCCAAAATAGTGGCTTTGTACAAAATAGCCCTTATTGAATAGAAAAACACATATTTTTGGGTGATGCAAGATTTCCCTTACACCCAAGATGCTCCTGCATCAGTCATGCTTTTAGTATTTCCTTGTGTTCAACATGCATGATTTTTGTTTTGAATACTTTGATGAGCCTTTTGTTGCTAAAGAGGATAGATCCCCTAATGAGGTACATAGTAGTGAGAATGAAAATGGTTCGAATGAGATCCCCATGGATCCTATTCCTATTTCATCCTCCTCTGCAACTTCTGCAATTGATCTTTACCATAGAGTATATGCATGGTTACCTTCATATTCCTTTATTTGTAACATTGAGACACCTAAAGTGATATTTCCTAAACCTTTGATCATAGTGAAAGGGTGTCCTCGAATGATTATTAAGGGTAAACCTAGAGATCCTTTGGATTCCTTTGATAACACAGATTCTATTTCACATGTTTAGCGTACTCGAAACAATCCTCAACCTACTGTCCCAGCAACTTTACCTCCTCAACCCATGCTTCCTCAACCACCTAGGCTACCTTCTTCCTTTAAGGAATATGACTTAGTGGAACAGTTACGTGCTACTCTGGCTAAGATATCTTAATGGGAATTACTTCAAACCTCTCCTACATATCATGAGGTGTTGCAAAAAGCTTTATCTACTCTCCCGGCTCTGCCTCCTAATCAAGAGAACATTAATTCATTTTTGGAATGCATACATACTATGCCTTTTTTACCTCCTATTGTGTTTTCCAGCGATGATTTACCTACTATTGAGATGCGGAATCAATATGATGCTCTTATGGTTGTTGTCTCTATTAACCAGAACATCATTCGTAGAACATTGATTGATAATGGACATGGGATTAATGTTTGTAGCATGGATATTCTTAAGGAAATTAAGGCTGATCTTACAACTATTCAACCAGATAATATCCCTATCTATGGATTTGACAATATTGCAAAGAAAACTTTGGGTATTATTACATTACCTATTAAAGTTGGTCTTGTGCTTCTTTACACTCCTATCCATGTTATGCTTGGACCATTCAACTATAACCTTCTATTAGGAAGACCTTGGTTACATACTATGCATGTGGTTCCTTCTACTCTTCATCACAAGGTTAGGTTCATTTATAATAATCTAATGTATACACTACATGCGGATGATGCGCCAAATCCTTTCCTGAATGCAGAATATGCTAAAGTTCCCGAGTCTACTCAACAAATAAAACAACCCAAACAACCTCCTAAGGTTAAACACGATGAGATTCCATCTTCTTCCCTGACCGAAGATGATTGGGGAACATTGGATTTTAATTCTACTTTTATAGGAGAATATAAGGTATCAGATTTAGAATAATGAGAGAACAAACTGAGTTTGAGAAGCAAGTCTTTATTCCTTCTCTGCTTTCTGAGGAGTTAAAAATTAACTTTGTTGATGCTTCTCATGATGAAACAATTGAGAAAATAAAACCAGATTGCTATGACATTGTAACATATGTCGCTCCTTTAACTCAATCCAATATGGCCGACAGGTATGGTTCTGGTTATCACTTACTCAAGAAATCAGGATTTAATGGGAAAGGTTGTGGTAAGTATGAACAAGGTATACAAGTACCCCTAGATAATGATGGTTGCGATTATACTTATGGGTTAGGATTCAATCCTTATAGGCAACCATCATCTTTTCCTCTCAATGTTAATCATATTTGTGGTGGACATTTGAAATTGATTAATTCACTTCTCCTAGACATAGACCAAAAATTTAGGTTGGATATATTTCCTGAAGATGAAACCCTCGCTGATTTTTTAGGGGCTTATCAAGATCTACCTACATTTCATCATAAAAGAAGAAAACGGTATTGCTTGAACAATGAAGCCTATTTTAGAGAACATGACAAAATAGATATTTCCCCTCTACCAATAGATTCTCCTAGACAAAGTAATTTATTAATAACTGAGACCATTGACATTCAAATGGATGAGAATGATGTTGAAAGAACAATCAAAATTGGAAAGTGTTTGAATCAAGATGAACATGATCAAATGGTTTCTCTCTTTCTTGAATATAAGGATATCTTTGCTTGGACATATTTAGACATGCCTGGTATAGACCCCAAGATTGTCACTCATAATATTGTCCTTAAACCCAATGCTAAACTTGTGAAACAAAAGATTTGTAAGATGAGTCCTGGCATCACTTTACTGGTAAAAGATGAAATTGAAAAATTACTAGGTGCCGGATTCATCCTCTCTATTGATTATTCTGACTAGATTTCCAATATTGTGGCTATTTCTAAGGGAGAAAATAAAATAAGAATGTGCATTGATTTTTGAGACTTAAATCAAGCATCCTTAAAAGATGACTTCCCGCTACCTAATATTGACATGATTGTGGATTCCACAGTAGGTCATGCGCTATTATCTTTCATGGATGGATTTTTAGGTTATAATCAAATCTTTATTCCTGTTGAAGGTCAACTTAAGACCACATTTATTACACCTTGGGGAACATTCTATTGGGTCATGATGCCTTTTGGGTTAAGAAATGCGGGAGCTACTTATCAACGTGCCATGACTTTGATTTTTCATGATTACATACATAAGATTTTGGAAGATTATGTGGATGATATCTTGGCCAAATCTATACAAAGAAAAGACCATGTGTTCATTCTAAGATAAATCTTTGAAAGAATTAGGAGTTACAACATGAGATTAAATCCTAAGAAATGTGCTTTTGGAGTTGATTCTGGAAAATTACTAGGATTCATTATCTCTAAGTGGGGCATAGAAGTTGATACTGAAAAGATTGATGCTATTGTTAACATGCCTCCTAAGAATATTTCTCAATTGCATAGTTTACAAGGTAAAATACAATCTATTCGGCGCTTTGTTTCTAACCTAGCCAATAGGACTATTCATTTTACTTCTTTACTTCGAAAGGACACTACCTTTTCTTGGAATCAGGAATGCAAAAGATCCTTTGAGAAATTTAAATAATATCTTGCTAATCCTCCCATCCTACAACCTA
The DNA here is from genome assembly GCA_018584345.1 of Thuja plicata. Lineage (NCBI taxonomy): Eukaryota > Viridiplantae > Streptophyta > Pinopsida > Cupressales > Cupressaceae > Thuja > Thuja plicata. The sequence goes on from MU227052.1 coordinate 695,638, forward strand.
CTCAATTCAATAAACCCTTTTATTTATATACTTCTACCACTTCCAATGCCGTGAGTGCATTGTTAGCTCAACATGATAGTGACAGAAATGAAAGACCAGTATACTATATTAGTCGAACCCTATTGGATTATGAAACATGATATACTCAACTAGAATGACAATTTTTGGCTTTAGTTGATGCTTGTCAAAAACTCTGGCATTGCTTGCTCAATGTTGAAGTCAATGTGATTGTTAAATTCGATCCTTTAAAACACCTTTTCTCAAAAACTGATCTCTACAGATGATTAGCAAAATGGGTAATGTTGCTCATGGAATTTGATCTCAATTTTATCCTTCAAAAGTCAATTAAAGGACAAGCTTTAACTGATTATTTAGCTAAAGCTCCTTGTCCTCATTCTAATATAACTGTTACCTCAGTAGAATTCCCCAATGAGAATATATTTGCAATCAAACAAGATGCTCCTTGGGAATTATATTTTGATGGCTCTAGGTGCAAGATAGGTTCTGGGGTGGGCATCATCTTGATCCCTCCTACAAAGAAACCGATCCCTTTGTCATATAAATTAACTTTTCCTTGTACCAACAACATTGCAGAGTATGAAGCTTTTATAGCTGGTCTACGAGAAGCTTCATCCCTTCACATTCAAAACATAGAAATTTATGGGGATTCACAATTAATTGTAGAACAAATTAAAGGAGGTTATCAAACTAAGAATGATAAGATGGCACAATATCGAGAACTGGCTTTGGATCTTCTTTCACAATTCTCTTCTTACACAATTCAAACTTTACCTAGGAAAGATAATCGACATGAAGACGCCATGGCAAGCACCGCTTCTTTGGTTTGTTTTGAAAATAATGATGAAGATTTTCAATTTACTATACACACTCTTAAATTCCCTGCAATTTCTAATAAGTTTGTTGTTAATTGTTGTAGTTTGCATTTAGATGAATGGTATTCGAATATCTTTCATTTTCTGAAAGATAATACTTTTCCAGAATTAGCAACAAGGAACACGCGTAATCGTATTAGAAAACTTGCAGCCTGCTATATCATTTTAGGGGAAACACTCTACAAACATTCTTACAACGGTTTACTATTAAGATGTCTTAACAAAACCAAAGTACCTATAGCTTTAGCAGAAGCTCACTCTGGTTCTTGTGGGGGACATTTTGGTGTGAAATCTTTAGTTAATAAACTCCTATGAATGGGATATTACTGGAAAACAATGGAGCAATATTCCTTTATATTTGTCAAAAAGTGTCCTTAGTGTCAACAACATGGTAATTTAATTCATGCTCCTGCTCGTGGGCTTTGTAATCAGGTTGCTTCGTGGCCTTTTAGCATTTGAGGTTTTGACCTTATTGGAAAAATATCCCCAGCTTCTTCTCAAGGACATATGTACATTCTCATGGCTACAGATTACTTTACTAAATGGATAGAAGTTATTCCTCTTCGTTCTACTACTGCTGATGTTATTTGTGATTTCATCCTTAACCATATTATCGCACGATTTGGTATTCCTTCAACGATAGTTTCGGATAATGGTACATCTTTTAAGAACAAAGAAGTCACAAAATTCATGGAGAAATATCGTATACAACATAGATTTTCTACTCCTTATTACCCTCAATCTAATGGTCAAGTTGAAGCATCGAATAAGGTTATCAAACAAATATTAAAGAAAATAGTTAACAAACATGTGAAAGATTGGCATACACAACTTACTTATGCCTTGTGGGCCTATCGGACTAGCATTCATACAGCCACTGGCACTTCACCTTATAATCTTGTTTATGGTATTGATTCCATCATGCCTTTGGAATTAGAAATACCTTCATTGTGTGTTTCATTTCATGGGATTATTGACAAAGATACTTTCTGGGAACAACGATTACAAGAATTAGAAATGTTAGATGAACAATGAATAAATACTTTGGAACACATTAAGGCCTATCATAAATCACTCCAAAAACAATATAATCACAAGGTGATTGAACGGTCATTTTTGATACGTGATTTAGTCTTAAATGAGAACCAAAGAAATGTGAATGCTTTACCAGGAGAAAAAGGAAAATTTAGTCCAAATTTGCTTGGACCATTTGTCGTAATTGAGGATTTTACTTCAGGTGCTTATAAAATCGCTGATATGAATGGTGTTCCTCTTAAGGAACCTATTAATATTATGCATCTGAAACATTATTATCCCTAATTCATCATTTATTAATGTATGTATGTGTTCCTTATAGAATAATTATTTTATAAGTTATATAAATTAGAATGCATTCATACATATTTTTCCTTTCCTCTTTTTTTTTTTTAATTAAGTTTTGTGCATTGATGAAAGTAAAAGTAATCAATCATAGAACTAATTGCTCCAAAAACAAAGTTTTCTTCATAAATAAACTTTTTTCGAGTTTGGTACATCTATGGCACAAAGGCCATATCTATCAATCTCTATCCCTATGATCTGAAGGTCAGTGGCTCCCAGCTCTCTCAGATCTATGATGTGAGGTTGAGGATCTCAAAATGGTAGACCATGTGCGGCTCCTCAATATACTCATCTCATCGATCTGCTCCTAGGCTCTCTCTAGGTCAGTCATCAATTTCTCTTCTCTTTCCTTACATAACCTCAACTCTCGCTGAATACATAGGAAGATATCTGCATGTCTTCTAGGATCCCTTTGTCCTATAAGGTACTCTCTCTTGCTAGTTGGTAGTAGATAGGATATACATGTATCCTTTAGAACTTCAGATACAAAACTCCTCCACTCTGCTACGCTCCCTGCAAAATTCAAATATAAAACTTCTTTAATTTCTTCTTCTAAAAGAAAAAATATTTATTTAAAGCACTCTAATAAGCTATATCATACCTGGATCTCCCACCTCGGCATCACTAAAGGATCTGGATGTTGGGGACATGGAATAACTGCTCTCTCCTCATTCCCTCTATCTAGGCCTCAGTGGTGGTGTCTCTATGTGTGCTCGAGGAGGTTGGTATGATCTCAAAGGAGTAACATATAGTGCCTGAACACCGGTCCCTGTACCGTGACCTGGGGGCATCTCCTCTACTCGCTCCTTTTCTCTCTCCTCTACTCTCTCCTCTACTCTCTCCTCCTCCATAGGATCTCCCTCGGGGGGCGGCTCCTCCTCATCTCTTTGCTCCTCCTCCTCTCCTACTGGTATGTCATATCCATGGTGGTACCTCTCTGGACCTAGATCACCTATGGGGTAGTCATCAGGAAAGATACGATGGGTCCCTTGTAAACTCCAGTATCTGATATACTCTCTGCTAACACTGACATAGGATAGCTCGGGGGCTACCTCTATATCCTTGGTCTCATCTATATCACTATCAACAATATCAGCCACTATCGGTCGACGTATGGCACCGGGTCTCTGATAGTATCTCACCGAATATACATACCGGGGTACTGCCTGAGGGACTCCCTATATCAAACCAAACTGCCTCATCACCCTATCATAATAGTAAGGCATCATGACATGTTGGGTAGGACCTTCTAGCAGCTTGCGCTATTGAGAGTGTCTCAACTGCTGTCGGGTATCAACTGTTGTCAGGTACCCGACCACTCTACCATATAACAATACGGTCTCCAAATCACATCTATCCCTGGTATACGGTCAAAGCTTACCCTCCAAAAGAGGATATCTCCATGCTACTAGACATCAGCTAGCAGATATGCATAGGCTCTTGGTGCACTCGCATCTATCATCACAGGAGTACCCTATGGTCGTGTACATGCGTAATGCTCAAATATCCAAATTTGTAACAAGGTGCACACTGTAAGACTCTCCCACCTGTATCTCACCAACTGACTTAGCTCATGATAAAGATGAGCCAACATGCTATGGCACCATGAGATGATGACTCTGTCACTCTCCATCCTGTGTACAAGATGAGTAAATGGTGCTAGAAATATTGTACCCTTTGTTTTGGGAACTACAACCAAGGTAAGAATACAAAGCATCACTCTCTAGACCAGAGGTGTCAGACCCGCTAGAATGGCTGCTAGAGAAATTTGATCTGATTGAGTTTGTAACTATGGCACTTGTCCCAAACAATACTCCATATCTACAAAAATCTCAAGAGCACCTCATGGTACTCTCAGTCTGACAGGCTCACCTCAGATCGGAAGTCATAGGATCCTATACACATCCTCCAGTGTGACTGTGATCTCTCCTGATGGAAGATGGAAGGAACATGTATCCTCATCCCATCTCTCTATCATGGCCGATATCATAGATTGATGGAAACTCAGTTGTGGTAGTTCTTCTACTTAGTAAAACCCCACATCTCTCAACAACTTTATCTCCTCTGGCTATAGCTCAAAAACACTCCCTCTGACAGATAAGAGTAACCCTCCAAAGGGATGATCTCGAAGATGGACTGGATCTTGCAAGCACAAACATGAAGCATATCAGTCCTTCTAAATCAAGAAACTTCAAAACCCACCTGACCTCGACATGGTCGACCTTAATAGGACAGGGTCAACCTTTAGGGGTCAGGGTCGACCTTTAGGGGTCAAGGTCGACCTTAATGGGTCAGGGTCAACCTACTCCCCAACAAGGACAGAACCTTCCCAGACAGGGTTGACCTTAAAGGGTCAGGGTCAACCTTCTTGGGTTAGGGTCAACCTTCCATGTAAAAACATCAAAATTTCAATCACAAATACTAAAAATAGGAACTTACCTCAGGCAATGGTTATCTGCCAGCTAGGAACTCTCTCAGGACCTCCATGCGGCTCACTCAAAACTCCTCTCTCTTTGGCATCCTATCTCCTTGCTCCAACTCTGAAAATGGTAAGAATGAGGGGGTAAGTATCTCTTTCTCCTATTTATAAGCAGTAAATTATGGTTTTTCTAGGGTTTCATTTCATGTTATGAAGGTTAAATTCGAATTTTCCCTTTATATGCATTTAGATAGACATCTACTCTTTTCATCATAACTTGAGTTTGGTAACTCCATTTTCAGTGCTGTCAGAAGTGTTGGAATCATGATTCAGATACCTAACCTCTTGAATTAGTTTAGGAAGGTTTAGGAAATTAAAACTGGTTTAAGAAAGGACTCTTCAACAAATTGCATATTCAGTATATAGAACTCACCTTATCACCTTGTTTCACCTTCCTTGAATTAGTAAGCCAAATTAGGGGGGCATAAGGGGATCTATATACTTATCAAAGATCATAATAGTAAGACTTATGTGTTATTTGGATTTTCATTAACCTCATGTGTTACAGGTTGAGGATACTAATGGTTTTTTGCAAAATCTTTGCATTGAGGACTTGGCTATATCCTTTTTATACTTTATGATATTCTCTTAATTTAGCTTTCATATTTGTGTAGTATCATAGCTAAGCTAAAGTGGGGGCTAAATGTATCATCTTAAAATGGAAGCACTTCCATTTGGATGATTTTAGCACCCTCATTTAGTTTATTTTCATGTTAAAATTGCATATATGTTTGATTAGGTGAAATTAGGGATAGGATCTTGTGGATCCTCCTAGATTTCCCTCTCCATGGCTCCTTTCTCTAGGTAGGAGCTATGTATTGGTCCTCCTGGGCCTCATCCTACTCTCTCTCTAGGCCTCTAGGTCTTCTTAACATTTTGGCTCATTCTCCCACTTTTCTAGGTCCCTGACTAACCTGGGAACCTCTCTGCAACATTCTGGAGACCTGCCTGAAACCTTAGGACAGGGTTGAGGTCGACCCTAACCTAGGTCAGGGATGAGGTTGAACCTAACCTAGGTTGGTACCAAGGTCAACCCTGTCCTAGGATAGGGATGAGGTCAACCCTTTTCTCTATCAGGTGTGGGTCCCCACTGTCACATCCAGAGCTTATCAGGGTCCGAAACTTAAAATAGGTCCTCGGTTCGGATGCGGAAGTGATTTCTCCGATATTTGAATTATTATGTTCCCTCCTTGGTTGGTGATTGTAATTGGACCATGATTCAAGATGAAATTTGAATTTGAGTCCCTTGCATTGCCCTAGGAGATCTATATTGAGATTTCTATATAAACACTCTCTTTTGCCTTCATTTGAGGATGACATGAGATGAAACAAATTCAGGAGATGACATGATTAAATGATGGTGCAAACAAGAAAGAGGAGGATATAGAAGGACAAGATTAGAAGTCATGTCATTATCTTCAATCAAGCACTTTTTAAGGACAAGCTATTGTGGATCTTCTTTGAAGCAAGAAGCCATTCTCTTTAGATCTACCATTTTCAAAATTCAAGCATTCAAAGGACATTATCACGGGGTAGCAAGTACAAATTGTGAGTTGATAAGAATAATTTTGCCTTGGGGGCTTGGTATTCTTTCTTTAAAATATTCAAATCTATGCATTGCTTTCTCATTTCCATGTTATGTTAGGATTGTTAATCTAGAGGATTAGATCTTAATATTGCATGTCTAAACACTCTTTCCAAAAGAGCAATACACACACACTATACATTCTATATTTGGCTATTCGTGGAGGTGGAAACCACCAAAACGGGGGTTTTACTAAGGAAAAACCCTATATAGCCACCCCAAAACCCCTCTTTTAGATATTTGCAGGTGTAGGACAGCAGATTCGAGACCAAATCTGGATACCCTTTTCAGTCTTCTTTCGGACAGTGCAAACAGGGACACATTTGGATCTATGCAGGACAGGGTTGGAAAAAGTGGTATAGGGTCAACCTTTGTGGTATAGGATCTATAGGTTCAGGATTGTAGATCTGAGACCAGATTTGGATACCCTTTTCAGTCTTATTTCGGACAGTGCGAACTGGAACACTTTCGGATCTATGCAGGATAGGGTTGACATTTATGGTACTGGGTCGACCTTTTTCATAAGATGACATCGGAACAAAAATATATTTCTGGGTTTTGTTCATCTCTGTGTTTTGGTTTGGTATCAACTATCAGTATTTCTATAAATAGTCTACAAAACTCAGAAAATGAGTTTTTCCAGATCTGCTATGTTATGAGGTAGTCATTTTATCCCCCTATTCTTTATACGTTCTTTTCCATCCTTTTGATCAATATAATTAAATGTAAGAAACTGAAATTTGGAATTAGGATCTCTTTCTCATTATGTAAATCCTACTTAGGAGATCCCTTACAAAAAGCCCCCAAATTTTAGACATTACAATTATAAAAATATTTACATTGATACCTGTACTGATCTCCTTATCCTGTATCCTTGTCATTCCTGTCAGATTCCCCCTTTTTTTTGTCACTGATTCCAGGTGGGTTCAAGTTATACTTGTCCAAAAAAATTTTATGAAGTTGTAAGGTGGATGCAAATGTAGTGTCCCAACTATCCTTAACAAACTTTATAACCTCTATTTTGACTTCTAGCTTGGCAGCTAGACTTACTAAACTTTCTGTAATGGAGAGATGAGAATCTCTCTTAACCAATTCATTTGTAGATGAAAGTTCTTTCTGAATGACCTCCAGATGAGGTAACAAGCTTGTCTGGATAGTAGTCAATTTGGTACAAATCCAACCATCTTCAGCCATGAGCTCGGCTATCCTCCTTTGTGCATAAGTCAATCTATTAAAATGTAATGAGCTAGTGCTAGCATCCATACTCAGTGAAATTTGAGTTGACTTTAAGTCTAATTGCAATTTCTCTAAGGCCTATAGATTATCCTTTGTGAAGAATTCAACATCACATAACTTCTTATACAAAGAATAAACATTAGTTGCATCTTCCTCCAAAATTTCTATAAGAGAAGAAAGTTCAACCTGCTTTACCGCAATCTCTCCTAAGATTTTTGCTAGTACTTTGTTCTTGAATTTCCTCTTTGACCATTGCAATAGCTTTTCATTGGCTTCAATGTTGTCATCATTTACCTTTTGCACAATATGAACTAACTATTCAAGAATAGGAGGTTGAGGATTTTCATCTTCCATGTCAAAAGCTTACACAAATATGTCCTTGATGTCATGTAACACTTGCTTTTTCTTATGCTCTCTTTTCATTTCCTCCTATCTTTTCTTCCTCTTGAGTAGTTATTGAAGAGTCTCAATCTATTCATAAGACAAAATATTGGGATCAACCAAGTTGTAATTTACATCTAAGATTGATGAGACCAATTTCTTTGTATTGAGGGTTTTTTGTATTGGGAGGCTACTCCTTTAAGAGTGACATTAGATTGATTCCCTCTTATAGCATTGGTAGATTCAGACTCTTTCTTGTCTTTGATGATGATTACATTGACTGATGGATTGCATGGTTCTAGCATGTGGATCACATTGTCATTATTAGCATATGTGTAATTTACCTTGGATCCTTGATTATTTGATTATTCCCCATGTTCATAAGAGGTTAGAGTTTGTTTGAAGGCCTTGTGATCATGATTTGAATGATGTCCATCATCTGTGATGCTTTCATTATCAATCAAGTCTTGTATGACATGTTTTAATTTCATGCATTTGTTAGTCAAATGTCCCTTATTTTTATGGTATTCACAAAAGTGATTATCATTCCACCACTTTGGTTTGACTTCTAGTTCCCAAGGCTTTGAGTCTAGTAACGTGATGATTTTATTAGCCAAAAAAGTCTTTAGTGTAGCTTCGAGGGGTTCTTTTAGAGGGGTAAAGTGCTTGGGCTTGGGTATCCATGGGTCTTTGTTTTTCTGTGCATATTGATTATTCTTTAACGTTGATGAAACATTTGAGTTGTTCTTAGAAACCTAGATGCTACTAGATAGATTGAATATTGGTTCCTTGGGCTTGAATTCGGACGAATCAACCACTCTGTCATTGACCGCATTCTTGTTCTTGTTCCAGTTTTTTCTCTTGTCTTTACCATTGTTGTTATTAGGATTATTTTGGGATTTATTGTCTTTGTATAAGGTGAGCTCACCTTTCTTCACAAGAATCACTTCAATTAGGATAGCACTTTCCACCAATTCACTAAAGGTAGTATGCTTTTTCATTTGGAGCAGATAGTTCATTTTGGGTACCAAGTTGTTAATCAAGATGTCAATTTTCTCCGTTTCTGGGATTTGTCTAGGATACCTTGTGAACATTTTTCTCCATATTTGAAGGAATTTAATAAAAGGTTCACCATTTTTTTTTTTTGTGTTAAGTAGATTCAACATGATGACCGTCCCTAAGATGTTGTAGGAATAATTCTAGATGAACTTTTATACAAGCTCATCAAATGTTTGAATTCCCAGTGAGAGTTTGGTGAACCATTCCAAGGCTTGGTCACTGAAGCTCTGAGGGAATAGTCTCATTAGGTATGTCTTTTCATGCATAAATTCCATGCTAAGAGCACAAAATTCTCTCACATGGTCTTGAAGGTCACCATCTCCATTGCACTTTTTGTATTTTGGAATCTCAACTTTGGGAGGAAATGGTGGCATGTATAGGTTATTATCAAAGGGAAAGGGACATATAGATTCCAGTGAGTATTTGTTAGAGGATTATTCTTTCATTTTCTTCTAATCTCTAACTTCACACCTCATTTCTTGCAACTGTTGATTGAGAATAGTGATAGGAGATTCTTTCATGTGCTGTATAAATCCCTCAATATTGAAGTCGGGAGGAAGTTTAACCCCTAAGGATGCTAGTTGCATGAATAAATTATCCTTATATAGTTGCATGAGGGTTTTCATCATATTTTAAAAATGGTTTTCCTATTGACACCTTCTTATTTCCTCTTCATTAGGCTCATCAATCAATGAGGAAATGTTACTGTGTTGGCTTTGTCGACCTTGACTAGATCCCCAATCGTATGCTGACATGTTTGGTGTGTCTTGATGTTCTGTGTGAAATGAGTGATGTTGAGGACTTGAAGTTTGAAACATGTGTATTTATAGATTTATAGATGGTGTGTCTTGATTTGGAATCCTTTGAGCAGATTTTGGTTTTTGATAGGACGAGGGTCTAGGAGTAGAATCGTTGATAGCTTTTCCTTTTGAATTGAGATCAAATTTTTTTGTTGGCTTCTAGTCTATACTAGAATGAAAGACAATTGAAGTTGAGAATTTGAGATGGTTGGACTAATGGTTCAATTTCAAATATTTCCAAATGATCACTTGTTTGAGAGATTGGTAAGAGATATGTTGATGAAAGATTGTTGAGCTTGGTACAAGGTATCGAGATTTGAGACTTGAATGTCTGTTGAACGAAACTTTTAACCAAGATGATTGAGATTGAATTTGAATGAGATAGATCATGACAAGTAATATTATTTGATAATCTAGAACAAAATATGTGGATAGGTCTAGTCATTATGTCAAGAACTGACAATTGCTACGATGAGGTGTAATAACTGATTCAGGCCACACATATGAGAAATAAGATGAACATAAGGACATCAAGGATCAAATCAAATGTTGGATTCCAATTCAAAATCATACAAAAATTCCTATTTTTCCATACGACAGTTCCCACCTTACCATACAAGTTGATGCTTTCAAGGTGTTTTGTTGTATGACAATTCTAATGGGTCAAAATGACAGTGTAGTGCAGGGAAAAATTTTCACTTGACTTGGATAAATTTTGGAGCTAATTTGTGCAATTTTGAGGTGATAATGTTAATGTATGAAAGTTTTTGATGCTATTTTGGTGACAGTTTTAGGTGATACAAGAACATCAAACACAAAGGAGTGAAAATCAAGAACACTTTCTAACCCTAGATTCAACTGGCTTAGTGAGAAAATCTTCACTTGTTAACATAGGTACACACTCAATAGATAATCAGAATACAACCACCACCATCCATGCAATGGGTATAGTGATGTCGTATTATCTAATTCCAAATGCTAATGGGGGCACGATATGATGAGTGTCTTGGGGGAGTTACCATCTCCCTTGCACTTAGATTATCCCACTTTCAGAGGTGAACTGGGAGGCTACTACTCTATGGAGTCTAGTAAGGATCTTTGTTTGGATACATCCTTTGTGTCCACGCAATCCTAATTCAGGCGTATAATCCCCAAAAATAACCTTGGTATGAGTAGTCACATGAACGTGATTGAGACTTCTAGGGCCCTATTATATGCTAGGTGAAAGCTGAGTATAAGCTCAAATGGTATCTAACTTCTGAGGCTTTGGCCCCAAGAATAAAAATTAATTAACGTGAGTTGGAGTGCTGTATCTTACATCTTTTTCTCACATGGGTCATTCCCAGGAGCCTTTTATGCAAACCAACTGTTGATATTGTGGTGAATGATCATGTAGTGGGTGTTGATTTTGTGCTTTTTCAGGAAAAACATTTGCTTTTTCAAGAAAAAGAAGACCAACATTGTAAAACCCTAAAATGGTCAATTTTAGAGGTTTCCCTAAAATGTATGTTATAAGCGGCTAATATGGATAATGCATTGTAATGTTGGTGTACTATTTTTTTGGATAATAAGAAATTTTGGATGGCTGTGTAGGTGGACGTAGCCTAGGTTTTGGGTGAACCATGTTAAATCTGTGTGTTATCTATGTTCAGTTTCATTCTTCTTTTGTTTTTGTGTATAACTGTTTATTCTTGTATTCTTCTAGATCTGTCAAACCCTAACACTTACATGCCTATCTAAAATGTATGAATGAAAGAAAATGGATAGCAAAGAGAAGGTCTGGATTTCTGATTCTTCCTCAAAGAGGAGAAGAGAATAATCTCCTATTTGCCTTTGTTTTTCCCAAACACATCAAATGCTCTAAAGTTAGCCCAATATATTACTTGTTTAAGACAAGGCAAACATGATTAGATTTTTGATCTTCCCTAAAAGGAAAGATAGCATAATCCCTTAATTTTTATCTTGGCTCACACATGAAACCCCATAATTACAATAGATGCCTAAACAACCATTCAAAAATAAATATCGTTTGGTTGATGGGGACTTAGGAAACCTACAAAAACCACAATCTTAGTAGTCTTATTCAATTTCTTTCTTCTTCAAAAATTCCTACAAGCACAAAAAGGTTAGTGGTTTGGAATAAAGAGGGTTTTCGAGTGTCACTTTGTCAAGCAAATCTTTTATTAAGCATCCTACAAAACCATGTTAGGATACAAACACAAACAGATTAGGGTTTAGAAGCCAAAAATAAATTCAAATAAACCCCTAAAAATGCTCTTTATTTTTAAAATGACAAAATATAGAGGACAAGTTAGTATCAAAACTCGTACGAATATGTAGTAGCAACCATACGTGAAACTAGAGAAAGATTATCCCTTGTACAACAATCCCTGCAGGTTAGTATGACAAAATAAATTAAATGTAGACTCGTATGATAGTATATATATGCCCTAAAATGACAAAATAATGGTAATTTTTTTTTTGTATGAGTAGGTAAGACAGACCATACAACAATCAGTGGAGTTTTAGAAAAATGTCAAAATATCATGAATTGGGGCTTAAAACTTGTTTGATCCCCACGGTGGGCACCAAAAATGTGTGGTGTAAATGTGGTATTCAACCTGCAAACAACCAAACACTCAATAAACCATTATCTTAAAGGTTAGCGATCATCAAATTGAACTCTATCATTATCCAACAACCCCCAATATTGGCTTATTGCTTCTTGATGAAGCGAGTTTGATTCTCAATAGATTCTCACCAATTTGGCATTAGAATAAATGACTAGACAACTCCAAAATGGAAGACTCAAAAGGTGGGCATGATGCATGAAATTTCACACTTTTCCCTCAAGATCATGAAAATGATATGCTAAATGCAACTAAGCTAAATGCATCAGATAACATGAGTTTAATCTAACAAATATGCAACAACATGCTAAGAAATCGAGGCTAAGATTCAACCATCTAAGAGAAAAATGAAAATACTAATCTATCATGAAAATGCACTTCTAAAACATGAGTAAAAGCTAGAATCAAAATGAAATTATGATGTTACTCCTACAATTTGCCTCTCTTTAAACAAGGAGAGGTATCCCTTTTATAGAAACTTCCTCGAAATGGTTTAGCCATGAAGGGTAGTTGAGATGCACTCTCCTAATGAAATATAACTGATTGAATGTTTGAAGATGATAAGTTGATGATCATTGAGCTGTAGAAAGTAAATGCAAGACATTAAAATAGTTAATTTATTGTATTGTCATTAATGTCAACTTGATATAACCTAATTGGTAATATACATATTGTCATAGACTTCAAGAAACCAAAAAGATAAAGTTTATGTTATCGAAAAACAAAAAATTCAAGTCTACATCAAGTGATAGTAAACACCGACAGACAGTGCACCCCGACGGATAAAGAACCCCGAGCAGTCATAGTGTATATCGAGCACCACAACCCCGAGCATAACTAAAGTGAATCCTGAGCAGTTCACAGTGTTGACCAATGGACAGACAACACCGATGGACAATATTGATGCCTGAGGACAACTAGAGTTAATGACCAAGAAAACTAAGAGTTGATCACCAATCATAACTGGAGTTAGGAAATGACAAAACACTTAGCTGGAAGGAGCTAAAGATAGAGTTAACAAATTGATTGATTTGTTTTTATCGACCAGTTGAACTAAATATTTAAAGCTAGTTTTATTCACAGTTGTCAAGGATAAATATACGGGATAAAACTAAAGCAAAGATTTAAAGATTAAAGAAAATTTGTGATGACACTTGTGGATCAAGAAAGAATCTACATCAAGAACAAGAAAGACAAGGAGATGAAATGATGAAATCATGTCTATATAAAGAGACAAGTAATTCATTATGAAAAAGAGGAATGTTGAATATAATTCTGGTGAAGATTGGAGTCTTCATTCAGATCTGATCATACAGCCTAAAAAATAGAGCCATGAATTCTACAGACACCAAGCAATAGAGAAGCAATAGAATTCATCAAGAAAAAAGAAGGGGAGCAAAAGGAATTTAAGATAACATTGATCAAAAGAGGTATTATGAACTTACAATAGATCAAAAAATCTGCAAGTTAAAGTTGTATTAATGAGAAGATCATTTACTATTTCAATTTAATCGTTGATTCAGAAAATCTCTTAACCGAATGGGATTTAACTGTCCTTAATGCATTGAGATACTCAAGAGTATCAAAAGTTTTTTAACTTGTTGACAATATAGTGAATGCACAAGGTCAAAATACTAACCAATGGTTTGAAATCCTCTAACAAGGTCGCACTTAACAGTGTGTTTGTAACCTTTAATAGGGTTGGCTCTTCACCGAGATCACTTTAGAAGAGTGAAAAATTTGGGTTACCAGTCCCAAGTGGTTTTCCCTTAATAGGGTTTCCACGTTAAAAATCCATGTGTCAAATGTGTATATGGTTCATTTCTTTGATGTTTTTCTTTACACATTACTAAAATAGGATTGATCGGTAAACACTAACTTTAAATGTTACTATTCGGTAAAGCTTAAGAAAAAGGATAAACAGTGTATTCACTAATCAATAGATATCTGTTAAGATTACTTAAAGGAATACATCTTGTAGGACTAAGTGATAAGTGAAGGTATTATATTTTGGATAAATGTTTTGATGATTTTTTTGATTAATGTTTGGGGCCACTGATTCTCCCCCCCTCTCAATTACTCTAACAATTGGTATCAGAGCTTTGGTTCTTGGAAGAGAGTTTCAAGACTCAAGCTGAAGGTCACAAGATGAGTAAAAGGGATGTGCCTAAGTTGAACAAAGACAACTTTGCATCATGGAAAAGCATGATAAGACTCTGCCTATCAGGTATTGGAAATGATGTCACACAGTACTTGGATACTGAATTTGTTTTACCTACTGGACCTCTGAGGTTGATCAATTGAGAGAAAAATATGAACATAACTCTATGATGATATAACTTTCTTCTTCACTCTCTGATGCTAAATTTGAGGATGTCAAAAAATGCACCACTACAAAGTAAATGTGGGACAAAATAAAGCTAGTACATGGAGGGGATAAAAATGTGTTGAGGGATAAAGCTGAAAGCCTAAGAGGAAAGTTTGATGACCTTAGAATGAAAGAAGGAGAAAGAATAACTCAATACAATAGCAGAATCAAAGAGGTTGTTAATGCTATCCAAGGAGTAGGAGGTATACTTGAAGAATAAACAGTTGTAAGTAAAATTCTAAGAACCTTACTACATGTTTATGCTATTAGAGTATCTGCAATTCAAGAAATGAGAGCAGTATAAAATAACAATGTTACTCTTGATAGTTTGATTGGTAGAATTATTTCATTTGAGATGAATAACTATGACAACAGTGTCTTACCAACTATTGAGTTTGCATTCAAATCTTCTCTGAAAATAAGTAAATCAATTCATAAACACACTATGAGAAATGATAGTGAAGGTGATAGTGATGAACAATAACTTGATGAAATTGAAGCACTAATGGCTAGAAGATTGCAAAGAGGAAAAGGTATACTCAAAGGTAAATTACCATTGGTATGTTTTAATTGCAAATAAATTGGACACTTTTCTGGTAGATGCCCTAAGAAGAGAAAAGATGAATGAAACAATGACAAATCTTATGAAAAGAAGTAGGACAAAAGTGATGACCAAGATTAACGAAGCAACCGACAATCTAACAAAAGAGATAATCAAGACTACAAGGAAAAAGGCAAGAAGGCTTGTTACCTGGTTGAGAACAAAGCTGAGAATACTGACACCGAATCTGATGAAGATATTGAGATAGTATTTGTTGATTTGAAGGATGATTCCAACGAAGAAGAAAGGTATGCTGAAACTATACTCATATCTAAAGTTAGCAAGAATGATGTTTGGATTATAGATAGTGGCTATACTCACCACATGACTGGAGATAAGGAAAAGTTTGAAACTTTTGAATATTATAATGGTGGATCAATTAGGATGGGTAATGACTCACCTTGTCCAGTTGAAGGAAAGGAACAATCATGTTGAATAATATGATCAGATGTGAAAATGCATATTGGGTAAAAGGGCATAACTATAATCTATTGAGTGTTTCACAGCTGAATAACACAGGACACCGAGTTGCATTTGAGAACAAAAAGGCAAATATCTATAATGAAATAGGAAGGTTGATCGGTACTGGTTAACAAGAAAAATGTAACCTATTTTATCTTGATAATATTGAGACCACTTGTTTAGTTGCTATAAATAAAGACATTTGGTTGTGGCATAAAAGGTTATGTCATGTGAATTTTGACAACATGGTTAAGATAAGAAATAAAAGGAAAGTAAGAGGCTTAGCAAGCATATCAAAACCCGACCATGTCATGTGCAAGAATTGTCAAAAAAGAAAAATGACAAAGTCTAGTTTCAAGAGAAAAACCTACACATATAATGCTATTCTAGAGTTAGTCCATACTGACTTATGTGGACCAATGATAAAAAAGAGCTATTAAGGTGATAGATACTTCATTCTATTTGTTGATGATTATTCTAGAATGATGATTGTTATGTTCTTAAAAGAGAAATCAGAAGAATTTAAGATGTTCAAATGGTATAAAGCTATAGCTGAAAAACAAAGTGGAAAAGAACTAAAATATCTAAGATTAGATAGAGGAGGAGAATTTATTTCTGATGAATTCATTTACTTTTATAATGAGCATGGAATTCAAAGATAGGTTTATGCACCAAGAACACCACAACAAAATGGAATTGCTGAAAGAAGGAATAGATCAATTTTTTATTGTTCCAGAACACTAATGATTGAAAAAGTCATCATACAAACATTCTGAAGAGAAGCTGTAATTACTGTTGTCTATACATTAAACTGAGTTCAATTGAAGAAAGACACCAATAAGACACCTTATGAGCTATGGTATGGATACACACCAAATGTAAGTTACTTTAGAATTTTTGGAAGTCAATGTTATATATTGAAAGATGATAGAAATTGAAATATTGACTCCAAAATTAATGAAGGAATATTTCTAGGTTATTCTACCAAAAGAAAAGCTTATAAATGTCTTAACAAATCCTCTAACAAAATCATTGAAAGTGAAAATGTCAAAGTGGATAAATTTTCTGAGAAAAATGATGAGGAAAGAATAAAGGAACGAAAAATGATGAGGAAAGAAGAAAGGAACCAGAAGCCTAAAAAAAATTTGTCTACATTGAAGAACCTAACACTCTACCTGAGCAACAGTGTATCGCTACCGAGCGACAGAACAATGCACCCGAGCAACAGGCTGCACACACCAAAAATTAGGAAAATGCTCATAATGGTGAACTGAGTGATAATGAAGATCAAAATGAAGGTCAAAATGATGATCAGAATGAGGAAAAAATATCTGAGCCTATACTTGGCAAGTATGTCAGAAGACACCATCCGTAGGACCAAATCATAGGAGACAAAAGAGCTGGAATGAGAACAAGAAGTAAGTCACTTAACACTAGATGTTTGATTTGTGATTTTGAGCCTAAATTTGTTAATAATGCACTTGAGAATCAAGAATGGGTTAGTGCAATGAATGAGGAGATTGAACAAATTGAGAAGAATAAAACATGGACATTAGTACCTAGACCAAGTGACAAAAATGTCATTGGTACCAAATGGATATTCAAAAACAAGTTGAATGAGAATGGAGAAGTCACAGGAACAAAGAAAGATTAGTATGTAAAGGGTATGCACAAGAAGAAGGTATTGACTATGGAGAAACCTTTGCACCCATTTCTAGACTAGAAGGAGTAAGAATTCTACTTGTTTATGCTTCTTTCAAAGGATTCAAGGTATACTAAATGGATGTTAAATCTGCATTTCTAAATGGAATACTAGAAGAGGAGGTATACATTGAACAACCTGAAGGGTTTGTTGATCCTAATAAGAGAAACATGATTTTTAGACTACACAAAGCCTTGTATGGATTGAAACAAGCATTGAGAGCATGGTATGAAAGACTTCACTCTTATCTCATTAGTATTGTATTTATCAGAACAAGTGATAACAATAATCTATATTTGAAAGGAGAAATTGATGATAAAGTTTTCATTGCTGAGATATTTGTTGATGATATCATATTTGGAGGTAACGATATGTTATGCAAATAATTTTTTGATGAAATGAGAAAAGAATTTGAAATGTCAATGTTTGGAGAGATCAAATTTTTTCTTGGTCTACAGATTATACAAAAGGATGCAGGCATATCCATCATACAATTCAAATACATCAAAGAAGTGTTGAAGATATTCAAGATGGATGATTCCAAACCAGTTGGAATTCCTATGGAAACTAGAATCAAATTGATAAAAGAAGACAAGTCAACCAATGTAAATCAGACCTTATACATATCTATGATTGGAAAACTAATGTATGTTGTACATACCATACTAGATATAGCACATGCAGCTGGTATAGTTGCAAGATTCTCTGCTAATCCCAAGGAATCACACATGACTGTTGTCAAAATAATTCTGAGATAGATGAAGAATAAAGAAGACTATGGCTTGTGGTATAGTAAAGAAGGAAACTTTTAGCTACAAGTTTATACCAATGTTGATTGGGATGGAAACATAGATGACAGAAAGAGCACAACATGATGAGCATTCTTTATGGTTGAAAGACTTGTTACATGGATAAGAAAAAAGCAAGGATGCATATCTCAATCAACTGCAGAAGCAGGATATGTGGCTATTGCTAAAAATTGCTCTAACATTGCATGGATCAAGCAATTGTTGAAAGGTATGAATATGGAAATTATTGAACTAGTAATTATCTATTGTGATAATGCTAGTGCAATAAACATCTCAAAAAACCCTGTAATGCATGCTAAGACAAAGCACATAGCTATTAAGTATCATAACTTAAGGGAAAACGTACAAGAAAAAGAGGTGATACTGGAATGTGTACAATCAGAAGAACAATTAGCATACATATTCACAAAGCCATTGCCAAAAGATACATTTGAGTACCTGAGGAATAGACTAGGGGTCTGACCATTGTCTACTGGTCACTAAGCTAACTAGGAGGATGCATCAGCCTACACATTATTAGAAGATCAATCATGTTGATGCAAGCTAGATATGGACTGCAAGGAAATATCAGTACACAGAAAGGTAGTTATCTGCACCGAACACCAGAGAAATTATTGGCTACTACAGAGTTGTATTGCTGATGGAAAGGGATAATTCAAAGAAAAATATTTTTTTTTTGGCATTGTTGTCAAAGGGAGAGATTATATCCATATGAAATATCTATCATGATCATCCAAAGGGTGATATCCATTAGGGAGAGGAATAGACAAAGGGAGAGAAAACATTAGAGAAATATTCAAATGAACAACCAACCATCTAAGGGAGAGAAATGGAGAAAAATTGACACTGCATATCTATCCAAGAAAAGGAGAAAAGATTCTACAACAAAGGGAGAGACGAAGACAAAATTTATACATCTATCCAGTGAAGGGAATGAAGAAAATAAAATCACTCTACAAGAATCAAATCTAAGCTAGAAGAGATTACGGAGAGCCAAATATTTGAATTGGTTATAGAACAATAAGTTTGGTATGGTATGGCATGTTTTACATTACATATTTCATATTGAGTTGATAGTATGTTGCCATAAACGCCAAAGGGAGAGATTGATGAACTATAACTGATTAAATGTTTGAAGATGATAAGTTGATGATCACCGAGTTGTAGAAAGTAAATGCAAGGCATTAAATCAGTTAATGTATTGTATTTTCATTGATGTCAACTTGATATAATCTGATTGGTCATATACATATTGTCATATACTTCAAGAAACCAAAAAGATAAATTTTATGTTATCAAAAAACATAAAAAAACCAATGTACACTGAGTGACAATAAACACCGACATACATTGCACCCCGACGGATAGAGAACCCCAATAAGTCACAGTGTATACCGAGCACCACAACCCCAAGCATAACTCAAGTGAATCCCAAGAAGTTCACAGTGTTGACCGATGGACAGTCAACACTGACAGACAATATTGATGCCCGAGGACAACTAGAGTTAATGACCGAGAAAAGTAAGATTTGATCACCAATCAAAACTAGAGTTAGGAAATGATAAATCACTTAGCTGGTAGGAGCTAAAGATAGAGTTAATAGATTGATTTTTTTTATCGATCAGTTAAACTGAATATTTAAAGCTAGTTTTATTCATAGTTGTCAAGGAGAAATCTATAGGATAAAACTAAAGAAAATCTTTAAAGATTAAATAAAATGCATGGAGAGACTTGTGGGTCAAGAAAGAATCTACGTCAAGAACAAGAAAGACAAGGAGATGAAATGGTGAAATCACGTCTATATAAAGAGATAAGTAATTCATTATGAAAAAGAGGAATGTTGACTATAATTCTAGTGAAGATTGAAGTCTTCATGCAGATCTGATCATACAGGCTGAATAATAGAGCCAAGAATTCTGCAGACATCACGAAATAGAGAAGAAATAACATTCACCAAGAAGAAAGAGGGGAGCAAAAGGAATTGAAGAGAACATTGATCAGAAAAGGTATTATGAACTTACAATAGATATGAAAATATGCAAGTTAAATTTGTATTAAGGAATAGATCATTTACTATTTCAGTTTAACCATTGATTCAAAAAATCTCTTAACCAAGTGAGATTTAATAGTCCTTACTGTATTCAAATACTCAAGAGTATCAAAAGGTTTTTACTTGTTGACAGCATAGTGAATACACAAGGTCAAAATACTAACCAATGGTTTTAAATCCTCTAACAAGGTCACACTTAATAGTGTGTTTGTAACCTTTAACATGTAAGGCTGGCTCTTCACTAAACTCACTTCAGTTTTAAATTGTGTTGTTCAAGCTAGTCCTATTACACTACTTAGTATAGGTATCTTTTTCTAAAAATATCAATAGATATCAATTTGAAACTATGGATGTGATTCTAGATGATCTTGTAAAGACATAAAGTTTATCTCTCTATGTATGTAGTAAATAAAATATTTTAGAGTAAACTAAAATAACTTTTAAGTAGGTGAAAAATTTGGGTTACCGGTCCCAAGTGGTTTTTCCCTTAACAGGGTTTCCACATTAAAAATCCTTGTGTCAAATGTGTATATGGTTCATTTCTTTGGTGTTTTTCTTTACACATTAATAAAATAGGATTGATCGGTAAACACTAAGTTTAAATGTTGCTATTTGGCAAAGCTTAAGAAAAAGGATAAACAGTGTATTCACCAAGCAGTAGATATTTGTTAAGATTACTTGAAGGCATACATCTTGTAGGACTGAATAATAACTGAAGGTATTAGATTTTGGATAAATATTTGGATGAGTTTTTGGATTAAATTTTTATGGCACTGATTCACCCCCGCCCCCTTAGTTATTCTAACATCTCCTTCAATCCATGTGAGCTTAATCTATGTGAGAGATTGTTGGTTGGTCAAAGTTGTGTTTGTTGAGGGAGGATGATGATGAATTTGGTAAATCCCTCTCTTAATCACCTTTTAATCAAGATTAAATGTGCACACCCATGTGTGAATGAGCTCTTTTAACAAAAGTTTAAGAACTTTTATTTAGGTGTGCAATGTATAGTGATTAATTGAATTTTCAAGCTTGAGTTAAGATTAAATTGATGATTTGATTCAGAACTTTAGTTTAATTATGCAAGAGATATTATTAGGATTTGATTTCAAAATTAAGGTCTAGTATTGAAGACCTTTAGGTTTTAGGATTTATTGAGACCAATTAATTAAATTAGGGGCTATGGGTTTACTAGACCAATTTTACGTTATAATAGTATGAATATCAAAGACCCAACATTTGTAAAATAATAACACTAATGATTTAATGCATAGATAAAATAATTTGAGGATGGCTTCTATTAACATATAAGAAAATAGAAACCAAAAAGCAATACAAAGAACACAAAGTTTCATAAATTTCCCTTTATTCATTAGACAAAAATAGAGAGCTCTAAGACTCTATTTCCCCTCAAAGAAAAACACATTGATACTTTCCCTTCCACAACTTTAAAAACATAAAGTCTCCATTCTGAATTATCCCTTTCTTTTCTCTGATACTTTCCCTCCCACAACATTAGAAACATAAAGTCTCCATTCTGGATTCTCCCTTTCTTTTCTCTTTTTTATGGTATATTTAAAATATTTGCCTTCAACTAAATTCTTCCATTTCAATAATTGATTCTTGAATAATTTATTGATTATCAACATTGTCTTTTGACTTTCTCATCTTCTCATCATATTTAATTCATTACCAATGTTTTAAAATGAATTAAAATAATTTTATTAAATGTTCAGTGCAATACTCATCTAACATATCATATGTTGACAAGTGGAGATGATAACTATCTCCACTTTTTACCTCTTTCCTTAGCTCTCATAGCTTTAGCTTCTAAGTTATGTTGGTCTTTCTCTCTTTCATGTTTATATCATGTCCATTTCTCACTGATTTCTTTCCACAATCATGATTTATATCTTTTTACTTTTCTGGTGAAAATGAACAAATGTCTACATTCACCTAGTTTAAAAACTTTGTTTGTAAAATACTCAAAAGCAAGTTAACAAGGCAATGTCGAGACCATAGTTCTTTGAGATATTTTGTTTAGTAGTTTGAATGCCTTGTCACCACTCCCAGACTTTGCAAACATATCTACTAGAGCATCTCTAGTTACATCGTCTAACAAGGATTTCTTTGTTCTAATCAGAAACTAATGTGTCTATACACAAAATTAAGGACACCAATGAATTAAAATATAAGATTGTCATTCGTAACTCTATAACTTACTTTCTTCCCTGGATTGGTTTGTGATTCGATGTTTATTGAGTCCAAAAAATTGTATTCCATAGGCCCCATTTGGTTGCAGGAATTGGGGCAGAATTGTGGCCGCAAATTCAGGTTTTTTACCAAATCCATTGTTTGGTATGAAAATTAAAAAATTAGAATTGGGGCTGCAAATTCTAAATATGGTAAAAAATAGGTAGTACTCACTTCAACTCAAATAGGTGGAATTGGAAAACCAAAACCCAATTTTAGTTATTTTTAACCATATTTTATATATTGTCGGTTCCGCTCAATCCCTATTTGTAATCCTAGTTTCATTATGCGGAAAGCATTCGACCTAGGTGTGTTTTCACTTCTGCATCTCTTTGTAGGTCTGCAACTTCATGTGTGGAAAGATTTCATCATTGCAAGTTATACAAGTTAAGAAATCTCAGGTGTCGAATGTGGTAAGTTTTATGTGGCATTGTTTCGATCTGTATAAATTGAGATTGTTGTTTCATGCTTTCATTTGAAATAGGGCTTCGCATTCGAGTATGGTTTTAATATACTTTCTATGGTTTTTTGTTGGTGATCATTTTGAAGTATGTGTTTAATATATCTGTCGGGTCCACTCAATCCCTATTTTGCAATCCTGGTTTCATTGTGCAGAAAGCATTCGATGCGGGTTTGCAACTTCATGTTGTAAATTCAGACCATCTAGGCCCCGTTTGTTTGGGGAATTGGAATTTGACTCAAAACCTTATTATATCAAAACCAGGATATGATTTCTAATTCCATCTATTAGTAGGAAGATGATGCCACTCATTTTGGTGTCTAAACCTGGTTTTACTTGACAAATCCATAATTGCAATTTAGAGAAACAAACAGCGGATTTGCAAAAATGAGAAGTGTCACTCCCAAAACTGGGAAGTGTCACTTCCAATTCCTGCAAACAAACGGGGCCTCGAGTTCTCTCAATCCCTATTTTGGAATCTTGGTTTCATTGTGTGGAAATGTGCCCCTACTAGCTATCTCTCCCTTACTGTCCCTCCCACACTATAACCCCATCTCTTTCCTTTGTTTGATCTGCACCATTAAAAACAAGAAAAGTGACATTGAGAGCATGGGATATCTACCAGACATATTTTCCTTTGTACATGGTACCGAACAATTTGGAAGTGGCACCATACTTCATTTTAGGGTTTCTAACATTTTATGTGGTATTTCCCATTCTCCCTTTGCCTTTTCTTCATATTGTTTATGCACATAATTTAACTATTGTTTTAAGCCCGCTTTGAGGTTTTCAAGTTACGATGACTATTAATTATTGTCCTATTTTAGTAAATATCTACTATCGCAAATCTCGTAGTGTCTCACATTTACAAGTAATAATAATTATATACAACAAAATGTTTGCAACAAAATATTTGAAAGAAACTTAAAGAGGCATTATCCAATAGAGAAAACATTTTCATATGGTCTCACTTTGGCTCTAGATCCTACACCTTCATCTAGAGTTTTAAGGTAGACATTGACCAGGAATAAAAGACAATCGAGGAGAACTAGGCTCAGGAAAGAAAATGAATAGAGAATATACCTTAGTAAATAACAATGTGAAATAATAGAATTCACATCCAAAGAGAACTTACTCATCTTTTTTTCCCTCAAATTTATAGTAGTCCTCTATTATCTTGAAGTTCCTTCCCCTTCTCACTACTCAAAATTCATTTCTCTTTGAGAGTAAAATTTCATTAACACCAATCACCTAAAGTTGAAACTGTTGCTATTGTATGTGGAGACACATATAAACTTCTCAATAGAGATACAACTTATTTCTTACACTAACTATGAGCACATTTAGATTTTGGACACATAGAGCCCCTAAAATACATCTTGTAGTCCTTCCAAGAGGGATAGCTTGTATTTTCATATCCACATAAAAAATGTTGTGCTAGAAAACTTACTAGTGTCCACTATAGTGTGTTTGATAATGTATCTTGGGCCCAAAAGTGTAGTGAAAGAGAAAAATACTAAAAGCCATAAGTGAATAAAGATGGCCTATCTAGAGTAAGTCTGAAGCCTATAAAAGGATCTTAATATCTGTTTTATGTTGGTACCTATAGGCTATAAGGTATTGTATCATAGAAATTATTAGAGGAAAGAGATTTTGATGTTAACACCAATGTGTAGCATGAGGGTGGTCCTATAGACCTAGAAAGGATAGAAATATTGTCCATGAGATGTCCTAGGTGGGACACCATTACCCTTAAAGAAGCATGAGAGATAGGAAAGTAAAAAATACACCATCATGGACCTAGAAGAGTGAAAGAAAGAAATTGGTTCCCTTGCTACAGTGTTAAGGTGTTGATGACAATTATTCAATTATGTATTGTCATTGATGTTTACACAAGTATAGTGATGTTTACACAAATGTCTAATCCTATCTGAGCAGAGTCAGTGTCTGTCGAGCTATCTCATGCATTGAAGATGACCAAAGTGGTTTTTAGTTCTAACCAACCTCACTCGGGCATTACAGTGTTGGTCGGGCGTTCAAGGATTTTAGTGTTCAGCGAGTAAATAGTTAGTGTTATCCGACTAACAATGGTTTATACTTTGTGGATAATTGGCTATATGCAGCTGACAGACATGAGTTTTATTATTTATTTGAAAGGATATCAAGGCCAACTTGACAAGGCTTATCATATATATAAGATCAAGTTTGGATTGAATAGTGTGGTGATGTGGAATTACATGCGAAGTGTGATATGAAGAGTGAAGGCAAAATCATATGGGATTTTGATTGAGGATAGAACACAAAGGATTGCAACAGAACATCTGATCAGTAAGGATCAAGTATTTAATCTAGAACAGAGATCAAAATCAGCAAAGACAGTTGCTTATCAAAACAGGTTAATCCATTGTTACTCTCTAACAATTGTAGCATAGATCAAAATCTCTTAACAGAGTAGACTTAACAGTCTTTTGTAAATCCTCTCACAAGGTGACATTTCTACATTGAAGTGTTTTAAGACCTCTCACAAGGCCACTCCTTACATGGTTATTAAATCTTCTAATAGGGTCACACCTAATAGTGTGTTATTGTAACCTTTAACAGGGTTGGCTCCAAACAAGGCTCACTTCAGAAGAGTGAAAAACAGTGACTAGTTGCTATTGGTGGTTTTTCCCATATTGGGTTTCCACGTTAAATCTTGGTGTTATCTGTGTACATTTCGTTTGATTTATGGTTTATATTTCTACAATTAAATACTAAATATAATCACATTTAATATCTTAATTTTTTCTATGTTAACTGAGTAACAGTGAAAAATCTATGTTAACTGAGAAACAGTGTTAAATTTGCTTAAGACATCTAAGGGACTTGGATTTTTTTTGTGGTAACTGATTCACCCATCCCCTCTTAGTTACTCAACTCATTTCCAACAATCGGTATCAGAGCACCAAGTTCTTACAGGGAAGGGTTAAAGGCCTAAGCTAAAGATCAGAGATGTCTTACAAAAGGGAGATCCATAAGCTCAACAAGGACAACTTCGCTACATGGAAAGATCTGATGAAGCTACATCTATCTACTATTGGTGATACTAGTTTGCAATTCCTGGTTCACAAGTATGTGGAACCACCAAGACCTATGTCTATGGATCACATGGTGGAAATGAAGCATCATAACATAATGATGATTGATATAGCTTCTGCACTCAGCTATTCCGAATTTGATGAAGTCAAGGATTTCCCTACTGCCTTTGATATGTGGAACAAACTACATGATATCTATGGAGGAGATGCAAATGTAAAGAGAGCCAAAGTATAAATTCTTAGAGGTTAGTTTGATATGATGAAAATGAAAGAAGGAGAAAACATCACAAAATATAGTGAAATAATCAAGAAAAGCGTTAGTGCAATCAGAGCTGCTGGTGGAACAATTGAAGACAAAATAGTAGTCAACAAGGTATTAAGAACATTACTTCCTATCTATGCAATTAAAGTTTTGGCTATTCAAGAGATGAGATGCAGTAATGACATAACTCTAGATGGATTGATTGGAATATTATCATCTTTTGAGTTTGATAACTTTGACAATTATTCTCCTAATCCTAGCAATCTTGAGTTAGGATTCAAAGCTAAATTAAACCTTGGAAAGATGAAGGGAAAAAATATTGACAGTGATAGTGATGATGATTCTGATGATGAGGATCTAGAAATCATTGAAGAATTACTTGCAACGAGAGCTGCAAAAGGAAAAGGACAATACAAAGGAAGAATATCATTGATTTTGTTTTCATGTGATGAGGCTAGTCACATTGCTACTTAATGCTCGAACAAGGAAGACAAAGGTGAGATAAAGTTCAACAAGTATAAAGGAAATAAAGATTACAAAAGATACAAGGAAAAAGGTAAGAAATCTTGTTATATTGCTAAAGATTCTGATAGTGATGAAGATGAAATGGTTTACATTGCTATTAAGGATGAGTAAGATAGTGAAGATAATGAAAAGACTGCACTATACTCTCATATTAGTAAGAATGACACCTGGATAATTGATAGTGGTTGTTCTCACCACATGATTGGTGATAAAACCAAATTTGAACATCTTGAACACTATGATGGTAGGAGTGTTGGTTTTGGGAATGATGAACCCTGCTATGTGAAAGGTAAAGGTTGTATTTCTCTTACTAAAGTAATCAAATGTGATAATGCTTATTGGGTTGAATGACTAAGGCACAATCTACTAAGTGTGGCATAGCTAAATAATATTGGTTTCAAGGTAGAATTCATGAATGGAAAGGTCAAGCTCCTGGATGGTAGAGGAAAACTAGTTGGAACTGTTGGAAACACTGAGAGGGGAGGTGAATTAGTGTTTAGCTATTTATTCAATTTCAGCAACTTTAAACATAAAACAATTATATATCACTTGAAGCTTAACACAAGATCACATAACACATAATATGATTATGGGGAAACCTTGATTAGAGGAAAACCCCGGTGGGAATTAGTACCCACAAATATTGAACTATTATAATGAACCTGTTAAAGTTCCTTTGCCTTGTTAGGAGCAGTCTTTACAATGCAAGTACAATGACCTAGTTAAAGGCCTGACCCTGTTAGGAGTCTTTTACAAAAAAACCTGTTAGGGTGAGGATTCACTATCCAAGAGCTCACTGCTCAATGAGAAAGAAGAATACAACCTCTTGAGAATAGATATGCACTATATCCAAAAGTGAACTATTGTATATGACACAGATGTCTGATCAGTTCCATTTATTCACTTATACTCTTATCTTCTTTAAGGGATCTACCTCATGTTGACATCTTTACATTGCTCAGCTCTACTTCTTTTTTGACACTTACAATATATATTTACATTGCATATATATATATATGTTTATGCCTGAATAGACGCGACTATAAACAAGACCTTAGTCAGCCCAAAAACAACATACACAACAATTCCAAACAAATGGGCTTAAGTATTTTTACAATAATGTTTAATACATGGTTTAAAAATTATTACAATAGGTGCTTAGCCTTTACATAACAAAAATATTACACGCTAATCAAAGTCCGAAAGTCGGATCCATACTCTGTACTCTAAACTGTTAGTGTACTTGTTCTTCTTATAACTTGTCCATATTGATATTATGTACTATGTGTGTATAGGGTAAGCATAAAAACATACCATAGAGCTTAGTTCTAAATGTGCATATCCTGATGTGATTGTACACATGTGCGCTGATGCTCTGATTGACTGCAAGTCACTGTTCTGTTCTGTCTTCTACACTTAGTCAATTTTCACTTCATAGTTTACTATCAAAACTTCATATGAATTTGTTGCCATAATGAAAATACAAAATAATCCATATACTCCCTGGGAGTCAACTTGCCAACAATCTCCCCCTTTGTCATTAATGGCAACAAAAGAATGTGGCTGCTAAGTTACTCAAAATTGACTAACATCAAATACTATATATTTTATTCTCTTAATATATACTTTATATTTATTTGCATATATATACACTTCTCCTCATACATACATTACTCCCCCTTTGCCATTAATGACAAAGGTGTCAAAATTGTAAGTCTTTAAATACTTACTCTATGTATACATCTGGATATCCAATCTAAAGAGACTTGATCTCTTTCTACCAAAATGCCTTCATTACATCAAATGTCTGGAGATGGGTGCATAGAGAATATGTGAGCTTCTCCATTTTTATTAGATCCATGCAGGGACCTTCATCATACATGACAATAGTGGCATCAATCTATTTTATGTTCTCATCCAGAACTGCTAAGGAGGGTGCTAGTGCATTTCTCAGTTCAGTCTGCCTGATCCTTATCTTATTAATTTCAAATTTTGCTTTTCAATCTTGTCTAGCTAACCTTTATAGATATTGTTGCAGATGTTCATGTCTTGCGTGGATTTTTCAATTGATTTTCTAACATTTTCAACCAATATATCTGCCTCTCCTATCTTCTTGATATGTTTAGAGGTGAATTTCACTTTGTCCATGCAGTTTGCTATTACATTTCTGCCTTTACCTGCCAACTCTTTCAACATAGACTGACCAATATTTAATGAGTTTAGATCTAAGGTAAAATTATTTACCAGTTCATTTAATCTTTCCTTTTTATACTCATCTTTTATAGTTCTAGTAGCTGAGTCTACTAAGCTTGTGAAATGTGCTTTGAAGCTTGTTAGTATGTTGTCTACATCATCAACAGACTGAATTTTTTCTACTTTCTTGTCCACAGGCACTAGGTCATTCAAAAATTTTACTGATTCCAAGAAGAGAGGGTTTCTCATAACCTATTTCTCTTTGGCTTTTTCTATGGCTAGGACACTGATCTTGATAATGTCTTCTTCTCCCCATGCATCCAGACTTGCTGAGTCAGGAGTTAAACTTGACAACAATGAGTTTGATGGTTGAATGGATGGTGTGAATAAAGTATTCTAGCTAGTATCCATTCATTCACTTTTTAATGGGATTTCCTTAGCTGGTATCTCATTAGTTTGATTGTCTTGTTCTTTATTCAAATCTATTGAATCATTAAAGGGGACTTCATCTTGCTATAAATATGTGTCATCAGTGCATACCTCCTTTGTTTCTTCAGTGCTTACAAATGCTTTATCAACTTTGTCCATATCATTATCAGAAGCTGTCATGGATATCTTGATATTATCAATCACTATAGTATCCCCTGAATCTTTTCTGTATAAGAAATTATTGAAACTAAGGGTGCTGAAACCTATGGACCTCTCTTAGGTGCATTTTGAATCACTGGTTCTGTGACCTGTTTGGGAGGAACTGGAGTTACCTTTGTTGTAGGTG
This sequence comes from Thuja plicata, assembly GCA_018584345.1. Lineage (NCBI taxonomy): Eukaryota > Viridiplantae > Streptophyta > Pinopsida > Cupressales > Cupressaceae > Thuja > Thuja plicata. The sequence goes on from MU227052.1 coordinate 725,615, forward strand.
CCATTGATGGATACATATGTCTATCTAGAAATACCCACTCAAATTCTTTCTGAGTCTCTTCACCAACTAGATCATACTCCTTATTCATGATATGGAGAACTCTTGTTTTGGTTCTTAAGTGCACCTTTACTAAATCCAACAGAATGACTTTCTCATCATGCGAGCACACCAGGAGAAGACTATCCAATGTTTCTTCTCTTATCCTCATATCCTCTTCAATTTCTTGCCTCTTTAATATATCAAGTATGTTCCATACCTTGTTTGGTATGACAGTTTTGAGTTCCAATACTGTCCTTTTGAACTTAATCATGTGAGAGATGATCATAGAATGAATCTTTGATTTGTCTATCTCTTGATATTTTTCATATACATTCTTGATAGATTCTATTCTTCCTTCATTAACAATTTTGTTCCTTAAGACATTAAGACTAGGTTTGAAACCTACCTCAGGAGGAGCTTGTGTGTTCTTTACCTTGCTCCTTGTAGTTCTTGAGGATGGATGACTAGTGGGCGCTTTCTTCCTTCCTCTAGACTTCTTGCTTGGTACAGAAGGTGGAGAGGATTCCAGATCAATGGTAGTTGATGGTGCAAATGTGTCTACATTTTATTTCTTATTTTTATTTTTAGGCATATCATTAGTCTTTTCCCTTTTCACTTCTGTAGGAGTTTTCTCAAGTTCTTTGGCTATCGTAGCTTCTCTAGCTCTGTCAAGGTCTTCTTGTGTAACTGATGCAAAACATCCATCACACACTTCAACATAATAGGATCCATCTGATCCAATCTTCATTTCATTATAATAACAATTTATTAGAGACATCTCACAAGATCAAACCCATCATTGATTAGAAAACAAATTAATTCATTATCAAAACTTCTTGTCCACACTGCCATGTTTTACTGATCAGAACTCAATCATCTGTAACTTTTGTTCTGAAATATATCATCAAAATCTCTTCAGTGAGTTTGTGGATAATTAGGATAACCACAACATATATCAAAATTATAAGGATCCAACTGTTAGATAAAAAGTTATCATCTCTGTACCAAGACCTATTTTCTGTCATTAAACAGAAAGTTCATTTTCCCAATCTTCCTAGGGCATCATATATCTTTCTCAAAAAAACTCCAAACGATACCAAACCAATTCTATTTGAAGAATATATGAATCTAGTTTCTGAATATGTAAACTATTTATTTTTACCAATCATAAATAATTATACCATCACAACTCTTTTCCTGCAACTCCATTGAAGAGGGTTTAAAACCAGTCTTCACTAAAAATGTCATAAATTCCACAAATCATAATGAAATTGAACCAAACCAAAAGGAAATGAAATATTACTCAAATATATTTCCAATGAATATAATTATAGTTCTTGAATCTTTCATATGCATTTTTACCACGCATTTCAATATGACTGTTCTCAGAAATCCTGAATCTGCAAATACTAACTTTCACGAAAAACTTCATAACTTCCTCCAAAATTAATAAAAATTGATCAAACCAAAAGTATAAGAAAGAGGATTTATTATAATATCTAACCATTACTATATTACAGGGTTTACAGGCCGTACATGTCCGTACAAGTCCTGGAAATAGCAACTTAACAAAAAAAAACCAATCAAAATGAGAGATTCAAACTCACTTAATTGCTCCAAAATGTTCTCCCCTTTCTCTATTATCTCCAATGTGATTTGGTTCGACCAATACATCATATTTATACATATTTAGGTAGTTAGAAACCACTTAACCACCCTTATGACCTTTCATCTTCCTTTTGACAACTTTTAATGCCTTTTTGCATTGTTTCATGCTTT